>OZ010786.1:150398620-150998620 GCA_963932465.1 Maratus speciosus | reverse complement strand
TCACGCATCTAAATCGCAGCCATTTTTTTGTAACCATTATACTTAGCCATGTTTGACCACATTGAATCCTGAAAAAATATTTGGCCATGTTTCTGCTCCCTCCACCCTCTCCATTTTAGGGGCTCCTAAAGTTGGTATGCAATTTTCGTAAACCTGGTACTTTATCTTTTTCAACATCACACTCATTATAATCAATAGTTTGAACTTCTAAGGTAAAACAAAAAAATATTTATATAAATACAATAAAACCTCTCAATAGGGGGCATTTAGAGGATTTGTCCTCAATTCAGAGGTGTCTGCTTTTTCGAGGTTAAAGTATATAAAACATGCACATGTTGTGAATGTAAAATGTTTTTCTTAAATATTAGTGTTCACAATTTAGGAGTGTCCAATGGAGGTTTTACTGCAAAACCTTCATATGGACAACTTTATTTAGCGAACACTCACCTTTTTCAACATAAGCATATATTTTTACCCAGAAGATCGAACACCTTCGAATAGAAAACAAATTCAGCGTTCCAGAACTGCTTATTATTGAGATGTTTTGCTGTATTTAGATTTTTTATTTAGTTAGTTTTTGACTTTATTCTACTTTAGAAGTTCAAAATATTGATTATAATTAAAACAATGTCGAAGCAAATTTAAAATACAAGCTTTACAAAAATTTCATATCTAATTTGGGACCCCTAAAATGGTAGGGAAAGGGGGAGGGACATTGCCCAGTTTGTTCATGCTTCAATCAAATCCCTTTTCTGCAAAAGTCCAACCCTGCATTATGTTCGCTAAATAAAGGTTTCCGGTATTCGGGAATGAGGCAAAGAGTTTAATAAACATTCCCTAATTCCGAACACCTCTATTAAGGAAAACCCCCTTTTTAATACCAGATACATATTTGTTTATTTTTACCTCACAAAAGCAGACACCTTCGATAATCCAACAAATTCTGCAATCCCGAAGAGTCCACTATTGAGAAATTTTTCGATATTGTATTAAATATATTTTGTGTTTTTAATCTTGATCTACTCTAAAATTTCAAAACTTTTATTATAATTAGTGCAATGTCGAGAACGATTTAAGATATCATCTTTAAGAAAATTCAATATAAAATTGCCCCCCCCCCCTCCAAAAAAAATGAAAATTCATATCATTTAAAAATTGTATTTTTTAAATATTTTTATTGCCACGTGGGCAAGTTTTTATGTAAATCAGAGGATAATCACAAAAGCTACTTTATCTTTCATTAAAAATAAATAAATCTAAATATTAACCTTTAACTGATGTTACCGGTCTCTCAGACCGCGACTTTTTTCAATTTTTATAGTTTAACTACAAACACTACCAAAATTTTGTTCCGTTTGGAACTTTAGTACTATTACCAGAGACTTTTGAATAGGTGAATTTTAATTATAACAGTCCTGTACAAAAAGTTTAGTACAAAAACACCATCCTATGAGTTAATCATGCCTTTTATTCGTCTTTCAATGGAAAGGTCTCACAGACCGCTTCACACTAGTTATGTGACAATTTCTGTGACATCAGTTAAAGGTTAATAACATGAAGAAAAAATTACTTATAGTTTCCGAAACTTCTTTTGTCTTAAATATATATACTAATATCTAATTGTCATTTTTGTATTTTTCGTATAAGTGCATATAAATTAAAGTTATGAAAACAACAATTAATTTTAAATGCAAAATCTATTTATAGCTTTTTATTTTTTCCCATTATAAATTTCAAATTACTTTTATTAATAAAAATAATCAATATTAGAGTTGATTTTAAATCAAATATAGGTATATGTATAGTATATTTTTACAGACAGTTTCACAATTACTCGCAGCACGTAACAGATCAGTCTTATTAAAACGTCATATTATTTCATGTACTTTATTTATCTTATTTTTATTTTGCGGTTTTGGGATAGGTAGAAATAGCTGATTAAAACTTAACGAATAGTTCATGAAAGCATTATTACTCAGGAAGTTACAAAGAAAGCAAGCATTAGAAGATCTTTTAAAGCTTTATTTATTATTATTATTTTCTGGTTGGTTCTGGCGGATAAGAAGTAGCAAAACAAGAAAATGAATTTAACTTATAATGTTTTTCTGTTAGAGATATTATCATTTTAAATATGGGGAAAAAGATGAGAATCTAGAATATATAATTCGTAATACAAGCAACATCATGTCTAAAAATATATGCTTCTAGAATTAGTAGCTTTCTCTCGCAGACTGATTCAAAACTAATACCATTTTATGCAAGATTTTGATCAGTGATATTTAGAAAATCATAAAAAACACTAATTTTAGTACTAAAAAGAAAAATTGTGACACCTACTTGAATCCTGTTGCAAAAAGTAAGAAAAATTCATCGATTTCAAATTTTAAAAACTATTGCAGTGAGGAAGAAAGATTTGCGTCATTTTAGAAGGAAATCCCTTAATACATCTGGCTAGCCATATTTAGAGAATAAAATGCTTCATCCTCTAAACATAACCCGCCAAACAAAAGTTTTTTCTTTTTTTTTTTACCAGCTTTGACAAGACGAAGAAGAATAACACAATATTATCAATACAAATTAATACAGATTAACAGTAAATCCGTTCCACACCTTTGTAGAGTTCCCGGATGTAATCTTCAAGTGTTGTCTGCGTCTGTGTCTATCCCGCCTTTATATCAACGGCAGCTTATAAGAGACATTGGGTGCCAAGCACACAAAAGTCAGATGTACGTATTCAGTACATAAATAAACTAAGTGAATGCGAATTAAAATCACACAATTTCAAATTTCGCTAAAAACAAATTATAATGTACGCGTACATAAAAACAAACTTTCAGTTTGAATTACAACGTACACCAAGTTCGAACGAAAGACATCTAAAATGCATGCGCATCTGAGAATGCCTCCTGGTGGTTATTACATAGGAAGAACGGGAGAAACAAAATGTCTTAAATTAAGACACGTTTGAAGCAACGAAGTGTCTTAAAATGAGACGTTTGCAGATATTTTAGACTATTCACAGTTCGTTTGCACCATGCTCACAGTAAGACGCCTATATGTCTTTGAGACCTCTATGTTGTCTTAATTTTTAGATTAAGACACTTAAGTGTCTGATATTCTTTTTCAATCACATATGTGACTAAATTTAAGACGCCTCTATTTGCAGTGTTTATTTTTAATCACTCTTTTATTACTTTAAAAACTAAAAATGCAATAAATACAATTTCGTATTTATCTTTTTGTCTAAAAGATTATCCAATATTTATATTTTCTAAAAGATTGTAATACTTCAAATACGAATTGGTGTTGTCTATATAGAGCACTTATTTCCATAGATTTTCAATCCATTTCTAATACCAAAATATCATTATAAACAAAGTTTCTCTTAATATAACTATACGATTTCTAATTTTATTGGGGCAGGGGTGGGGGCTTACTAGTTCAGTTTAACAAGCAAATTTAACTTATTCTTTTACATTATTCAACTATCATGCTTCGAAAAAATTGTAAATTTGCAATATTTAATATTAATAACATAATGTTTCTTAGCTTTCTGTATATTTACATTCAAATCAACTGTCGTGACGATGGGTCAATTTTTACGAAGGTTAGAACCTACACTATGAAAAAAGAGAAATGTTTCTGGATCTAACAAAACTTTACGAAAATATAACATCTTCCGAGTTGTCTACGATTCCGAAAAAACATTCCTTTATGTTCAGAAACCATTAGCTTTCTGAGATTATAAGTAGCAATTCTCAAACAAAAGTTTCTTTTGTCGACAGTTTCAAAAAGAAGAAAAAGAAAGAAAGAAAAAAAGAAAATGAAAAACCCGAAACTTTCTGAGTAATTTTTACTGTGCATTAATCAGTTTTTTTTTCATCATGAAATATCAATTTTTTCAGGTTCTATCAATTCTTAAGTAAACATGCCCCACCAATGGCCGAGAGGTTCTGCTCTCAAAGCTGGTAGACGGGAGGTGCTGGGTTTGAACTCAATCGCGCCCATCGGCCTAATCGTTCGGAGTTTTTCGTGGTTTTCTTCTAACCTCGGATTTCCTTGCGTAAATACGGGTGAGGTTCCCTTAGAAAGACCCCCTTTGGGTACATATCACTCGTGTTGATAATTGGCCGTCATAAACAACTCCACCTCAAGTAAACCTTTCATGTTCAACAAGCATTTTCTATAAACTAACATGCTTAATTAACAGCATTACTATTACTTTGTTACTCTTGTATGCATAAATTCTGTTACGTAGCTAAAAATGTTTATTGGAGAATTGATAGCACCTGAAAAACCTATAATTCGTGTTGGATACTCCTGAGACCTGACTAATACGCTATAAAATATACTCTGAAACGTTTTGTTCTTGCTTTTGCTCCTTTTGAAACGGTTAACAAAAGAAGCTTTTGTTTCAGAAAGGAATTAAAACGTGATTTCTTCAAATCACGTATATCTATATTGATTTTAGAGATTTGTGAAGATAAAGAAACGCTTTTCGAAATCTGGAAAACGCGGATGTGGTTATGTTATATTTTCTAAAGATTTGACAGATACAGAAACATTTCTTTCTTTCTTTTTTTTCTTTTCTTTCATTTTTTTTACAGTGTAGAAAGTTAAAAAAAAATAATAAAGGACAAAAAACTGACGGGAAGAGATGCTATTTTTCCATTCCGATGAAATTTTTACGGGGCCACCAGAAGGAGACCTTACCAAGAAGAACAAAAAAAAAACAAAAAAAACACTCAATCGAAATCTAAGTATTTGTTCAAAATTTATGCATCGACAGGAGTGTACTTGCGTCCTGCATCGGGTCGGGTAGCCAGATTTTACCCGAACTCAACCCGGCCCACGGTTCGGATCAGGTCGAGTTGATGCTATTTTTTTTTTTTTCCGTTTCGAGTCAAGTTGACATGACTTGTTCAAAAGAAAGATATGAATGTTTTTCAGAATATAAAAATGATATTAAAGATATGATTGTAGACTGTTATTTTTTTTTAATTGAATTAAAATACGGATTCATTTTCTTTCAATTCGTGTTCGACTTTTTTCGTGTTTTCAGTTTAACTTTAAATAGAAATTTTGGGCCCGGGTCCAATACCCTATGGTTCACTAATGAAGTCATTTAAAAAAGCTCTTCCTTTCATGTGATTTATTACTCAAGTTTTTTATTACCTATAAAAGAAAACAAACTTATATAGAATACGATAAAAAAAAATAAACTGAAAGTTTTTAAAACTACTACTCGATTAAAAAGAGCTCGGCAGGATAAAGGTGGTATGTGACAAAGTGAAACTATTAAAAAGCAGAAAGCCAACGTTTAAAAATGCACAAATAATAGGGGAGACCGGGGTTAGTTGTGCTAGGGGCAAATTGTGCCATCGAGTATCCTGCCTGAGTTAATAAATTGCAGCACCTGTCGCGTCATGTGAGTGAAGAGGTTGATTGTCTCAGTGTGCTGCGTGTTTTTTGAAGTATAGCGTTGCGTTGTTTTCAAGATAAAAATATTTATCTTGTTTTCTATCGTAAAAGTAAATTTTGCGACCTACGTTGGAATCGTCATTGCCACTAGCGATACTGAGGTATGCAAACTTCCCTAACATTATTTAACTGCTTATATTTTGAGCTGTTATTCTATGTATTTCATTTTGTAATCATGCCAACCATTCGGAAACTAATGAATAAAGTTCAAAAAGGCGTAACGCGGGGCTAGTTGTGACGAAGTCTAAGAGGCACGTTGTGACAGTGTCACTACTTACCCCAGCATAATTTTTTCATAATTTTAACTTCATATATTCCTGAGTAACTCATCGACTGATCTCATCAGAGATGAGAGCGTTAAAAACCAGAATGACAATGAAAATAAAATTAGTAAATATGAAACTGTTAATAAACCAAACACTTCAGCAATAACTTTAACCAATGGTGGGGAGATTGCAGGACCGTCTTCAGAAGTAAGAAATCTCATTGAATTAGATGATTCTATGGCAATTGAAAATAGCTATGTGTCAGTGAATAAGTCTTACAGAAATAAGATCACTCCCTAAAGCAGGACCCCGAAAAGGCAAGCGATCTATTCGTAAATGTTTGAAATCTGCCATTCTAAAAAGCACACCTGTAAAAGAGAAAATTCGAGCAGAACAAAAAAGCAAAAGAACGCAGAAAACAAATTGAAGAAGAAAAAGCAAAACAGAAACTGTATGGGAAGGCCAAGCAGTGCATAAAAAATTACACCTAGGTTATTGAGAAAAAGGGAGAAGCAAGTATTGGATAGCTCTGAAGATGACGAAAATTGCTTATGACTAGTTTGCTTGGAGCAATACAAAATTTCTAGACACGGAGAAGACTGGGTGCAATGTATGACATGTAAAAGATGGGCGCATGTCAAATGTACCAAAAATGAACCTTATTATATTTGTATTAACTGCAAATCAGACGGTAAAACAAGCGATGACAATGAGTGATTAAAAATATAGGATATAGGCCTATACATTGTAGTAGGCTACTGAGTCAAAGATCAATATGGCCAAAGATTAGTGTTGGCTTACTTTTTATTTCTTTCCTGATTAAGACAGTTTTTTCTTTTTATTGCTAAGTGTCTCTAAAAGTATCTTTATAAAGGACTAAGAGTTTACAAGTGTTAACAATTTAACTATTTTATTTTCATTTGATTTGCAATATTATTAAAACAGGAAAGTGTTTTATTGTGTTAAGAAGATTTTCAGATTCAAGATTTTAAGATTTATCATTCTTGATTTAACATATCGCATTTAATCGCCTTTCTTACATAATTTGTATATGTTACAATGTACTTGTATGGGTCATTTATGTGTCACAATGTGACCCCAAGCATGTCACAACTTGCCCCGTAGCGGGGGTTAGTAGTGACAAATTTCGAGGTTGCGCAGAATTCATTTTGTGTTATGAAAAACGTTAATAATGTTAATAGTAGTTTTATAAATATGTTACGCAAGATTTACTCTAATGATATAATACACTAAATGTTTCGCTTCAGTTCAAATCTTAAGGCTAATATAAAAAATATCGAAAATGTCACTACTAGCCCCGACGACGTGAAAAGCAGCAAACAGCTGTTTCAAATCTACTGGCGAGATTCTTTTTCGGTGCAAGATAGACACAGCGTGCTAGAAAAAGCAAGGCTGAGCAAAATGACAGAAACTTATATACCCGATGCAGGTAGCGAATGCGCCAGAACAACGAATGAGACAGAAGCAGATGAAACGACTGAGTGGACAGGTAGCGACATCTACCGGAGAATGAGAGAAAAAGAAACCAAAAAAGGGGAAATTAAATTAATGCTTTCCAAATACTTGGAAAATCAGGAGTACTAGATACGTCAATGACTAAAGAGTAAGAATTTTTCATGATGTGGTAAGCTTCCCAAAAATCAAGATCAAGGTTAGAAGAGCATTTCTGGATAATGATGGCTGAGGAAAAATTGAATCTATGTTGAAAAGACCAACAATGTTGAGCAATAGAAAAACGTTTTAGCTCCTGATTTTTTACATAACCTTCATGCTCTTTTAAACGAAATCTAAGAGCACGTTTAGTCTGGCCAATATAAGATAGACCACACTGACAAGAGATTTGGTAAATACCCCAGTTATCTAGGCAATCAATGGGGTGTTGGAGATTTGGAAAAGAGATTTTATTAACAGGAGAAAAAATAACACTAAAATCAAACCTTCTTAAGATTTTAGCAACTTGCTGACTGATTTTAGGGGAAAATGGCAACACAACTGAAGTATTAGAGTTGGAAATGGAATGCTTTTCAGAATGGACGCGTTTCGTCAATTTCTTATGAATAGAATCTATAATATTAGAGGAATAACCACGATCAACAGCAATAGCTTTGAGTTTAATTAAGTTCAGCACTGAGGAGTGGGAGAAATATTGGTAGCCCGAAAAACAAAAGTATTGAAAGCAGCGAATTTCTGGTTGGGAGGATGAGAAGAATATCTGTGTGGTAGGAGACTCACAGCAAAAGGTTTACGAAAGACGGTAGTCTGAAAACCATTTTCACAACGTATAACAAGGACATTCAGGAAAGAAAGGCAGTTATTGGTCTCAATTCCAGAGGTAAATTGAATGCATGGATTAATGGAATTCATAACAGAGAGAATATGATTAATATCCGAATTCGGTTCAACTAGGACATAAGCATCATCAGCATAATTGCTATTTTAATGTAAAACTAGTCGGATGTGCTAATCCCAAAATACATGTTAATACTTCTAAATTTGCGCAACGTCTAACTGAACGCCTGACTGAATATGAAGTTTGATGAAGATCCGTGCATTAGTTTTTGAAATAGAGCTGTTGCTTAAATCGTGAAAAATCCAGCATTCAGCGTCACCTATTGGTCCATTAACACTAAAACCTTATCAACAACAACTTGTGTCAACGTCTAACTGAATCTGAAGTTAGATGAAAATTCGTGCTTTAGTTCTTGGGATTGCGGAAATCGTAAGAAATGCAGCATAGCAGCGCAACATTTTGGGCCGATTTACACCAAAACATAATCAGAACCATTATTTATCAAGGTATATCTGAATCTGAACTTTGTTGAAAATCCATGCATTAGTTCCTGAGATAGAGCTATTGCGGAAATCGTTAAAAATGCAGCATAACAGAGCCCTCTGTTAGTCGATTTACACCAAAACGTAATCAGCACCGATTCATATCAATGACTAACTTAACCTGAAGTTTGATGAAAATCCGAATTCTTGAGATACAGAGTCCACAAAATTTGCATCACATGCAGACAGACAATCACAGCCTCACATTTTGTAACAACATGTTTTTCGGTATGTATGACCCCTAAAACGTATAAATCCGCCGAAAACCAGAAGTCGAAAATTTTTCCGAATCCAATACACTTTCTTGTAAGGATAGAAGAAAGTAAAAACAAGTTGGAAATTGTACTTCAAACGTGGCGCGTTCGTACTGTAACTAGTTTTATAAATATTCAGATCTTGGAGCAATAGCTGTTGCACTCTTATGCAAAAATGCATGAATACAAAATTTATTACAACTATATATATATTAAATTCAGTAATATGGACATAATATGACTCCAACTTAAATAGGATGTAATCATCATGGCATCCTAGAATCATTACCTATCATGGGATATCATTCAATTAATTATGCATGATAGGATTTAATAGAATGAAGAAAACTTTTATTAGTATCTTTTTAAATTTTGATTCAATTTTCATAAAATTTATAATGACTGCAATGATTATTTCAAACCATTCGGCTGGGTAGTTTTTGCGCTGTTATATGCGGACAGACAGACGGACGGACCAGAAGACGACTATAGGTACTACGTATTTATAGAATTACGAACGCAGCTAAAATTGAGTTAATCATATGATTAAAGATAATCAATGGTCTCTACCAAGAGGTAAATTACTATTTGAAAAAACCTAATAGTTACAGAGATTTTAATTGATAAAGGAGGCATTTGACAATAAACGCAAATAAAGATTTGGAACTTTACCGTTCATTTTCTCCAAACGACGATTGTTTCACTTACCACTTTTGTCATCCGATCTGTTCAATTATTAACAGCTGGTAGAACAAAATTTTTGTCACTAAGAAATAATTAAATTAAATTTACCAATTAAGAATTGTTTAGCAGTAACACACTTAAAAAATATATCAAAATTATGCGAAAAATTAAAAGATATAGAGATAAAAGTAAAAATATTGCTTTGCTTTAAGTAATAAAACATAAAGTAAGTAAAACGATTAATACTGTCATTACTAATTTTCTTATAAATCCTAATAAATCAACGTGTTCTTGCAAAAAAATTTAACGTTATCGCGTTCTTTTAATAACGTATCTAACTCTAAATGTAAAACCTTTTATTTAACGAATAAGTAAAACACGACAACGAACTAAAATATTAAAATTACATTTAATAAACGAAGAACTAATCTCATCTAATTATGAACATCATTAATATCTGATGAAGAAAAACGAAAAACCACCAAAGGAAAAGTAATTAATGAGACTAAAAATTATAATTAAGACATTTACGCCTGTAAATTTAATTAATATAAATGATAATGGAAATATTTATCAAGACAATTGATGCTATGAACTCGTTACAATAAGATTTCAGGCTATCTTATTAAAAATAGTTCCTCATTCATACAGACATATCTAAACGTTCGAATATTAAGTAAAATTAATTGGTTATACACCAAAAGTTATCTTGCCACAAAATGCTCTAAAATATTAAGAGATAAGGAAAGCCTCTCTTTTTTTCTCAAAATCTACCTTATTAAAATCTGTGCGCGTATGTATGTAACCTCAAAAACTCGGAAACCAGAGGGCGCAGGGCTACGAAATTTGGCACACGGGTTGCTGGTAGAGGGCCCATGAATGATTGTGGCAAAAAATTCTAAAATTTTAAATAGATTTTTTTTATGTTTTTGAGGAAGTTTTGCCTTTTTTATGTTCAACCCGCAATCGCGAGAGTTCTAACAAAAAGATCCTTCATTGGCTCATAGATATCAACGAGCCAAATGAAAGATTTTTTTTCTTTTTTTTTGCCTGCTTTGTGTGACGTTTTCGTGACGCGTGTCAAGGCTTTCTCAAAAATCTAGGGGGTGTTGATTCTAACCAGTTCTAAATGTTTACTGCAATGTGAGATATACATATTACGTATACCACGCTGCAATACTAAGAAGCTCAAGCTGTAGCGGGTATTACGATAATTCTTTTACCTCACATGCAAATAATTAGAGATTACAGATGGGTGACAAAATAATACGAACACCTATGACACAGTTGGCGTACGAATTGCAACTCTTCCATAAATGTTCTAAGCATGAAGTTCCCTTTGGACAGTTCTTGCTGAAATGGATTCTGAAGATAACTATTTATATATGACGCTATCTGGGATAAAGATTGTCTGCGCTTTCTGACCGCTATGGTGGTCAACTCTCTTTTATCCCTCTCAGAAAGCTTTCTTTTCCGCCCACTGTTGTACTTCGCAGACGACAATTTACCGCATTTCGTGTACGCTGTCATAACGGTTGACACAGTACTCCTTGCACGCCCCAAATAATTGGCTGTTTCCGTCACGGAACAACCAGCCCACCGCATTCCAACAATCATTCATTTTTCGAACTCTGGCAAGTCAGTCATTACTGAGTTTTTTTGAGCGTATGGTAAGCGCATGCAACACCTATGACTGATGTTGAGCAACTGATACTTTACCTTTCATAACCACTAGGTGGCAGAATTGAGTGCGAAGGGACATGCGCGTTCTGGTCCTTTGAAATGGACCATACCTTTTTCATGGGTGTTCGTATTATTTTGTCACCCATCTGTATTAAATTGCACTTAATTATTACATTTTTTTAAAAATAAAGAAATGCATTTCACTCTTCGTACAGCAGACTTTTCATTAATTACCTCTCTTATAGTAAACTTTTCATTCATTAATCATCCTCATTACCTCCTTTGTTCTTGCCCTTCTGCTATAGCATGTCGTCTGGCGGAGGGCGCCAGTGTGTCTCGACTCCACCCACCTGTCTATCACTTTCTTATCTCCCCCAACCTGTCCATCACTCAACCCCGCCCACATGTCACTGATCTTTGACCACGCCTCCTCCGCCTGCGCCTGGTGAAATAGAACTATCATTTTCCTTCTACTTATACATATATATATGTATATTATACTTTTTATTTTTTAGCACACTCGCTAAAAAGTGTAAACTGGTTGTGAAAGTGCAGCAATGAAATATTTTAAACACTAAAACATCGAAAATAAAATATAAATATAAATAAAGAGTGTAATAATTTTTACAAAGTGTGCTGCAAATGAAATATTTTAAACACTAAAATGTTGAAAATAAAACATAAATAAAAAATAAAAAGTGTATTAAAATAAGACATTTAAAATATTGAAAAATAAGTTTTATACAGGTTTTTTTTTTTTCCAAAATGAAAATTTAAAACAGATTTTTTTTCTTCTTAAAGGTTCTTTCCCCCTCCCCCTTTCTGCAAGACATTTTTTAAATTATAAGATTTACATTGAAGTTTAAAAGTTATTTTAGAGTCCATCTGACGAAAAAATTCATAGTTCTTTTTTCTCTTAATCTTTAATTGTTGTAAGTTTCTGCAGAAAATCTTTACTATTTTTTTTTTAATCATCAGAGTAAACAAAATCTAGTTAATTGATTTTCAAAATCTAGAAAGTGGCCGTGGCCTTCATTGTCTCCCCTTGCCGGCGCCCATGTATGAGCAGATAAGAAGTTACAGAGATAAACTTCATACATGTATTTTTATCGGAGTAGACTCCAATAAATTCTCCTCCATTACTTCCTATTTACGACAGGGTGTGTTCAACCACTGGATAGGTCAACATTCAGGTCCACGCCCTGGACAATTCCCTACGACAGAGCGCTACAGGTTGTTGCATTTTTAATTCAAATTATTTCTCTTGCACGGCTTGCTGTGACATGAGAAGTATTAGACCAATTAATCGTCGACTTCACTGTTCATTACGAAAGATGTATGTTGATCAACGGAGACGTGCGTATAATTTTTGGACTTTTATTTAACTAGGTTGATGTATACAAAGATAGAATTTTGTAATCGATTGTTCACTCACTTTCTTATAGGCTAGGATTATATAAAGTTATGCACACAGATGTGCTTCTATGTGTTCCAATGCAAAATTTTAATTGTTTTAGAACTAAAATATGAATTAATAAATTAATTTTAAGGTATTTTTTGGTGCGTTCATAATTATGTAAACAAGTAGCACCTATAGTCCTTCTCTGGTCCGTTCGTCTGCCCGCATATAACAGCGCAAAAACTACCCAACCGAATGGTTTGAAATTCAATATAGATAATCGTTGCAGAATTTTGTCGAGTTATTCCGAATTTTATGAAAATTGAATCAAAATTGAAAAAGACATTAATAAAAGTTTTCTTCATTCTATTAAATCCTATCATGCGGAATGAATTCAATGATATTCCCATGATTAGGTAATGAGTCAGGATTGCCATGGTGATGACATCCTATTTAAGATGGAGTCATACTATTTCCATATAACTGAATTTAATATATTTTATCGTAATAAATTTTGCATTCATTCATTTTTGAATATGAGGGCAACAGCTATTGCATCAAGATCTGAATATATATATATCTAGTTATAGTACGAACGCACCTGATTTGCCACGTTTGACGAGCAATTTTCCACTTGTTTCATTAGCCGGCCGCAGGTGATAAATCGCCAATTATTCTTTGTGGCTATAAATACTTAATACGATATAACCTCTTTTATCCGAAACTCTTCGTTAACCGAAATCCATTTGTAAAGCTTCTTCTTTTTTTTTTTTTTTTTTTTTTTTTTTTTTTTTTTTTTTTTTTTTTCACTACCACATTCCTTGTGTGCAAAATCCATTTTGAAAGCTTTTTTTTTAAACTATCATATTACTTGTATGCAAAATTCAGGTAATTTATTCTTGTTTCATTTTAGCTATTGCTTTATTTTTATTAAGCACTTGTTACCAAATAAGAAATATTGCATATATTTCTCCTTAATCTTAAAATTGAAGCATTCTCGGTTATCCGGAAATTTCGGTTTTCCGAAAGATGGTCGGTCCCAATTACTTGGGATAATCAAGGTTCTACTGTAGTTACAAAAACAATGGAGTTAATTAAAAACCAAATCATTCTCGGCAAAACATGCTTCCGGGTAGTTACACTGCAAGAACGAAACGTTTTAAAGAGTAAAAAGTAGAAAATATAAATAAAAAATAAAGAATAAAATTAAAAATAAATCTCTTTTATCACTTAGTAGTTTAATATTAATTAAGTTATGATTAGACGTTGCGAAAACAATTAAAATATTCTGTAGATAATTTAAGTCATTGTTACACTCATTTCAAGTCATTTGTATCCTTTTTTATTTAACTTGGTTAAGGGGTCACAGGAGTCTTACTTTTTACCTGGTGATGCAATTTAGCAACATATCACATTTTTTTTTTCTCAGTCTCTTAAAACATAAATGCATAAAATTTTTAATGTAGTCAACCTAATATCTCTTATTTAAAATAATTTTCTTAATATTCTATATTGAAATTGTATTATTTTTTTATGTTTAATTTTGATTTAAAAAAAAAAAAAGCAATTTAACGAATTACAACGACCATTTGGAAAATGATTTTTTCAAAGACTAAAATTTAAGACATAAAAAATCCCACGGAGTTGATCATACATTACGTACGCCATGAATTAAACATTAATAGTGTTATTACACGTAAAAATTCCAAGCGACAAAAATCGCCTGCGACTCGTATTTGATGTGAAATATTTATATGTATTCATTCCTGTCCAATTTATCTTTATTTTTAATTGGCTTATTCCATTTTTCTTTTGCACGTGAAAATCTTACAAATTAAAATTAACTCTTTGGCAGAAATTGTTATTCATTTTCTTTCATTTTCATTAGTTATTATCCACCTGAAACTTACGTATTATCCAAGCATTTCATTGGCTGTTCGGGAAAAGGCATTTCCATCGTCAGATTTCCAAGAAATCTGACTACCAATTTTAAATAAAATTTCATTCTTAAACTTCTAAACATCCGACAATATTACTTTTTACACCGTCGGATAGAGAAAAAAATCTACTTTTAAATGCAATTTGTTTGAAAGCTGTATCTCAGTTTGTTTCTGAGTTAATATTTTTTTTTTTTTTGTAGTTTTTATTACTTTTTATCATAGTGGCAACAGAAAGTATCCATCGTTGTTGAAATTAAAGGGAAATACAGATTACTGTATAGACCAATCAGAAAACGAATAAATTGCAGATTAAACCAATGAAAACCTTCAGATATGCTTTTGATTTCCCATCCTGACGAGAACATTAACCATTTTTCCAAATGGTTAAAAAAAAATAATAATAATTAAAATTGTTTTTTGACTTGCATGAACTGCGAGCAGCATTTTTCACAAACTGATAAAGCAATTTGTATGAAACTTGGTAAATATCTTCATTTTAAGGTAAAGAATAACTTATACATCAAATTTAGTATTATAATTGCATTGATTATTTAAAATTGGCAATTTTTCAATAAAAGAATGATTTTTTACAAAATTTTATAATTTCAATTTCAATTTCAAATAAAATAAATAAATTGCTTAAAAATGAAGTATACGTTCAAGGTACATTAGTTTTACATCATTATCAATATTTTAGGGGCTCTTGAACCAATAGTTTTGCTACAGTCTTGCGCGCAGTGCATGCAAGTCAAAAAACAAGTTAAATTTTTAAAAAATAAGATTTAAACATATAAAATAAAATTTCAATATAACATATTAAAAAAATATTTTAAATAGAAGAGATATTGGGTTGTTTATATTAAAGATTTTATGCATTTATGTTTTATAGAGACAGAGAAAAAAAATTAAATGCGACATGTTGTTAAATTGCACCGCTAGGTAAAAAGTAAGACCCCTGAGACCCATTAAGGATTAAAATGTGGAATTTTGTAATCGAATTTTTAATCATTTCCTAATTGTCTAGAATTATACGTATATAAAATATGTACACTGTTAAAAATTTGCAGCATTCTAGCAGGTCATTTGACCGTTTTTTTTCGAAAACGGTTACACAACCGTAATTTTAACACTATTCCGACCATATTATTGGCCATTTTATGGTCAGAATATAGTTAAATTATGGTTATGAAACCGTTTTTTCAGAAAACGGTCGAATGACCTGCCAGAATGCTGCAAAAATTTTAACAGTGTATACTTACGGGTGTATTTCGCATGACAATACAATATTTTAATAATTTTAGAATTTAATTATAAATTACAGTCGAATCTCTCTATAACGAAACTCCATACATGAAATTTCTCTCTATAACGAATTTTTAGTAGTAACGGTCCCTTTTCCCCATGATCTCATTAAAAACAGTCTCCATATAGCAAAATATCTATCTCCATATAACGAATTTTTTCTTTATTTATTGTTTTAAAAAAGCTTCCAAATCACATGGAATCAATTTTCCATCACCGATTAGTGATTTATCGTCCAGTGCTGAATTTTTTTATCTTACTTTTCTACCTTGAATCTCCTTGTTTTTTGTGCCCAACGAATTCATCTCCATCCCCCCCTCCCACACACCTTTCAACATACTTCTTAAAACAGTGTCAATTGAACTGTTACACATATGGGAGCGGAATCAGAGAGATAATTGAAGTTTAAGGTGAATGAGAATTCAAATGGAGGAAAATGTTCCTGATACAATTTTTCATTCCTTGCTAAAGTGTGAACATTTTTTGGAGAGTGTAACAATTTTGAAATCAAAACAGCGAAAAATTACAGATTTCTTCGTCTACAATTAATGTAAGTTTTCCTTATGTGATTTTTATTATGCTTTCAAATAAATGTCTGCTCTCTTTTTTGAAACTGTTTAAATAATTCAGAAATACAATATTAGGTTAATATTTATAGTTAAACATTTCAAATTCTTAATTAAACACCTCAAAAGTCATTTTTGTTCTAAATTTACACATTAAATAGGAATTTTTTACTCAATTTCTATATAACGAATTTATCTATATAACGAATTTTTTACTGGAACAATGGATTTCGTTATTATAGAGACTCGACTGTAATTCTAAGATATGTTCCCTTTAGCTGGACACCAAGCGCAGGTGGTAAATAGCAAAATATTCTTTATGATTACAACAAGAATGGATTATGCCCCAAATCACGATCACTAAAATATCTCAACTGGCTGTGAAACTTCAACAATGAAATATTAAAAAGTAGAAAATAAAAAATATATATAAATTAAAGAATTTAATATTTTTAATAGGCTTTTATCAATTAATAGTTTATTTAATATTAATTAAATTATGACTATACAGTAGAGTCCCGATTATCCAAGTTAATATGGATCAAGGTCGCCTCGGATAAGCAAAAAACTCGGATAAACCGGATTTACACAAATCGTCACCAACTAAGCAGATGAAATATAAATTTTCACAATTCATTAATTTTTATGGTACTAGTAACATTTCTTTGGTGTACATTTCTGTTAGTTTTAAGAAAAATGGGAAATGAAATTGTTCATTTGAAAAAACCCCTTGACAGTTTTTTGTTTGTTGAATGTCAATTTTGCTACAGTTTTTGTTTGTTTTTTCTGCTGCAGTATTACGCTACTGCATAGCTACCAATTTATATAAAGATTTCTTATCCCAAAAACTTTCAAGTAAATTTTGACTAATTCAATCGCCGAAATCTAACAATTGTCAACGATTAAATATGGCAAAAAAATGTATTAAATTTTAGAGGTAACAAAGCCGTACAATTGTCAGCTATGTGATTCTATTAGTGTCATGAAAATTGCAGGTGTAGCCTCTTCTTTGTGCTCAAAGTATTAGTTTTTTTTTTGTTGTTGTTTTTTTTATCGAAAATATACCTCTTGGAATGGATGGATCATTTTCTTCTGATAGACTGATGCATTCCATTATTATGAAATAGCCATTATAAATGAAGTGTTAGGTGAAGATGAAAGAATAGTCGTAAAAAGTTAGAACTTTAAAAAAAAAAAAATCATGGCTATTTTTTTCCTATTCTGAGCAGAAAATCAGAGTTTTAACTTTTTACAGCTGCTCTTTCATCTTCGCCTAATACTTCATTTATAATGGCTGTTTTATAATAATGGAAGCTATCAGTCCATCAGAAGAAGAATAACTCGGTTAACCCCTTGAGGGGCGCTGGGATATATTTTATCGCACCTACGATTAATGAAGATTCGCACCAGAAAATTTTTATTAAATTTTACTTTTCTAACTTTGTTGGAAAAAAGCCGTAAAATTGCTTTTCCTTATTTTGCAATAATTCTTTTTGCAGATTCCGGTGAGAATTCGACATTTCAGAAACACAATTGCTTGCCCCTCAAAGGGTTAATGTGGAAACTCGGTTAAGCGGGACTCTGATAATCGGGACTTTACTATACTTTAAAAAGAAAAAAAAATTAGTCGACAATAATTTTTAAATAACGTTCCGGTTCGTGGATTTTTCCATTTCGAGCCCTGAATGCACCGCAAACCATTTTTCCTTAAATAGACCATAATATAACGTAATCTTTTCGTGCATCCCTGTAAATGGATTATAAATCATTACACACTTCATTTTCAGTAGCGAACATTTTATAGTGAACCTCCGTAACACATAAAAATTACATGGCAATCCAATTATATTTACGACAGTTAGAGCACGGATAGACAGACCGTAGACAAACCGAAGTCATAAACATTTTTACTTTCTTCTATCTTTACAAGAAGAAAGTATTGGATTCGTGAAAATTTTCGACTTCCGGTTTTCGACGGATTTATACGTTTTAGAATGCCCAGAACACGATTTGATGCTTTTTTAGAAAATGTCTGTCTGTGAGTCTGTCTGTCACTCTGTCACTCTGCGAGTCTGTATGTGACAAAAATTTTGTGGACGCTCTATCTCAAGAACTAATGCGCGGAATTTCACAAAACTTCATATTTAGTTAGACCTTGATATAAACTGGGCCTGATTAGTTTTTGGTGAAAATCGCCCAACAGGTGGCGATGCTTTGCGGCATTTTTTACGATTTCTGCAATAGCTATATCTCAAGAACTACTGTACGGATTTTCATAAAACTTCAGATTCAGGTATACCTTGATATCATTTAGTGCTGCTTATTTTTGGTGTAAATCGCTCAACAGATGGCGCTGCTATGCTTCATTTTCAGAGTTTCCGCTATAGCTCTATCTCAGGAACTAATGCACGAATTTTCATCCAACTTCAAATTCAGATATACTTTGATATGAGTTGGTGCTAAATCGTTGTTATTTCTTGTACTATTTAAATGATTTAATTGACGTGATTTATATAGAAGAAAGTTTTGTGATGGCCACAACATACTAGTTCAACTATCTTGTAAAGTGTTACAAAGGAGGATGGAATCAGAATCAGCAATGTTTCAGTCATTTTTATCACAGAATTTCAAATTTCCTCAATAAATGCTCATCATGTGTCATATTAAAGCAAAACATTTTTTTTTTCAAAATACCATTAACGAAACGTATACCCATCATTTTATTCTTTTACATGATCACCATGATTTACTAGGTCATCCCTTAATTACACCACAATTCAAGGGGGAAAGGGTATCGACAAGGTGGTTGCACAATGTAACCGGGAGGTGGGTTGAATTAACACATCGTGCGTTTCACCTACAATATGAAAGCAATTAGGCATTGTTTGCAAGCAGCGTTTAAGTTTTTTTCTTCAGGTATTATTAGATACATTTTTACTTTCTTCTATCTTTACAAGAAGAAAGTATTGGATTCGTGAAAAATTTCGACTTCCGGTTTTCGACGGATTTATACGTTTTAGAATGCCCAGAACACGATTTGATGGTTTTTAGAAAATGTCTGTCTGTGAGTCTGTCTGTCACTCTGTCACTCTGCGAGTCTGTGTGTGACAAAAATTTTGTGGGCGCTCTAACTCAAGAACTAATGCACGGAATTTCACAAAACTTCATATTTAGTTAGACCTTGATATAAACTGGGCCTGAATAGTTTTTGGTGAAAATCTCTCAACAGGTGGCGCTGCTAAGCGGCATTTTTCACGATTTCTGCAACAGCTATATCTCAAGAACTACTGCACGGATTTTCATAAAACTTCAGATTCAGTTAGTCCCTGATATAAGTTAGTACTGTTTAAATTTTGGTATAAATCGCCCAACATGTGGCGCTGCTGTGCTGCATTTTTCACGATTCCCGCAAGAGCTGTATCTCAAGAACTATTGCACGGAATTTCATCAAACTTCAGATTTAGTTAGTCCTTGAATTGACGTATAAATTAGTGCTGTTTAATTTTTGGTGTAAATCGCTCAACAGGTGGCACTGCTATGCTGTATTTTTTGCGATTTCCGCAATAGCTTTATCCCAAGAACTAATGCTTGGATTTTCAACAAACTTCAGATTCAGGTATACCTTGATAGGATTTAGTGCTGCTTATTTTTGGTGTAAATCGCTCAACAGGTGGCGCTGCTATGCTTCATTTTTCAGAGTTTCCGCTATAGCTCTATCCCAAGAACTAATGCACGAATTTTCATCCAACTTCAAATTCAGATATACTTTGATATGAATTGGTGCTAAATCGTTGTTATTTCTTGTACTATTTAAATGATTTAATTCACGTGATTTATATAGAAGAAAGTTTTGTGATGACCACAACATACTAGTTTCTTTTACTTTGGATTGCAACAGCTTCAAATAAAACACATAAGATGTTTGTAGAATTTATATTAATATGTAATAGATAGTACATAAGTTGTTGCTGTTTTTTCATAAAAGTAACTCTAAATTAACGGTTGGAAAAAAGTTGATATGACAACAAGTAATGAAGAAGGGTATCACTTGAGTGTGTCGACTTATTACATAAGGATAGGAAGGGTGAAAAAAAAAACCACGAACTCAGTGACATATTTAATAGATTACAATGTATACATATTTTTCACAGTTTAATTTTCATTTTGATGCAAATTTTGGAAGTATAAAGTCAATGCTCAAAAGAAAGAACCTGGCTTATTTAATTATGGACCACCCGGTACTTCTGATAAAAAATCTCCTAGCAATGTAGCACCATTGTATTGAACAAGCACTCAGAGTTTCTTTTCATTCTAGGCTTTTACAATTTGCCAGATTTTCCTTAAATATTTATTCTTAATATTCTAAATGCCATAGCCTTTGATCTTTCACATAAAAAAAATATCCAACAATGTATTTTTAGTCGGCAGTATACACAAAGCTATCATTGATCACTATATCGGAGCGATTCCTGCCTGCTTTTCGTCAGTTATGAAAATGCGTACGAAAAACAACCGCTCACGCTGCCGGAGAAAATAAAACAATGCTAAAGAAAAATCATATTTTAGCTTGCTTGTTTTTAGCTAACACTTTGGGAGACTCACCAGCGCCGCTTGGAAACCGGAATGAGCTCTTTCGGGAACGGAATGATTCGCAAGTCATCCGTCAATGAAAGATCTTTTGACACTCTCGGATTTAGAAAGAATAACAAGGAAGTAAAACAGAAATCTTAAAAGATAATTTTGTTACTTTTCGCATTTCTTCAAAATATTAAAATATTCATTATATTTAATTTTTTCAAAGGTGTTTTAGTGCAGTTTAAGGAATTCAGTATGTCAGCTTGTTGTTTGCATTTTTAGTCTGAGTATCTCAAGATAATTTTTGGTTATATATTTAAATATATTAACTGCTTTGGCAACTCAATGCATTGCATTTAAATTGCATGCGATTTGTTGTACAGTAATACCTCGATTTACGTCAGCAATTCTTTCCACGACTAGCGACGTAAGTCGTGGTACATTTAATTAAGCAAAAAGGATGCGTAATAAAAATTTATAAAATCTAATGAACATATTCTATTGTATTTCAGAATTATGATGCATGCATTTAACATTAGCAAAAAAAATGCGTTTTTATACAAAAATTTGGAATAAATCAATAAGTTGTTAATTTACAATTTATTGTTCTTCTATAGCCGAGTATTTGAGGATATAAAAAAATCTTGCAATGAAGTTTGAACCGATAAATTGTTCTTATTTTTTTCTTCTCTTAGAAGCTCTTTATAACAGCAGAGTAAGTTTTCTAAGGTTTTCCCAGCGAATTTTCTTCTTTGTTACTATACTATCACGTGACTATCGCGGGAAAAAGTTTCTCTACATAGAACCAAAAGTCTTCAAAAAAGTTCAAAGTCCGTTTTCATTAACAAATTTTTTTTCTTCCAGTCCAGACGACGTAAATGCGAGGTGAAGTAAGTCGGGGTACTACTGTACAATCATGTGGTTGTATTTAATCGTATATTTACCGGAATAAGTTATAATTATTTCTTTTAATATTAAATTTTAAGTAAGAAATCATATTTACAGAGTAGTTTAAAAGTTTTTTGGGATGAAAATGTATCGTTTTTAATGACGATTAGTAAAAAAGTATTTCGTTCTTAGGGGATTTGGTTTCTAATTTTAGAGCTGGTGGATGATGAAATAGCGTCATTTTGAAAAACTTATACAAAAATATTTCAGTTTTATGAATTAAAACAAATGCTTTCAATAAAATCACGTTTATTTGCTAAGCGATTGCACATTTAGCGCCCGTGTGAAAAATTTTAATAGTCATTTTTTAGAAATAATTAGATAAAAATCTGGTTTTCTTTAAATTCAATTCTTGTGAGTACATCGCAGTAATTGTCCAGCTGAATACAAGGAACTTAAATTTATTCAATCTTTATGGTTGAATGTAACACTAAAAAAATTACAATGTAATGATTTTTAGATGTGGCCGATTCTCAAAAAGTGGGCACTGGACACAAGTCATAACTTTAAGCCTTTCAAACATGACTTTAATTATCATTGACTTTATTTTTTTTTTTTTTTTACATTGAGTTTTTAATTCTATTCAGAGACAGAAAATGACATAATTTATTGTAAAAGCTTTGTATAAATATCTTAAAATTTTATTATTATATGCTACAGAGGCCAATTTCGGACATTCATAACGTTAACTGCTCCAATGTACCACCAAGAAAACGAGTTTTAACTTTCTTCCAGGTGGTTCTAATGGTAAACAACGAATGCATAAAGGAAACGGATGATTTTTTGATAATTTCGTTAAGAGATGGCAGGCTGATTTATTGCTTTTTTGAAGATAGAAGGACTTTTCTATAAAGAATTTTTCTGTATTTTGTTATGTTCGAAAGTAACGTACGTAACAAAGCATTTGATTTTGTTATTATTATTACTGGATAACAAAAAGTTAAATTATACATATATGTATACAGACACATTTACTACATTCTTAGTCTTAAGAAATTTTTAAATACTAAGATCAACGCTCAAAATCTGTAACGTGTGTACGAAAAAATGTCCAAAATTTGTAACGTACACAACTGCTAATTACATGCTTTAATAATTAATTTTCCAGAATAGTTGCTGTCTTTTAATGTTTGTGTATAATTTTGTAGACATACTATTAAAAATATTTATATATTATATTTATAGACAAAATTAAAATAAATTGGCCTTAAAATTGAAAAATTACATAAGTTAACGTTTAATGATCCCACCTTTTGAGAATCTTCCACGTCATTTTTCTGACAGACGTTTTTTTTTTAATAAATTGATTCATGAAACTTGAATATGTAAAATGTTTTAGTTTTTGAAAAATGAAATTGAATCAAGATATTTTTTCGCCGTCTGTTGATATTAAAAAATATATAATTATTTTTTTCAATTTTAATGAAAAAAAAATGACGCAGTGAAAATATAATAATATCTGTTTCGCCGCACCCCATTTTTTAAACTTTTATTCACAGAGTAATTTTGTTGCTTCCATTACAGAAATATGATTAGAAAGTATCAAAAAGTTAATGTCTAATGCAAACTTTTAAAGCTAATTTTAATGAAGCTAATTTAAATTTTTCGAAATGCATTTGATTTTTACAAATAATTTGTGTGTGTGTGTGTTTTTCAACTAGTAATTTATCCTATTCTTGGAGTAGATGTGAAATACAAACACACAGTCTGATTTTAATGTAATAGTTAATGAGATTCGATCTTAAAAATTAAATGACTTATTTTATAACAAATACCGATATTTATTTTAATCTTTGCTGCTGCATTATTTACATGAAATTAAAATTGTCCAAACTTATAAAGTTTCTGCGTGTAAATTAATGAATCAAACCTTTAGTCTGCGTAATATGAGAGAGAGAGGGGGGGGGGGGGGTATATATATATATATATATATATATATAGAGAGAGAGAGAGAGAGAGAAAGGGTTACATATAGAGATAGAATAGTTTCCAATTTTGAAATACTCTTTCCTCTCTCTGTCTCACTCCCTCTTTCTCTTATTTTCTTTTCTGGTATGACCTGGGGTTGGTCTCGTTCGAGGCAGAATCCGAAAGCACACAGATTTGGATTCTCTACACGAAGTTTATTGCTGCGCCTTTCTCTCCCTCTCTCTCTCCTTCTCTTTCTTTCTTTTTCCCCGTTCAAAAAGTATCGATTTTTAGGCCTTTTTTTTTCTTGCGATTTCACACCACTGTGCCCCTCCAGTATTTTTAGGCCGCTAAAGCCATCGTGTGTGATTAATAAAATACTCAAATTTCGTAAAGACACTAATTTTCCCGACAGCGAGAGCCCATAAAGGAAAAAAAAAAAGAAAATAGTCTAACATACAATTTTTCTATACCAATACAAATAGTAAAGGACGAACACAAAAATAAACCTTCTTCAAAAAACAAAAAGAATTATGAAAAAGAAGCGTTCGTTCAAAAGTTATGCGCAGATTTAAATAAATATATATATATAATATTCGTACATTAAAAAAATAATAAATATACAAACGAATTGTATAGCCTTATTCGTTGTAATGTGTAAAAAATAAAATTCATTCTTGCATCTAAAACACCAAACATACAAACGCCAAGAAAAAAAAAAAATAGTGACAAAAAATTTGTTTAAAATTATTTTCTATGAATGAAACTGAAGACTATGAAATTTTAGGAAAAAACATATCCTGCACGCCTATATTTCAAAATAACATAAATTTTATAGAAAATCTTAAAGGGAATTATAGTAAAGAAGATTACAAAAATTTTAAAATTTTGATATTTTAAGTAATTCTTTTTCTGATCCTGAAAAAATATAATTAAAAGTATTTTCGTAAAAGGCACTTTAAAATAAATACCATTTCCTTAATCCTGTCTGAAGTCTAATACTATATATTACATTTAATTAATTGTAGAATTTTTCTTTTTAAAATATTCTAATTGTCATTGTTTTATTTTTGAATTAATTAATATAAGACGATTACTTGATATTGTGATCAACTGTATAACTTATTTGAAAAGATAATAAATTTTCGATATTTTTAAATTTTTTTATTTCAGTCAATATTTTTAATGATAGAAGGAGAAAAGAGTATATTTCTAGATTTTATTATTAAATCGGCTTATTTTTTTATACTTAGTTAAAAAAAACTTCAAAATGTTGAAAGAGAAAAAAAAAAAAAAAAAAAAGCTGCTATTAAGGAAGAAAGTGAGCAGTTATTTTAAGAATTTAATCTCAGGCTTTTTGTATTTATTATTATTTAGTACCGATTTTTTTATTATTTTATTTTTTGACTAGAAACTAGAGATGCAACGAATATTCTGCCCATTCGGCCTGTGTGCCGGATATTCGGCTTCGGCCGAATATGAAATCCATTATTCGGCCTTGGCCGAATAATTTTGTAAGAAATGTTTTTATATTTAAACTGTAAAACTTTTTAATTTGACAGTTTATATTCATCATGTATAATGAAAATTTTACTTTAAATTAACTAACACTTTTTTCTCATTAACTTTCATACCCTGAATGAGTTTTATCTACCCATTTTTATATAAGAGGGTAATTTAGGAATCATGTTAAAACTGTAATGCTGTATTAATAAGAACTAAAAGTATCTGTAATAAGCAAGCGTAATCTGTTAAATTTCAAATTAATCTATTCAAAATTGTCCTAAGAATGAGGCGCACTAAGCAAATTCTAACTTTTTTTAAGCATAATGGGGAGTTTAATATTTATCCCTTATTATATAAAAAAATATTTATTTCAATATTTTTAAATAGACCTATAAAGAATATATACAATAAATTAGATATGGATGTATGTATAAAATAAATATTTAATTCGTATATGCTGCAATACTTAGTTGTTTTTTGAGTAAAATGCGCTTAAAAATTAAACAAAATTTAAGTGATTTTTTAAAGCGTCACTATTTCTTATTAAATAATGAAAGAAATGTAAATACTAAATTCTTTTAATTTGTATGTATGTTTTACATCACTATTTAATTTAGATTTTCTTTCATCTGAAACTTGAAATTTAAATACTTTTAAAATTTTGTGATTATTTTTAAATGTAGCAGCAACAACATACATAATATCTTTTAAATTGTAACAATACAGTATACCTAAGGTACTACATAGTGAATATTTGGAAATTTATATCTAGTTTGCTTTTCCTTACAGATATTTGCTTTCTCTGAATCTGAAATTCACTATACGCTTCTTAATAGTGCTGTCTGCTGACATAGCAAAACAATATACATGTTTTTGTTTGTTTTTTTAATTGTGAGCTTTATAAACTCTACACTGATTTCTTTCCACCATTTTAGAGGACATTCCTTTCTATCAGTGGGAATTCTTATGTCATTTCTTAAGATGCAAAGATTTATTTATTTTTTTTTTATTTTTTTCATCTGAAAGTTGAAATTTGTCTTCTAGTACTTTTAAAATTTTGTCATTATTTTGAAATGTAACAAGAACATACATAATATCTATATCTACTAAAATTCAATTAGACAGTACCTATCTGATGAGGAACTTTTGCTTTTTTTTTTTTTTTTTTTTTTTTGGCCCAATGGTATTAATGATGCAATTTTTAGGCCGAACATAGCCGAATATTTTTTCAGAATAAAATAATGTTTTAAAAAATAAAAAAATTGCATATAAATAATTTTTTAAAAAGGAAATACATTTTAATTGTGAAATATGCAAGAATTGTGCATATAGTGCAAGTGCATGCTAATATTTTGTTTTTAGACGAAAATGAGTTCATTATTCGGCGGCCGAATATTCGACCATACCTAGGCCGAATAATTGGTATTCGGTTATTCGGCCAAACCACTATTCGTTGCATCACTACTAGAAACTTCGGTTTTGTTTTGTTCTTGAAATTTTAAGCAAAAACAAAACTTTTTTTACAGTTTATATGTATATTTTTATTTTTTTAATGGTGTTTCGATTCACCCCGCAGGTAGGGGTGAATCGGAACAAATATTATAATTTTTATTTGTCCCGATTCAGACTTTAATAGGGTTAATAAAATTAGGTACAGTCGGACCTCATTATCCCGACACCCGGTTTTCACGTCACACCGCTTATCACGTCAGTTTTTCAAAGTCCCGATTTTCCGTATATGATTTTAATGTAAATAAACTCCGGGTTTTAAGTCGTTGTATAATGTTCAACTCCGGATATCCCGACGGTTTAGAAAAAATGTCCATTTTTTATAATCCATCTTGTAAGAATGGAAATTAAGCGGTAAGAAATGTCTTAGACAAACTTTTCACAAAAGTTTCTAAAATACTCATTGAGATAAATCAGAAATTTTACTTCAATCCTTTATATGAATAAATGAACCCAAACACTATGAGTGACCCACTTAAGCACGAGATAGACGTATCAGTCTACTCGCGGTCTTTTTGTTCTGGTCAGGTGGCGCTTTCTTTTGGTTACAAGGCATTTTTCATCCGACTAAAACCGAAGCATTTCACTGCGTTGCATTGAAACGATCAGAAATTATCTAACGTCCATTTCTGAAACAAAGAATATTGATTACAATTCGTTGTATAATACTGAAAAAAAGAATTGTAGGACGTACATCTAGGGAAAAGGAAACCTTAATTCATCAATATTTCATGTAAAAAAAAAAAAAAAAAAAAAAAAAAAAAAACAAGTCACCATAAATCTGATTTTTATTCTTTTCAATTTTTTTGTGTTTATTTTGTTTAATAATAATGTTTTATTGTTTAAAACTCCAAGACCAGTTATGAATTTCAAATGGTCTTAAATTACTTAAAAATACAGCTTTTTATAAGCATTTTTCTCCAACTCCGGTTACCGCGACACCCCGCTTAAGACGACACTTTGTTCTGGTCCTTAGAGTGTCGGCATAACGAGGTTCGACTGTAATAATGATAAGGGATGATTAGGAGCACGTAGTCACTATCAAACAAATCCATTACTTTCTATACAAGTAAAGGTATGACTTTTCAGAAATTAGAAAACAACTTTGAACTCGAGAAAGATTAAAATTTTGTTCTAAGAAAATGTATTTGAATTGAGAAAGATGGGAATTTAATACAAATTCAATTCACTTATGTCGTTCTCAAAATATATCATATCCTTGAAACGAACAGATGTTTGAATGTTGTCCTTTAGCTGAAGTTTCTTTATGACATCTTTTGGAAGAAATGCTGCCTCCTCTTCGACCGTTTCTTGAAATCTCCAGGTATGGGGGACCCTTTTGTAAAATTTCCCCACATAACCATCATCTTCTGGGTACAGGACTTTGGTCACATAGACTCTGTGTGACTTTTTTTCATGCACTTTCACGACTAGGAAGTCTCCTGGAGCAAATTTGTTCGAAAGTTGGGATTTTCTAGGATTCCAAAATCTGGGTCTTCTTCTAAAGTAGTAGGCAATATGAACTCTTTATCACTGTCTTGAACAGAATAATTAGAATTTGAATCTTCAGTGATGATCTTCTGGATAGTTTATTTCTTTTTTCTTTTTTTTTTTTTTTTTTTTTTTTTGTCCATTTAAATCACTGCATGTTTTAATACGATCCACTGGTACGACCTCTTCCTCAGCACTTAGTACTGTTTGCCCTCATTTCTTTTTTTAATTGGTTTCCCATTTTGAGATGTCTGTGTAATGTTGTGGTTGACAGAGAATATTTCTCTGCAACTTTTCTTAGGGATTTGAAATTTTAAATTCTTCTATTGCCTGTTCCATATCTCTTGGATTGGGGGTTGGCGTTTTTCGTTCAGCTAAGTAATTTCTTGGCATCTTTAAATGCTTCAAGCAACTGGAACAAACAAAATACTGTTAAATACGATATGACATGAAAATATTACTGTATGGAAGAGTAAACCATGACAACAAAAGTGTGTTCCGATTCACCCCGTAAATCTTAAACCTATGATGTTATAAGAAATTTTCCACTTTATCACTATGTAGTTTTAGAAATACATAAAATCTAATGCAAGATATCGTTTATAGGTCTATTCCTAATAAAAAAAACACTACTATTAGGTTTGGAATACGAAAAAGTTTGTAGTTACATACAAAGTTTTGCAGATGTTGAAAATAGGAGGTTTTCGAGGATCCACTTGCAATTTTTTTATATAAACACAGTAGTGGTGCCAACATGGCAAAACTGAATTTCCCAACACTTCATGATATTACCTTCCTAAAACAAATTGGCAACTAAAAATATTCTTACGATATTTATTTTTAATTGATTTGTATGACCGGGAAATTTCGTTCCTGTTCACCCCGCTGTTCCTATTCACCCCGTTTTACGGTACGTGATAATATTTAGTGTGTGAAACAATAAATGCCGACAATAGGTACAGTCGTGAGGAAAAAAAGTAAACACCCTCTTGTAACTAGGAAAAAAATTATCGTAGAAGTAAGTTACTGATACCAAACGATTTTAAATAAAATCTACTTTTAAATGATGTATATAAAATTTTCTTAAGAGGCCGCATCTACATATCAAAACAAACCCAATCATTGTTTTTTTCTTTCAATAGCAATATCCAAGTTTGACACTATAAATAAATTCTACACCCCGCAATTAGCCTAAATACAAAATTTCATGAAATTCGTACGATTAGTTTCAGAGAAATTAATTAATTTAAAATGAGCCTATTTTAGGGAATGTTTCCAAATTGAAGATCGGTACTCAGTTGTTGAAATGCTACAGAATGAGTAAGTCACTTGTATTAATGTATTATTTCTTGCTAATGTGACCCTTTCACTCATCTAATGTTTCGGCTATTGCCAGCCCAAACGTTTGAATAAAATGAGTAATATATATATATTTCAAATTATGCTTTTCTGCACATCATAGACGATCCTTAAACCATCATTTTGACGTTTTTAAGCATAATTTATTAAAACTACTTGGAAAAAAATTTTTAATTCCGGATTCGCAAAAAGCAGGACATAATGAATATTAAAAAGCAGAAAAACCAACGTTTAAAATGCACAAATAGTATATGAAAAGCAGCAAACAGCTGTTTCGAATCTACTAGCGAGATTCTTCTTCAGTGCAAAAGGAACAGCGTGCTAGAAAAAGCAAGGCTGAGCAAAATCATAGACAGAGACGCGCTGGCTTTTATACCCTATGCGGGTGGCGAAGGCGCCGAAACAACCAATGAGAGAGAAGCAGTGGAAACGACTGGGTGGACAAGTAGCGACATCTACCGGAGAAGTAGAGAAAAGAAACCAAAAAAGGGGAATTAAATTAACGCTTTCCAAATACTTGGAAAATCTGGAGTACTAGATAAGTCATTGACTAAAGAGTGAGAATTTTTAATGATATGGTAAGCTTCCCAAAAATCAAGATCAAGGTTAGAAGAACATTTTTGGATAATGATGGCTGAGGAAAAATCGAACCTATGTTGAGAAGACCAAGAATGTTGAGCAATAGAAGAACGTTTGAGCTCCTGATTTTTAACATAACCTTCGTGCTCTTTTAAACGAAATCTAAGAGCACGTTTAGTCTGACCAATATAAGAAAGACCACACTGACAAGAGATCTGGTAAATGCCCCAATTATCTAGGCGATCAACGGGGTGTTTGAGATTTGAAAAAGGGATTTTATTAACAGGAGAAAAAATAACTTTAAAATCAAACCTTCTTAGGATTTTAGCAACTTGCTGACTGATTTTAGGAAAAAATGGTAATACAACTGAAGTATTAGAGTTGGAATTAGAAGGCTTTTCAGAATGGTCGGATTTCATCAATTTCTTATAAATAGAATCGATAATATTAGAGGAGTAACCACGATCGACAGCAATAGCTTTGAGGTAATTAAGTTCAGCACTAAGTAACTGAGGAGTGGAACAAATATTAGTAGCCCGAAAAACAAAAGTATTGAAAGCAGCGAATTTCTGGTTAGGGGGATGAGAAGAATACCTGTGAGGTGGGAGACTGACAGCAAAAGGTTTACGAAAGACGGTAGTCTGAAAGCCATTTTCACAACGAATAACAAGGACATCCAGGAAAGAAAGACAGTTATTGGTCTCAATTTCAGAGGTAAATTGAATGCAGGGATCAATGGAATTCATAATAGAGAGAATATGATTAATGTCCGAATTCATTTCAATCAGGACATAAACATCATCAACATAACGAACATAGAACGGAAATTTTAAGATTTCAAAAAGCTTGACCTCAAAATAGTGCATATAAATATCGCATAAAATTGGACTAAGAGGATTACCCATAGCCAAACCGTCAATCATACGGAAGAAATTACCATTGAAAACAAAAGTATTTTGCGACAAGCAAGCGCGAGTGAGAAGTATAAGTTCCTCGATTTCAAAATAAGAGAAATGTAATTCACAAAGCCTTTTCTTGAGGCAATCTAAAGCCCCCTCAACCGGAACGTTTGTAAATAATGATTTAACATCCAAAGAAACCATCATGTGACCCTGCGGCTTAAAATTATGAAGTTTTTTAACAAAATCAAAAGAATTCTTAACAGTGAAACAGTTACTGCTCAAAAGTGGGGAAAAAACAGAAACTAAATATTTGGCAAGCTTATAAGAAGCTGTACCGATACTAGAGACAATAGGTCTAAAAGGAATGTCAGGTTTATGGGCCTTAGGTAAAGCATAAAACCTGGCACAATGCGCAATAGACGGAATAAGAGACTTCTTAAAGTTAGCAGGAATAATGGAAGAAGACGTAATGGCAGACTTAATAGAGTTAATTTCACTAGTGGAAGGGTCTTTGCGGATATCCACATACGGACCATCATTAATTAATTTATGGGTTTTTTCCAAATACGTAGATTTGTCGAGAAGAACAATCTGACCACCTTTGTCGGCCTTAGTAATAATTAAGTTTGGATCAGAACGCAAATTTTTCAGACATTGTTTAACAGGATGTTTAAGATTGGGTTTATAAACATTAGAATTGAAATCAACAGTATTGGCAATGAGATGCCTAATAGACTCTTTTTGAGAAGAAGATAGAGCGCTATGCTTAAAGGCTCTTTCAATAGGAGCAATAACATTAGGTAAAGAAGGAATAGCAGAGACAGAAAAATTGTTATTCAATTTGAGAGCATCGAGCTGATTGTTACTTAATGGAACACTAGAAAGATTGACAACAGCATTTTGGTTAACAAGAGGCAAATTACTGCAGTTATTAGCGACAGAACTTCCACAAAGCGCATTAAATTTCTTCTTTAAAACCGAACAATGAACAGAAGAAGCTGTGAGAACTCTGCTCCATGACCTTCTGTCAATGGACTGAAAATCAGGAGTAGAATTAGCGAGGCTGATATGTAAAGAATATAACTCGCGCTCTATATGAGCAATTTTGTGGCGAGTCTCTTGAATCAAAGCTCTTAAAAGAGCTAATTTAGAACGAAATAAGACCTTCTCAATCCTATTTGAAGAAAATAAATTACAACGAATGGAAATGAATTTAGGAATAACCTTCTTACGTCTACAATCAAGTAGGAAATATAAGTGTTCAAAAAACCTGTACTTTTTTAATCGTAAATTACAAAACCTATTGATTTGAGACATTGCGGGGAAAAAAAAAATACAGAAGAATAAAGGCCCGTTAACGCCAAATACATAAAAATAGCAAATAAAGCCTTTGTGCAACAATATTAAAAAGCAGAATTAAAGCTCTCAAATAGAAGCTCTCAAATTGAATAACAATTTTTCTGTCTCTGCTATTCCTTCTTTACCTAATCTTATTGCTCCTATTGAAAGAGCCTTTAAGCATAGCGCTCTATCTTCTTCTCAAAAAGAGTCTATTAGGCATCTCATTGCCAATACTGTTGATTTCAATTCTAATGTTTATAAACCCAATCTTAAACATCCTGTTAAACAATGTCTGAAAAATTTGCGTTCTGATCCAAACTTAATTATTACTAAGGCCGACAAAGGTGGTCAGATTGTTCTTCTCGACAAATCTACGTATTTGGAAAAAACCCATAAATTAATTAATGATGGTCCGTATGTGGATATCCGCAAAGACCCTTCCACTAGTGAAATTAACTCTATTAAGTCTGCCATTAAGTCTTCTTCCATTATTCCTGCTAACTTTAAGAAGTCTCTTATTCCGTCTATTGCGCATTGTTCCAGGTTTTATGCTTTACCTAAGGTCCATAAACCTGACATTCCTTTTAGACCTATTGTCTCTAGTATCGGTACAGCTTCTTATAAGCTTGCCAAATATTTAGTTTCTGTTTTTTCCCCACTTTTGAGCAGTAACTGTTTCACTGTTAAGAATTCTTTTGATTTTGTTAAAAAACTTCATAATTTTAAGCCGCAGGGTCACATGATGGTTTCTTTTGATGTTAAATCATTATTTACAAACGTTCCGGTTGAGGGGGCTTTAGATTGCCTCAAGAAAAGGCTTTGTGAATTCCATTTCTCTTATTTTGAAATCGAGGAACTTATACTTCTCACTCGCGCTTGCTTGTCGCAAAATACTTTTGTTTTCAATGGTAATTTCTTCCGTATGATTGACGGTTTGGCTATGGGTAATCCTCTTAGTCCAATTTTATGCGATATTTATATGCACTATTTTGAGGTCAAGCTTTTTGAAATCTTAAAATTTCCGTTCTATGTTCGTTATGTTGATGATGTTTATGTCCTGATTGAAATGAATTCGGACATTAATCATATTCTCTCTATTATGAATTCCATTGATCCCTGCATTCAATTTACCTCTGAAATTGAGACCAATAACTGTCTTTCTTTCCTGGATGTCCTTGTTATTCGTTGTGAAAATGGCTTTCAGACTACCGTCTTTCGTAAACCTTTTGCTGTCAGTCTCCCACCTCACAGGTATTCTTCTCATCCCCCTAACCAGAAATTCGCTGCTTTCAATACTTTTGTTTTTCGGGCTACTAATATTTGTTCCACTCCTCAGTTACTTAGTGCTGAACTTAATTACCTCAAAGCTATTGCTGTCGATCGTGGTTATTCCTCTAATATTATCGATTCTATTTATAAGAAATTGATGAAATCCGACCATTCTGAAAAGCCTTCTAATTCCAACTCTAATACTTCAGTTGTATTACCATTTTTTCCTAAAATCAGTCAGCAAGTTGCTAAAATCCTAAGAAGGTTTGATTTTAAAGTTATTTTTTCTCCTGTTAATAAAATCCCTTTTTCAAATCTCAAACACCCCGTTGATCGCCTAGATAATTGGGGCATTTACCAGATCTCTTGTCAGTGTGGTCTTTCTTATATTGGTCAGACTAAACGTGCTCTTAGATTTCGTTTAAAAGAGCACGAAGGTTATGTTAAAAATCAGGAGCTCAAACGTTCTTCTATTGCTCAACATTCTTGGTCTTCTCAACATAGGTTCGATTTTTCCTCAGCCATCATTATCCAAAAATGTTCTTCTAACCTTGATCTTGATTTTTGGGAAGCTTACCATATCATTAAAAATTCTCACTCTTTAGTCAATGACTTATCTAGTACTCCAGATTTTCCAAGTATTTGGAAAGCGTTAATTTAATTCCCCTTTTTTGGTTTCTTTTCTCTACTTCTCCGGTAGATGTCGCTACTTGTCCACCCAGTCGTTTCCACTGCTTCTCTCTCATTGGTTGTTTCGGCGCCTTCGCCACCCGCATAGGGTATAAAAGCCAGCGCGTCTCTGTCTATGATTTTGCTCAGCCTTGCTTTTTCTAGCACGCTGTTCCTTTTGCACTGAAGAAGAATCTCGCTAGTAGATTCGAAACAGCTGTTTGCTGCTTTTCATATACTATTTGTGCATTTTAAACGTTGGTTTTTCTGCTTTTTAATATTGTTGCACAAAGGCTTTATTTGCTATTTTTATGTATTTGGCGTTAACGGGCCTTTATTCTTCTGTATTTTTTTTTACCCGCAATGTCTCAAATCAATAGGTTTTGTAATTTACGATTAAAAAAGTACAGGTTTTTTGAACACTTATATTTCCTACTTGATTGTAGACGTAAGAAGGTTATTCCTAAATTCATTTCCATTCGTTGTAATTTATTTTCTTCAAATAGGATTGAGAAGGTCTTATTTCGTTCTAAATTAGCTCTTTTAAGAGCTTTGATTCAAGAGACTCGCCACAAAATTGCTCATATAGAGCGCGAGTTATATTCTTTACATATCAGCCTCGCTAATTCTACTCCTGATTTTCAGTCCATTGACAGAAGGTCATGGAGCAGAGTTCTCACAGCTTCTTCTGTTCATTGTTCGGTTTTAAAGAAGAAATTTAATGCGCTTTGTGGAAGTTCTGTCGCTAATAACTGCAGTAATTTGCCTCTTGTTAACCAAAATGCTGTTGTCAATCTTTTTAGTGTTCCATTAAGTAACAATCAGCTCGATGCTCTCAAATTGAATAACAATTTTTCTGTCTCTGCTATTCCTTCTTTACCTAATCTTATTGCTCCTATTGAAAGAGCCTTTAAGCATAGCGCTCTATCTTCTTCTCAAAAAGAGTCTATTAGGCATCTCATTGCCAATACTGTTGATTTCAATTCTAATGTTTATAAACCCAATCTTAAACATCCTGTTAAACAATGTCTGAAAAATTTGCGTTCTGATCCAAACTTAATTATTACTAAGGCCGACAAAGGTGGTCAGATTGTTCTTCTCGACAAATCTACGTATTTGGAAAAAACCCATAAATTAATTAATGATGGTCCGTATGTGGATATCCGCAAAGACCCTTCCACTAGTGAAATTAACTCTATTAAGTCTGCCATTAAGTCTTCTTCCATTATTCCTGCTAACTTTAAGAAGTCTCTTATTCAGTCTATTGCGCATTGTGCCAGGTTTTATGCTTTACCTAAGGTCCATAAACCTGACATTCCTTTTAGACCTATTGTCTCTAGTATCGGTACAGCTTCTTATATGCTTGCCAAATATTTAGTTTCTGTTTTTTCCCCACTTTTGAGCAGTAACTGTTTCACTGTTAAGAATTCTTTTGATTTTGTTAAAAAACGTCATAATTTTAAGCCGCAGGGTCACATGATGGTTTCTTTTGATGTTAAATCATTATTTACAAACGTTCCGGTTGAGGGGGCTTTAGATTGCCTCAAGAAAAGGCTTTGTGAATTCCATTTCTCTTATTTTGAAATCGAGGAACTTATACTTCTCACTCGCGCTTGCTTGTCGCAAAATACTTTTGTTTTCAATGGTAATTTCTTCCGTATGATTGACGGTTTGGCTATGGGTAATCCTCTTAGTCCAATTTTATGCGATATTTATATGCACTATTTTGAGGTCAAGCTTTTTGAAATCTTAAAATTTCCGTTCTATGTTCGTTATGTTGATGATGTTTATGTCCTGATTGAAATGAATTCGGACATTAATCATATTCTCTCTATTATGAATTCCATTGATCCCTGCATTCAATTTACCTCTGAAATTGAGACCAATAACTGTCTTTCTTTCCTGGATGTCCTTGTTATTCGTTGTGAAAATGGCTTTCAGACTACCGTCTTTCGTAAACCTTTTGCTGTCAGTCTCCCACCTCACAGGTATTCTTCTCATCCCCCTAACCAGAAATTCGCTGCTTTCAATACTTTTGTTTTTCGGGCTACTAATATTTGTTCCACTCCTCAGTTACTTAGTGCTGAACTTAATTACCTCAAAGCTATTGCTGTCGATCGTGGTTATTCCTCTAATATTATCGATTCTATTTATAAGAAATTGATGAAATCCGACCATTCTGAAAAGCCTTCTAATTCCAACTCTAATACTTCAGTTGTATTACCATTTTTTCCTAAAATCAGTCAGCAAGTTGCTAAAATCCTAAGAAGGTTTGATTTTAAAGTTATTTTTTCTCCTGTTAATAAAATCCCTTTTTCAAATCTCAAACACCCCGTTGATCGCCTAGATAATTGGGGCATTTACCAGATCTCTTGTCAGTGTGGTCTTTCTTATATTGGTCAGACTAAACGTGCTCTTAGATTTCGTTTAAAAGAGCACGAAGGTTATGTTAAAAATCAGGAGCTCAAACGTTCTTCTATTGCTCAACATTCTTGGTCTTCTCAACATAGGTTCGATTTTTCCTCAGCCATCATTATCCAAAAATGTTCTTCTAACCTTGATCTTGATTTTTGGGAAGCTTACCATATCATTAAAAATTCTCACTCTTTAGTCAATGACTTATCTAGTACTCCAGATTTTCCAAGTATTTGGAAAGCGTTAATTTAATTCCCCTTTTTTGGTTTCTTTTCTCTACTTCTCCGGTAGATGTCGCTACTTGTCCACCCAGTCGTTTCCACTGCTTCTCTCTCATTGGTTGTTTCGGCGCCTTCGCCACCCGCATAGGGTATAAAAGCCAGCGCGTCTCTGTCTATGATTTTGCTCAGCCTTGCTTTTTCTAGCACGCTGTTCCTTTTGCACTGAAGAAGAATCTCGCTAGTAGATTCGAAACAGCTGTTTGCTGCTTTTCATATACTATTTGTGCATTTTAAACGTTGGTTTTTCTGCTTTTTAATATTGTTGCACAAAGGCTTTATTTGCTATTTTTATGTATTTGGCGTTAACGGGCCTTTATTCTTCTGTATTTTTTTTTACCCGCAATGTCTCAAATCAATAGGTTTTGTAATTTACGATTAAAAAAGTACAGGTTTTTTGAACACTTATATTTCCTACTTGATTGTAGACGTAAGAAGGTTATTCCTAAATTCATTTCCATTCGTTGTAATTTATTTTCTTCAAATAGGATTGAGAAGGTCTTATTTCGTTCTAAATTAGCTCTTTTAAGAGCTTTGATTCAAGAGACTCGCCACAAAATTGCTCATATAGAGCGCGAGTTATATTCTTTACATATCAGCCTCGCTAATTCTACTCCTGATTTTCAGTCCATTGACAGAAGGTCATGGAGCAGAGTTCTCACAGCTTCTTCTGTTCATTGTTCGGTTTTAAAGAAGAAATTTAATGCGCTTTGTGGAAGTTCTGTCGCTAATAACTGCAGTAATTTGCCTCTTGTTAACCAAAATGCTGTTGTCAATCTTTTTAGTGTTCCATTAAGTAACAATCAGCTCGATGCTCTCAAATTGAATAACAATTTTTCTGTCTCTGCTATTCCTTCTTTACCTAATCTTATTGCTCCTATTGAAAGAGCCTTTAAGCATAGCGCTCTATCTTCTTCTCAAAAAGAGTCTATTAGGCATCTCATTGCCAATACTGTTGATTTCAATTCTAATGTTTATAAACCCAATCTTAAACATCCTGTTAAACAATGTCTGAAAAATTTGCGTTCTGATCCAAACTTAATTATTACTAAGGCCGACAAAGGTGGTCAGATTGTTCTTCTCGACAAATCTACGTATTTGGAAAAAACCCATAAATTAATTAATGATGGTCCGTATGTGGATATCCGCAAAGACCCTTCCACTAGTGAAATTAACTCTATTAAGTCTGCCATTAAGTCTTCTTCCATTATTCCTGCTAACTTTAAGAAGTCTCTTATTCAGTCTATTGCGCATTGTGCCAGGTTTTATGCTTTACCTAAGGTCCATAAACCTGACATTCCTTTTAGACCTATTGTCTCTAGTATCGGTACAGCTTCTTATATGCTTGCCAAATATTTAGTTTCTGTTTTTTCCCCACTTTTGAGCAGTAACTGTTTCACTGTTAAGAATTCTTTTGATTTTGTTAAAAAACGTCATAATTTTAAGCCGCAGGGTCACATGATGGTTTCTTTTGATGTTAAATCATTATTTACAAACGTTCCGGTTGAGGGGGCTTTAGATTGCCTCAAGAAAAGGCTTTGTGAATTCCATTTCTCTTATTTTGAAATCGAGGAACTTATACTTCTCACTCGCGCTTGCTTGTCGCAAAATACTTTTGTTTTCAATGGTAATTTCTTCCGTATGATTGACGGTTTGGCTATGGGTAATCCTCTTAGTCCAATTTTATGCGATATTTATATGCACTATTTTGAGGTCAAGCTTTTTGAAATCTTAAAATTTCCGTTCTATGTTCGTTATGTTGATGATGTTTATGTCCTGATTGAAATGAATTCGGACATTAATCATATTCTCTCTATTATGAATTCCATTGATCCCTGCATTCAATTTACCTCTGAAATTGAGACCAATAACTGTCTTTCTTTCCTGGATGTCCTTGTTATTCGTTGTGAAAATGGCTTTCAGACTACCGTCTTTCGTAAACCTTTTGCTGTCAGTCTCCCACCTCACAGGTATTCTTCTCATCCCCCTAACCAGAAATTCGCTGCTTTCAATACTTTTGTTTTTCGGGCTACTAATATTTGTTCCACTCCTCAGTTACTTAGTGCTGAACTTAATTACCTCAAAGCTATTGCTGTCGATCGTGGTTATTCCTCTAATATTATCGATTCTATTTATAAGAAATTGATGAAATCCGACCATTCTGAAAAGCCTTCTAATTCCAACTCTAATACTTCAGTTGTATTACCATTTTTTCCTAAAATCAGTCAGCAAGTTGCTAAAATCCTAAGAAGGTTTGATTTTAAAGTTATTTTTTCTCCTGTTAATAAAATCCCTTTTTCAAATCTCAAACACCCCGTTGATCGCCTAGATAATTGGGGCATTTACCAGATCTCTTGTCAGTGTGGTCTTTCTTATATTGGTCAGACTAAACGTGCTCTTAGATTTCGTTTAAAAGAGCACGAAGGTTATGTTAAAAATCAGGAGCTCAAACGTTCTTCTATTGCTCAACATTCTTGGTCTTCTCAACATAGGTTCGATTTTTCCTCAGCCATCATTATCCAAAAATGTTCTTCTAACCTTGATCTTGATTTTTGGGAAGCTTACCATATCATTAAAAATTCTCACTCTTTAGTCAATGACTTACCTAGTACTCCAGATTTTCCAAGTATTTGGAAAGCGTTAATTTAATTCCCCTTTTTTGGTTTCTTTTCTCTACTTCTCCGGTAGATGTCGCTACTTGTCCACCCAGTCGTTTCCACTGCTTCTCTCTCATTGGTTGTTTCGGCGCCTTCGCCACCCGCATAGGGTATAAAAGCCAGCGCGTCTCTGTCTATGATTTTGCTCAGCCTTGCTTTTTCTAGCACGCTGTTCCTTTTGCACTGAAGAAGAATCTCGCTAGTAGATTCGAAACAGCTGTTTGCTGCTTTTCATATACTATTTGTGCATTTTAAACGTTGGTTTTTCTGCTTTTTAATATTGTTGCACAAAGGCTTTATTTGCTATTTTTACATAATGAATATGTCTATCAATAAATTATAGGTTGCAATTCATAGTTTTTTCGAATATTAATTTCATAATTCATATTATAAAATTTTTTTAATTACAAATTCAATGTATTGACGTTTGAGTTTTTTAATATTATAACTACACAAAAAATATCACATTAGGATTATAATTTCAGGAGCTATTAATAAAAATATGAAAACGTAATTTAACATTACACTGTTAAAAATTTTGTTGTAGGTTGAACCAACATTTGGTGCTGCAATAACTGCAACCATCTTATGGTGAAATATCACTCCAAGATTTGTAACTCTGGTTGAACCTTAGCTCTAAATGTTGGATCAAGATTTCACCATCTTATGATTGCAGCTACTAGAGCACCAAAAATTGGTTCAGCCTATAAGAAAAATTTTAACAGTGTAGAAGCTGTAAATTTTGAAGGTTTATTATTAAAAACTTATCCAAATGACTTCGAATTTCGTTTCTAGGCATGGTTTGAAACGAAGATTTAAAATATATTGTCAAAATTGGGTGTTGCTATTAAAAGTTTGGTCTGGTTTGGATTTGTAGAGATGGCCTCCTAAGCAAATTTTATATACATCATTTAAAACTAGATTTTATTTCCAATCGTTTGGTGTCAGGAACTTTCTTGTACTATAATTTGCTGCAGAGTTGATAAGGGAGTATTTATACAACTGTTACAAGTGTCTTTATTTCTTTGAATTTTTCGTTTCACGAAATTCACTTTATTTTTAAGAGTCTGAACTTGCCGCAAGAGAAAAAAAATCGATCATTCAAAAGTTTAATAGCACATATGACATAAAGTGCTTCAACTTTTCCAGTTTTCAATTTTGCGCATAAAATATATAACAGACTTGAAAAACCCCACCTTCAAAATAAAAAAATTCTATAGTTTCAACAGCCAATAAATAAAACCCGAAACATACCCTAAGTTCTTAAACAAAAAATAGCATGCATGTAATGTAAATATATGCATCGCACTTTTCTCAAAATGAACTTTCTTTTTGCAAATTTAGGTACACTTTTGCATGAAATCTATAAAAACTAGAAAGATTAAATTTCTTATGCTTGTATAGCTAATATGTTTCTTTATAATTACATAAAAATATGAATGAAACTATAATAATGAAGAGAACGAATATTTTTTTTTTCCAACTGGATTAAATCATATTCAAGGATGCAGTAGCACAGTTGAAGTTTATTACAACAGAGCGAAAAAGGTCCACACCAGGAATCGAACCTGGATACTTGGCGTGCCGTGCCAATGCTTTACCTGTTAAGCTATTCGGACGATACCTGGCTGCCATGATTCACAAATCGAAGAGGGAATTATGTCAGCCAGGTAACATCCAAACAGCTTAACAAGTAAAGCATTGGCACGTCACGACTGTTTCATTAAATTTACTATGATTTTGTAATGGATGATTGTATCGACTTGCGAATGGTGTCATTCGATTCAGAATTTAAAAAAAAACACATATCAAGAGATACTCCACTTGACATATTTAAAAAAAGTTTATCCCCCCCCCCCCCACCGAATTAAAATAGTCCTTATTGCTACCTCAAAACACGGTAAAACATTTTTTTTTTTTTTTTGGGGGGGGGGGGCGGCGGCGACTCATCGGGTATTCATTTCTGGTACCAAAACGAGGGTCGTCCCAAATTTTCGTGAATGTTCATCAGCTGTTGCTTTAAAAACCTGTTTTACCTCCACTGAACAACAATTTTCACCTTTGTATTCATAAAACTTGCCATAATTTTGTAACAGATGATCGTATCGACTTGCGGATGGAATCATTCGATTCAGAATTTAAAATGCCCCACTTGATTTACTTAAAAAAATTTGTTTTACCCCTCTCTGGGATAAAAATGCTTGCCTTTTGCCCCCCCCCCCCCCAAAAAAAAATACTAAAACATTTTATTTTTTTGGGACTTATCGGATTATTATTTCTAGTGCTAAAATTAAGTTCTTGCCAAATTTTGGTGAATGGCCACCAATTATATTAAAAAAACGTTATTTTACTTATTACCAACACTTATTACAAGTAATTATCACGAGTATAACTTAACAAATACGTTTTAGTATTATCGGAACGAAATTGCAAAATGATATATTACTTGTCAAATTTCAAGCAGATAAATATGAGCTGTCCAGCCAATTGTATGTTGGTAAGATACTGGGTTTAGTAAATAACAAAGAAATTTTTTTAATGTATCATGATTTTTTTTTTTTTAATTAACGCTACCTCAACGAAGTCTTCATCATCCTAAAACAGTTTTCCGTTAACCAGTAAACATATGTAAGTATCTTGTGAAAGATATTTAAGCAAACAAAGAAAGAAAAAGAAAAGAAATCTCTCATATTTTCGGAAACAACAGTTCGTTGTTCTGCGTGTGTAGCTATTTCAGGTAGTGGGAATGAAATAGGAAACTCCTTATTCATCTTATGTCAGAAACCAGATTAGATCTCAAAAATAGGAAAGCCGCTTTTAGATAGTTCTCCCATTTTTGTGAAGAGTTTTCGGAATCCTTAAATAAATATTCAGAAAAGGTTAACAAATGTATTAAAAGTGCTTTTTAATGAGGCATTATGCAACAGAGGAATAAAATATGGCGCTAAAAGATCGTAAACATAAAGATTTTTATTTGATTGCCTTTTTATTATTAGTAGTAGCATTTTTTATTTTTTTTCCTGAAAAATATTTTTTTCCTAAAACGATTCGGTCACAAAATTTTTAGGTAGATTTCGTAGGAAATACTATCTATTGATATCTCCCCTATGTTGGAATTTCTGAAAAAGTTTTGCAGATCTACGCCGATCATGACCCCTAGAACCCCCCCCCCCCCCGTTCAAAACTTTATATATATATCACTTTTTTATGGACACGATAACTTCCTTAATTCTGCACTATTCTCTTCCAAACTGATAGACCGGGAGCCGGCAGCACAGACAATCACCTCATCGAGTTCACGGCTGAAATTCCAGAATTAGTTAAAACTCGATATGCATATTTTAACGCAATCGGTCTGCCAAGTCATATCTTGGTAGAAAACATCCGAAAACTCGATTTTAGCAGTTGACTCGTAGGTTTACAGTTGTGTTATCCTGTTCCCAGCCCCCCGCGTTTTCATACCTTCGGGTGGAGGAAAACACAGTGATAAACCTACGAGTCAACCACTAAAATCGGGTTTTCGGGTGTTTTCCGCCAAGATATAACTTGACAGACCGATTGCGTTAAAATATGCGAATCGAGATTTAACTAATCCTAGAATTTCATCCGTGAACTCGATGAGGTGATTGTCTGTGCTGCAGGCTCCCGGTCTATGATACATAAAATCAAGGGGTTGAAAATCTCGGTCAAGTTCGTAATGGGCAAAATCGTGGGGTGGAAAGAGTGGGCGGATTTGTGCAAACCGAAAAAACTAAATAACTTCTTAATTATTATACTTTATTCATATCAAATCAGGTTAAAGTTATTATTACTTCTAGGAAAAGGGATAAAAATTTATGTATCACAGATTTTTGATAAAATTAAAAATGGACTCAAGGGGCGCAAAAAATAGGGTTTTGGAGAGAAAAAAATTCATAACTTCGTCAATTCTTATGATGTCAAATCCACTTAATCTTATTATATAAATCTTCTTTATATTATCTACAACGTTTATATTCAGAAGTTTTTGATAGGACCAACTCTTACTGCAAAAAAATTAAAAACGAAAAGAAAAAAAAATGGGGGAGTTGAAGAAGAAAAAAATTCACAATTCACAAGATATCCAATCCGCTTAAATTTATTATACATCTTATCAATATTATCTACAACTTTTATATTGAAAGGTTACTGATAGGATCAACTCTTACAGCAGAAAAAAAAAAAAAAAAAAAAAAAAAAAAATAGCGGTTGACGAAAAAATTATCGTATTAAGGGTATACTCAAATCCAAACGGCTTATTTTCTGACTCATTTTAAAATTCATTTTCGCTCTCAAACGCATCCAATTGGCAGGTTCTTTTATTCAGAAACTATATAATGTGGTGTATTGGTCGATTTTTTGATGAAAGCAGAATATATCTCAAAAAATGCTGTCAAAGTGGGCATTTTGAACCGAATTCCCCGAAACGATAGTACTGGAAACGAAAAAAAATGGTCGTACTGAGAAAATAATTGTAAATGACGTTCTAATTAATTGAACGAAAAATAAAAACGGATGTCGCTTATAAATCTCTTCAAAAAAATCACGTCAGCAAGTTTCATATTTTTACTTTTAAAAATGAGTCCGAAAATGTGTCAGAAAATTTCGAGTCGTTGAGCGTGGAAAAATATTTTTTTTTTAATACCGCCTTAATATGATTCTGGAATTCTTACAGAAAAATAAAATTAAATATTCGTCAAAAGCGACCAAATAAAATTGTTAAACTGGGTTTTTCTCTAATCTTGATTTAGTTTTTGTTGTTGAAATTAGTACTTAACTTCGAAATCTATCTCCGCCTGTAGGCCAAGCCGGCAGGGTTTTTTTTTAAATTAACTTATTTCCTGCTAAATATATTTTGTCAAAGATTATGAATAGATAAGCATTGATTTATTTATTGTTATCTTTATGCAGTCAATTTTTGATTTACTGTGTAATCCGGCTTACAAAGAGCATTTCTGAAACAAGAAAATTGATCAAATTTTGCAGTTGCGCTTTATACACCGGATACATAAAAAGGGAACGTAATGAGTGATGTATAAGTAATGAGTAATTCGCATCATTACTCATATAATTTTAATGAGTAATCTTCTAAATATATAACAAATTAACACCTTGTAATATTATACTAATTTTAATTGCTAATTTTATTGCTGGTGTAAATTAAAAACATTAAATTAACCAGGCTTGCCTGGCTACCATACTAAATAATAAATGTTCTCTATTTACGTATAAAATTTCAACTTACAGATTTTCCATAAGACGGGCTTTTCAAGTATGCACTGAAAATAATTTGGATAATGAATTGGATAACGTTCGCAGAATTGCTCATAATAATGGTTATAAAGTTCTACATATTAATAAACTAATCGTGGATATTGCCACTAATAAGAAACCCGAACTTAAATTTGATTAACAAAAATACATACTTTATACTATTCGATATTTTCCAAGCTTTTTTGGAGAAATTAAAATTCGGTCTTCGGGTCAGATAACCTTCGAACCAATAAAATACAAGGAAAAGTGACCTCTGTAAGAATTGCAGTCATTCTTTAACTAAGTAACTTTTAATTATAAAATTGAAAACACATGTTAGGAACGATTTATTTTATCAATCAAAGTTGTTAGAAAAGGATATAGTTTTTTTTTAATTTATTTTTGAAGATGATACAATTTTTACGAAAGAATTATTCTTGCATGCATTGCGCGCATGATTTTTCCCATTTGAATGGCTGAAACAAGCCAAGATTTTTTTAATGAGTACAGATATAAAGTTTTTTCAAAATGACCTACAATGAAAAAAATAAAACTTGTAGATCTCGAAAAAAAAAATTTTTTTTAGAGTAATTCGAAATATCGAGATTTTTTTTATACAAAAGTAGCCGTGAATTCTAAAATTCTTACTTGAGAAACATAATAATAGGTCATTTTGTGCTTCTGTACGTTTAATACATCCACCAAAAATTTCGTGAAATTCTAGGCAACCGTTTTTCAGAAATCGTGCGCGCAATGATCAAAATCGCTGTTTTGAGAAAATTGGCTTTAAAGATTGAAAAACCCGTTGATCATATAGCGAAAGCTCAAACTGTTTTAGGCATAACTTCTCTTATAATGCGAATTTTTGTATGGGGTTTGATTTTAAATGTTCCCAAAGAATCATATTTAATTATAAGCTATTAAAAAAAAAAAAAAAATCGATTTTTGGACGCTTCAAAGGTATTTTTTTTTAATACTTGACCCCTTAAGCATTTCAATTTTGCTTGGTAGCCAAACCACTTCCGAAATTAAAGATTATCATTTGCGCTAATATTGACCCAATTCATTTTGAGAATTACTCAGGAGTATATGAAATACCATTTATTAGAGCAGACGGATCGAAGATTTACTATATTGGTATGACTAGCAGGAAATTTAAGTATAGAAAAAAGGAGCATGTGAACTAATATTAAATATAATAGAAAAACCACAGCACTAGCAAGGTTATATCAAGAAGAAACAAATTTCCATGAATGTAAGATAATTTTCCCCTCCAGTCTATTCTATCCATCCATTATAAGAAAAACCGATACTTCTTAGTTATCCCGTCGACCAATTTCGCCAAATTATATAATTCGCCAAATTATACAAATTGACATAGTTTTTATTTTAAATAAAGAAAAAACAAATAAATTAGTCTAACATTAATAAAGATACAAATAAAACGTCGAAATAAAAATCATTTGATGACAGAAACAGGTTTTTTCACGTGAATGTGATATTTATGATCAACCATTATTGGCATTTAATCTTACAATTTGGCGATAGTAATTTGGTCGACGGGATAACTAAGAAGTACCGAAAAACCATAGAGATCGTAACACGCAAAAATTCAATATGTAATGACGCTGCATCATTTAACTTACCAAAATTATGGCTCGAGTTACTCAATTGTTATGAAAATAAGAAATAAACATCCAAGTAAGATAATAAAAAAAAATAAAATAACGTGCATAATATGAAAGAGTACGTGAAAATGGAATGATGGCGTTTCATATACCGTGTAATTGTACAATATTTTTATTTATTTGTTTTCAAAGTAACTCGGTAGAATCGAAACATGTAAACAATCGAATAATCCTATTTTTACTGTTTTGAAAGTTTTAAATTATATTTTTTAGCAATTAATATTAGCATATGTAATCTCCTAATTAAATTTTCCCATAGATTAACGCGAGATTTCGCGATCGGGAGGACTGGTAAAGCGTTCCCTTAATTTTGAATATTATCGAAAATCTAGGAAATATAATGTAATATAGAAATGACTACAGCTGAAAAAAATAACTAAAAGTAAATAATAATTCATGGGTTTTATAAAGGTTCGGCTACCATAAAAACAGACTGAGAAATCCTACTTTATACAAAACTCCTAAATTTGAAAGAAAAAAAAATAGTGATGTGATACCGCTTTTCGATCAAGTTTATTGTAACATCACTTAAATGCCAGACCAGGGTTGTGCAAAATTTTAATTAGATTAACGATTGAAAACTAACGATTAATTTTTTAATCATGACTAAAGATCGGCCGATTACACTTAGTTTCAATCCAACTCACAGACTAACGATCAGTAATTATTTTAATATAATCAATGCTTTGATTACGATTAAATCAATTCAATCCTACTCATAGATTAATGACCAATGATTATTTTGATGTAATTGCTTGCTTTTTTATGATTAAATCAATTCTCAATCTAAATAGTCATCTAATTAGTCAATCTAATGAAAGATTTATGATTACAAACTTCATGTATTGTTCTGGCTTTGAGGCCTTTATTTTATCTTTTTTTCAAGCTTCTTCTGGTTTAATCACCCTTGATCGCTGCTAGGGTCCTGCATCGGGCCTTGTCTTGGACCGGGTTGTCTTTAAATATTTTGCGTTTGATTCGGTTTCGAGTCGGTTTTGATTATTTCTGGTCGGGCTCGATATGACTCGATTTTTTTAAAAAAAGTTCTGAATATTTGTCGAATGAAGAAAACTATATATGAATACAATGAATGTATAAGTGATCATTTTTATACAGAATCAATAAAATTGATATATACCGTATACATATACAGATAGATATAATCCTAATAAAACCATTTTATGATATGAATTTGTGAAAATATTTTATGAAATTACTGATTAAACGAATATATGTTAAATGTGGTGATTGTGGAACACTACTATAATGAAATTTTAGTACAGGGTGCGCCATAAATTCGTGCAAACTTTAAAAATCCATAATTAAAGAAATAATGGTCGGAAAAATTTTTGGTTTGCGCGAGTATGATCAGACGGATTTTGGATTTTTTTCCCATGAATAATAAAAAATGATTCCAAGAATAACCAATAGAGGGCGCTCACATGCTATATTGAGACGTTTTATGCAAATCAGACAAACACAAACAGACATTGAAAGAAATCACAATAACATGACACTGTGCATTAACTTTTATGGTACTAAAAGATGCTCAACATGACCACCACCACAAGGTATTAGGCAAGTTAGGCGTGTCAATACGCCTGTAACAGCTGAGTGTAGCATGTCGGCATCGATGCCACCGACGGTCAGTCGAATGGCATCTTTCAGTTCCGCCAAAGTGGCTGGGGAGCACCGATAAACACGAGACTTTAAGTATCCCCACAACCAAAAATCTGCTGGGGTCAAGTCTGGAGATCGTGGGGGCCATTCAAACTTACAACCTCGACTTATCACTCGGTCTTCAGTGAAAGTGTCTAACAGGAACGCCTTGACTTCACGTGCAAAGTGGGGCGGGACACCATCCTGCATGAAGGTGACGGAAGGTAACGCATGTCTTTCCTACAATGCAGGCACAACTTGGTTACGCAAAAGCGTAAGATACCGTTCTGCAGTGACTGTACACGTTTTCCAGCCGGATTCAGGACAAGACTCTTCAAAAAAGAAAGGACCCAGAATGAAAGCCGCGGTGAAACCACACCAAACAGTCACACGAGGAGAATGCATTGGCTTGGTCTGATACTTCCGAGGGTTTGACGTCGCCCAGATACGACTGTTTTGCGTATTGACGTCGCCATGGAGTGAAAAATGTGCTTCATCCGTCCACATGACATTCAGCAACCATTGTGGGTCACGATCCATTTGTGCCAGTGCCCATGTAGCAGACTTTAGTCTTTTATCTGTATCTGCCGGTAATAACTGGTGAAGTGTCTGTATCTTGTACGGATACAGATCCAAGATTCTGTGCAGAATACGTCGAATCGACGATTCCGGAATTCCCGTTATTCTACCAGCTTCACGAGCACTGCTACTTCCCGTTGATGTCTCGGCTGCCATTTCTTCCATGGCACTTTTTACAGCATGGACGCGATCCGCGTTCAAGGATGGTCTGCCACTACGTGGACGATCCTCCAAACTCCCCGTTTCCTCAAAACGTCGTACTAAATTGAGTATTCCATTCAACGAAATAGGGCTTTTTTGCGCCTTTAGTCCTTTCTCCGTGCGAAACTTCCTCAATGCAATAGTAGTGGATTCCCCATTCTTGTAGAACAGTTTGACCAGCAGCGCTCGATCTGGTAACGATAGCATGCTGCCGAGATCGAATGACGAATCCATTTCCATCCAGGTGTTTTATTGCTAGCCTGATTTGCATAAAACGTCTCAATATGGCATGTGAGCGCCCTCTATTGGTTATTCTTGGAGTCATTTTTTATTATTCATGGAAAAAAATCCAAAATCCGTCTGATCATACTCGCGCAAACCAAAAATTTTTCCGACCATTATTTCTTTAATTATGGATTTTTAAAGTTTGCACGAATTTATGGCGTACCCTGTATTTTGTTACAATCACTTACAGCAATTTTTTCTCCTGAAGAGTGTGTATCCAGGGTATTTGTGTACTATATAGAGGGTTTTTTTTTTTTTTTTTTTTTTTTTTTTTTTTTACAGCGCCGTCCAAAAGAATACGAATATATGTTAGCACATTTTTAGGGTTAGTTTCCCTTTTTAAGCAGGAAGCTCCTTCAGTGGGCGTTACTCTAGCATGTTTCCCTATATAATTAAAATCTTCGTATTTATATTGTGAATGAATGTATTTAATAATGGTATTGTTTCTAATCGAAACATTTATATGCATATATTTTAATTCTTATATTCCGCGATAAGAGGGCGATTTCTTCATCTTCCTTGCTCTTTTTCCCTTTTCTTTTTTTATTCACATTTCATACCATAAAACATGCGGTGGCAGCAAAAATGACTACGTAATCCAGTTACAAGATATGAAATCATGATATGGGACTAGATTATAAACGACAGTTAAATTAATGAATGATCTGCCTCGGCATAACTTATTACGATATGAGCAGCAGAGTAAAATTTCTCATTTTGGCATTAATTTAACGTTATTGAGTTACGAGATGAAATTAATGCAAAGTTAAAGCTTAAAGAAAATATTTTAAAAATATTTTAGTAGGGATCCCCTCCGTCAGACTAAATTTGATGACAGAAAATGACGTCATGTAGTACAATGGAGACACAATTTTTCATCTTATAAGTTACTACTGCAGTGTGTTTCGAGATGAATTAATTATTTAGAAACAGATTATTAAGTGAACATTAAACAGTGTTGATCTGCCACGTGATATCTTGCTAAATCAGGCAGCTAAATCGTCATTCAGAGTTACTAATATGTTATTCAGTTTCGGCATTAAATTTTGATACGTTAAAGATATTGATTTATAAACGTATCTCTAAAAGATATTGATCTTTTTTTTTGAAGTACAATACAAATACTTCAGTCTGCTTCTTTACATTTTGATACGGTACGAGTAGAACGGCTTGCCAATCCGTCATTTTTACGACACTATCATGTTATCGAATTTCGGCACGAAAATTTATGTTGTAAATATCGATTAATATAATATAAATATTTCAATCTGCCTCATGATACATTTTGGTAGAATATGTGTATAACAGGGCACCAGTTCTTCATTATGGATATATCATACAATCGAGTTTCAGTATGAAATTTTAAAGCATTGAATATGCATATTAATACTACAAATAATTCAGTTTGCTTTGTGATATTTTTTTCTAAGATATGTGCAGAACAGGGATTCAGGGATTTCTGTGGCTCCGGGGGAGGGGGGGGGGGGGATTGCACATTTTGACCAGTCTAAATTGTCTTCGTGGAGGGAACATGTCATTGCTCGGGGGGGGGGTGTTATTATCACCCCCTGAATTCAACACTGGTCATTAAGTATGGTTAAAATTATTTTTTTTTCATCAGGAGTCACTACACTAGAAATGTATAAAAAAGTTGAGATGAATCTTTTTTACTTTTAACTTGAAGACTACTCTGCCATTCGAGAAAACACAACAAATAGATTTTTATGAAATTTTCTTATATTTCCCGTTAAAAGGCGCCTTTTCCCCCGCAGCTTTTTATATTTCAATTTTTAAAAATATAATTCGCATATATTTTTGTCTTAAAAGTAGCAACTGTATACAATTTCAAATTTGTATCCTTAAAAGTTCCATAAAAATCGTAATTTTAAATGTTTTTAGAACGCTTTTCGCCATTCCTTTCAACCTTTTAAATATCTAAACTTTTTAACTGTTCTGTGAGACTAGTCTTAAAAGTAACATCCACGTCAAATTTAAATTTTCTATATTTAACAATTCCATTGAACTCGTAATTTAGGATGTTTTTAGAAATTTTTTTTCATTTCACCGTTTTAATTTTCAAATTTTTTTAGAAACTATTCTCACATAGCATTTAAAACTTTTAAATAATTACCATCATGCAAATTTAAAATTTCTCTCACCATCAATATCATAAAAATCGCAGTTTCAGAACCTTTTCGTTTCTGCATCCATTGGAGGTAGTGGCACCGACATAAAGTATTGTCTATGATGGAGCAGGGACTATCACCATCGATTTGTGACTATCAAATGATTGATAATATTGCTCCTATTTGCCTAAAATAATTAAAATATATATATATATCAGTTTTATTAAAAGGGTTTCACTTGTCCCTAATCCCCTCTAAATAATTCAAACATATTGATTTTGGTTTATATGAATAATTTTGTCTGACTCTGTATAGTGACTCTTAAAAAGAATTTCGTAGCAATGAAAGCGAATTTAAGAAAGAAAACAGGGCGGTCATACTTAATTTTCGTCTATGTAATTAATGATTAAATTAATTCAGATTGAATGAATCATAAAAAAAACTTTTTAAACAGCAATTACTTTTTCAATTTCAATCACAATAAATTGAATTAGAAGTCAATTTCGCATGATTGAATATTTAATCGACTAATCAATCGATTAAAAGAGTAATTGATTAATGCCAACCCTGTGCCAGACCTCCTTTACGACGTAAACACTTTTCTATAGAAAATAAAATTATATTTTAATTACTCCTTTCCAGAATTTGATTTTTTTAGGTGCTTTCGTAATTATAAAAATATGTAGCACCTACAATTGCCGTCTGGTCCGTCCATCTGTCCGTATATAACGGCGCAAAAACTACCCAACCGAATGGTTTTAAATTTAATATATATATATAACCGTTGCATAATTTTATCTAGACATTTCAAATTTTATGAAAATCGAATTAAAACATAAAACGATATTAATAAGAGTCTTCTTCATTCTATTAAATACTATTATACGTAACTAATTCAATGATATCCCATGAAAGGTAACCAGTGGCCGAGAGGTTCTGCTCTCGAAGCTGGTAGACGGGAAGTGCTGGGTTCGATCCCAATCGCGCCCGTCGGCCTAACCGTTCGGAGTTTTCGTGGTTTTCTTCGAACCTTGGTTCTCCAAGCGTTAATACGGGCTAGGTTCCCTTAGAAAGACCTCCACGGAAGGCACTCCCCCCTTAGGGCCTATATCCCACGTGCAGATAATTGGCCGACATAAATACAACCAACTAACCCATGAAAGGTAATGATCCTAGGCTGCCATGATGATTACGTCGTATTTGAGATGGAGCTCTATTATTTCCGCATTACTGAATTTAATATACATTATCGTAATAAATTTTGTATTCATGCATTTTAGCACAAGAGTGCAACAGTTATTGCACCAAGATCTGAATATTTATAAAACTATGTATGATACGAATAAGTAAAAGTCATTTGCCATGTTTGACGTACAATTTCGACTTATTCTTTTATTTTTTTTCTTCGTAATTTGTGACCAAGAATGTTAAAGAATTTTATTAAAGTTGAAAATATTTTGTGATATACATTTTAGCGAAATAATTTTTAATTACTCATAAATTGCTTTTTATGGAACAAATTACCGCAGTGATTTTTTTTAGGTATTTTTATTTTATTTTATTTTATTTGTGTATGTGTGTGTCGGGATGAAAGGGCTATAAACTATAGATCCATGTTCTAGGATATAAACAATAAAATTATAAATTTCTTTATATACATAGCCCAAATTACAAATATTTTGATTTTTTTCATACTGAAAATTTTTCAATGAATTATCTCTGTTAACCAATTTTAAGCATTTTGTTTTCCGCATCTTAATATATATATATTTTTTCTTTTACAGGTGAGTATATGTTTATCATCTCATAATTTCTATAAGTAATGGGTAAGTCCACTTGTTTCCTTTGTTTAATGTGTTCAGATTAGTTTTAAAAAACAATTTTAATGAATACATTAAGGTTCATTAATATTTGAAAATTGTTCTTGAAACAATATTTTTACAGTACATACCACGTAATCGATTTGCAGTGAGCGAGGGAAAAAATTCGCAGGATCCCGAGAAAAAAAGACCCCACACTGCTAGAAATTTTATATAATTTTATGAGAAGAATATTTTATCTAGAACTTTCAACGTTGAATTTTCGTGTAGAATACAAATGAAAAAAATAGGCTGGTCAAAGTAATACATATATAAGTTTATTCTTCTTTAAACAGACTTTTCAAGTCTGGATACAGGAATCTTAAGGTGTTACTTCAGACACCTGAAAAGACCCGCTCATTAATGCTAATCCTATGGAAGAAGTTTTTAAAGTTATCTCGTTTGCATTTTAATACTTTTAAATGATTTTTTTTCTTTTTGCATTGTATAGCTGAGATTGATCTCTACATCTTGCCCTTTTTTACTTTTTCGACTTTATTAGCAGATTTTTTTCAAGCGGGTGCTTTCATTTTCTAAATCGATTCCAAAAATGAAAGTGTCGTACTTAAAAATATCTGTAAACAAAATCGAAAAAGTACAAAACACCCTTTGTGCAGATCGATCTCAGCTAGCCAATTCAAAAAGAATTGTTTAAAAATATTAAAATGCAAAGGAGATATATTTAGAAATTTCTTCCATAGGATTAGCATTAATGAACGGGTCTTTTCATGTGACTTGAAGTAGCCTCTGATCGGATCTCAAATTCCCCCTCTAATGTTTAAACCTACGACGGGGTTGTAATCCGTTCATATTTTTAAAATATCTTTTCTGGAAATTAATATTTTTAACTTCTATTATATGTGTACTGTTCTTAAAGAGGGGGGGGGGGGAGAAGAGACCCCGTCAGGTAGGCTCCGGGCAGGGCCGAAACTAGCCTTTTTGGCGCCCGGGGCATACATGGATTTTGCCCCCCCCTCCACCACAAAGTAAATTTACAAAAAAGAATTTTACTAAATATCTAACCGACAACTTATTTTTAAATTTAAAATATATAAAACTGAACTACGTAATCAGATTTGTCAAACTATGAAGTTACGGATAGAACTTAACCAAACCTTATATATACGTTTTCCACAATGAACGTCAGACTCCAGTTGAAAATGGAGATATTCCCCTGAAGGGACGCCGTGATAGTGATTTTTGTGCAATTTTCTCAATTTTCAGCAGCGTAAGTGAAGGATTTATGAATATGTTTCGACAAAATTTTATATTTAGAGATAATGTATTAGGCCAAGGTTTGTACAAAATGGTGGAGAAAATAGGCCTCAACGAAGTGCTGCGATTTTTTTTTTTCGGACGGGCGCAGTAGCTGTTGAAAAAAAGAAAATATACTGAATCATGCAATTATCCAATCGAGGTTTATTCTCCATATTTGTAATATGAGCAAAAATTTTCTTGTGTTAATGTATTTGTAGATCCATTAAAATCTTTGAAAAGTTATTGAAAAGAATTGCATTTTAATCTTTTTAAACTTTTTTTTTTTTTTTTTTTTTTTTTTTGCATAGTCTAAATGAGGTCGATATCTAAAAAAGAAAGGTGTTTTACTAAGAATTTTACTCTGTGCATTCCCCTTCCCGCTGTCCTGGGCAGTCAGCGCCCATGGCAAGACGGAAAAAAAAAAGAAAGAAAGGAAGCTCAACACTGTTCAGACTGAGAAAATCAGACTGAGGGGTCATTTCTCCTTTGGTAGTTATCCGTAGTGGACAGTAGGGTGTCCCACAATAGAGACTGACCTTGGAAAACGGTCAGTCGGACAGTCTTGGAAAACGGTTGGATTCTCCCTCAGATTCTCCTCACAGGAAGTGATTTAAAAGATAGAAAGCAAACGCATAGGCATGATACTTTGAAATTTTGTATTGTAATGAATCTTTTTATCTATTTGTAAAGTTTAATGCATTTGGTTCAGTTTTCCTTTTAAATTTTCCAGTTGCGAGATATTTTTATACAAATTTCATAATATATATATATATATACTATATACATTCTTGTGTCAAACGTCAAACAAAATCTTCATTTTGGCGCCCCCTTCACCTCCTGTTAAAGCGGCGCCCGGGGCACGTGCCCCTCTCCCCCCACCCCCCTAGTTTCGGCCCTGGCTCCGGGTTTTTGCATGTTATATGCATTATGTTATGTGAAGAACATTTGAAAAAATAAAAAAATAAAAATTTGATGATGTGGCTCGCGTTGCGTGTGTGAATGTCCTAGCTTGCGCGCCATTCACTTAATCGGACGGGATCCGATAGATCAATAGAATCGTTTGCAATCAATTTTCCTTAAGAATTATGAAAGTAGATAATATAGTTTAGAGCTTCAAGCACTTTGTGCTAAAAAAAAAGTGGAAAATCAGCAAAGTGGCAGCCATTTTATAAAAAAGGTTTATTTCTGACCCTTTTTTCTCACTTTGACGTATTTCTAAAAATATTTATTTTTTTTTTTTTATATAAAAGGGGCTGAAAGTGGTGCAGTCCCCGATAAATTATATTGCTTTTGTTTTATTTTATTTTTAATTTTCAAAATCCCTTTAATATAGTTTTCGTATTCTGATCCCGCCCAGTTTGAAAAAAATAGTTTTGTGTAAAATGTGTTTATAGTGCTCCAAAATAGTGTAAGTCTATGCACACATTGCGCTAAAGCACTAAATAACAACGAAAGAACTCCGAATTCGGCCAAATCATTTCACAAAGATAATCTACAGATTATATAGGGAATTGAAAAAAAATGTAAAAAAAAAAAAAAAGGATTTTTTTCAACCGAAAAAAAAATAAATCCCCCTTTAAATGATGGCCCCCTTCTCTTTTTTTTTAGTTGTCAAAATATTTCTAAAATCTATACTTTATTTATAATCATTTTCTGTGTTAAAATCTTAGCAAAAGAATAAGATTTCACACTTCATATAAAATTAAGTAATATATTTTAGGAATATTTCTGAAAAAAGAGAGAGAGAGACGTGCTTTAAAATACTTATAAAATAAAATACCGTACTTATAAAATATAAGTTAAAAATATTAATTTTCTGAGGAGATATTTTTAAAATACGAATGCATTACATGCCCAAAGATTTAAAATTTGCGAGGAGTATTTGGGTTCTCAAAAGTCAAAAGATAATACATATAGCACACCTCGCATCATATTCAATTATAAAAAGTAACATTCTATTTATTACCTTACAGCTGAAAACAGAAATATACAGTTACATATGATGTTGTTATCTTAAAAGTGTTTTGCACAGAATACATAGATGGTATTATAATTATTAATTAAACATAAATTTCACTTAGAAATGAAATTAAAAATTATTAATTTGAGTTGTTCAGTTAAAAAAAGGGTATAAACATCTAAATTCATTAAAATTTATTTTGTTTTAGAACAAATAATTTAATAAATGTTAATAATACTTTCTAAAATCCCCCTTTTATGCAAGTACCTATGGCCCTCCAAAGAAACTTTATTCCCGATCCTGGTTCTCAAGTTGTCTTTTTAACGATTTTCGACAGCGTTTAAGAATTTCATTAATTGGAAAAAATAATATTATGATTCACGTTTTACTTTCAGTCATATGACTATTAACATCTGATTCTACAAGTTATGACCCGTATAAGCGACATAAGAACTTTCTATATCATAAAAGTGTAAAATACAGTGCATTCTGTCAAAGGAGGAATCGATCCGGGCCGAGAAAGAATTCCACCGTAGACAATTTACAGCTTTGATAATTATTTTATGGGAATTTAAAAAAATTTCCGCGTTAGACAGATTTCCGTGTTCTACAGAATTCTTTTTTCATCATAATGAAAGACGAAAGATGTCTTGTTTTATCTTTGAATTTAAGAAATTGAATGTTTGGTGGCGACATCTCTTGGAAGTTTATAGTGTTACTCAGTAATATTATCGAAATCTGGATAATACTATCAGTAATATTATTAAAATATTTTGATCCTAGACCCATATTTTTATGTAAATTATCGATAAAATAAGGATTTTTTTTTTTTATTCGTATAAAAACTAAACGGCAAAATACGCTTTGCCAATATGTGAAAATATTCACTTGACTTCTGATTTCATCGCAAGAGAAATAAAAAAAATATTTCAGGCTTTAATTAAACAACAATCAACTAGTATAATTTTTCCCAATTTCTTTCTTTTTTATGTTTTATAATATTAGTGCAGTCTTAATATTGTATGAATTTTCGAAGAGTATACATAGATGTTCATCTTTTCTTAGGTGATAAATTAGATTAACTAAACTCTTATAATATGAAAAGTGCCTAATATGCAGGGCATTCATAAAATATTGTCGGGGTTTCCTTACCTCATAACTTTTGATTTAAGAACAGGACCAGAAATATTATTAGATAAGTACAACTCAAAAACTTTTGTATATAACACAAAAAAAAAAAATTACATCTTCGTAATGTTGGAACTCAAAACGTATATTAATCAAATAACGATTACAGTATAACCTCAAAAATCCTGCTACGTCGGGACCGAAACTAAGCCAGATTTTGGCAAATTCCGAATTCTGAAAGAATATCAAAAGTGCTTCGATATTCTTAATGGTGCCTTTATTCATAATTTAATTCATAACAAAATGATATTTATGTGAGAAAAAGAGAAAATTAAATCTTTAAAAAACTTACTTTATGGGATATTTTCTGTGTTAAAAAAAAAAAAAAAAAAAAAAAAAAAAAAAAAAAAAAACCAACAGACTATGATTAACAGTGATTTAATAAACAATAATAATTATGGGAGAAAAAGAGACAATTAACTCTTTAAAAACCTTACTTTAAACAATATTTACTGTGTTGCCAAAAAAAAAAATCTAATAAATTATGACTAACTGTGATCTAATAAACAGTGATAATTACGTGAGAAAAAGAGAAAATTAAATATTTAAAAAACTAAAAACTTACTTCAACCCTTTATCTACTGGCGGTACTTATAAGTACCATTAAAATAACTTGTTATAAAATTCATTTGATACATCGATTAGTTGTAATACAGTTTAGAATGAGTTATAGATACATTACTTTATCTTGTTCCAAAAGCATTATGGGTTACACAAAACAAAAATATTTTTAAAAGGATTTCTTTTGCCTTTGCATATTTTTAGTTCTCTTGGCGTTGGGGGAAGGGGGGGGGATTTTTAAATTCGGAAATATTTCTATATTTCTATTGTAGGAACATTATATTTGTACATTTCCTAATTCTACAAAATACTAAGAAAAATATTTAAAATAAAAGATTTGAGTTGGGTTACAAAATAGTGCACAAAATCCCTATGAATTCAAACATAATTAATCCTTCTAAATCCTTTAATCCTTCTAAAATTTATTAAATGATTGTGTAAATCTAATAATATAGTTTAAACAATTCAAGAAAAATGCTTTAGAAGATAAAATTTTCATGAATTCATAATTCAGTAGTTAAAGGGTTAAACGATATTTTCTAGGTTGGGAAAAAAAAGAAGCTATTAAACAGTATTTCCGAAACATCGATGTCAATTTTATTTGCTTAAAATTTTTTTGGCCGGTCATTAACCTCTTAATTTTCGCGAGCTGTGTCTTTTATTCAGATTGTTTGATTCCCACCAGTTTTATTAAACAGCTTTATTATGGTATCATTTTACCTGCCATACACAACGACATCATCTTAGAGGTCTGCACGGGCCGGAATTTCCAGGCCCGGCCCGACACAATTTCTACAAAAAAAAAAAAGTTTTTTCTCAACATACAATTATTAAAATTCTTTTAATGAGTACTACATACATATTTATGGGAACATTTTACAGTATATTTTACATTAGTATGATGTTCGCAAAACAGAAAACACACAATAGTAAACATTTACGATTATTTACAGTGTTTTAGTCATCGTGTCTACAGACATTTCAAAATGGAAATAAGGATTCATTAAAAGATTAATGTAGTTCAGAATAAAGGTTTAAAAACATGATAACTTTTGAAGCTGTATAATAAAAATAGTATATTTGTGAAAATATTTCTCTAATTTTTAGGGCTTTTCTCAAATCCAAAGGAGCTACATTTCGACACATTTATGAATTCTTTTCTTTTCAGAAACGCGTAAGATTGGCAGGTATTCTTATTCAGAAGTTATGTAAATGTCGTTTTTTTTCATAGATAAAAGCAGTATATCTTCCTGAAAATACTGTCAAAGTTAGCGTTTGAACCGAATTTCCGGAAGCGATAGCACAGGAAAGGAGAAAAACGTACAGTCACGTGAGAGGAATCTCTGCTATCTCTGTAAGTAATTTATCAAATATGGAAAAAGCTATTCGTTTCCAAATGCCTTCAATAGGCAGGCCTGTCAATTTTATGTCTTTATAGTTAAAAATTTTGTCAGAAAATGTGTGTAAAAGCTTCGCATTGTTGAGCAGTGAATATGAGAACCACCTTAAGGTATATTTCCAAAGATACTGTTAAGAGAAGTTCATTATCACTATTAATACTACAAAACACAATGACTGTTCTACACATCCTGAGATCGATTAAGACCAGTTTCGTCCCGACACGAGTCTGCTGAAAAAAAATTAAACTCGAAATTAGACATCTTGTAACTGTACGATGCCAATCTCTACGGTGGACATGTTACATTTCTGTATTGATGTTGTTAAACTCGCATCGGCTCGTGACGCCAATTTATACTTCTCGAGAAAATCATATTCATTGAAAATGGCTCGTATTTTATCTGCTACGCCCAAATTCTTATATCGGGCCGACAGGCCCGATTAATTTTTTTGCGGGCCCGGCTCGTTTATTTTGTCTGTCGGCCCGACCCGTTGAAAAAATTGTCCTACTTCTGCCGGCCCGGCCCGGGCCGTGCAGACCTCTACCTCATCTTATGCAGCACGTGGATGTAGTTTCGGCACTTCAGTTACTAGTCCTAATAGTGAATAATTCTTTACTTTATAGTGATTAAAGTTACATAAACGTCTATTTTAGAGTTTATTTTCTTCAATATGACATATATTTACTTAACCAAACCTAACTATATCTAATAATAGAATATTTCGACAAAACGACATAAACTTTTTAAAGCGATGAAATTGATGTAGCACATGTAACATCCATTTTGTTCAACGTACGAAAGTACACAGTGAGACGTATTTCATTGTGTACCTATTATGTGATTCTGACGTTAAAAAAGTTATTTATTAATAAAAAAAGGTTTCTCTTTCTCTCTCTTTCTGTGTGTGTGTATGGGCGTGCGATGGCTAGGGAAATCTACTAAATGTAAGAGGCTGAAAATTTGCATGAAGGAAACCCAAGATCTGCCATTGTCCACCCGAGGCTCATATTTTTAATATTTTGAAAATCTAGAAATATTAATTAGAAATCATAAACTGCAGAAAACTAACGATAGAGTGCAAAAATGTATGATTTATGAAAATATATACATTTTCTTACTATGTACAACTTGTGGTATACAGTGAGCAGTGGCGTGGCGTCCGGTCATCGCTGGATGCGGCGATGACCAAGCAATATTTTAAAACTCTTAATAAGCTTTTAAAACTCTACGATCCAGTTTTAGCAGAACATTTGGAGTTCATGTATAAGTGAAGGTAAGATTTAAAGTTTCTTTTTTGAACATTCAACCATTGAATTTTAGAGTTAATAATTTTTCACCACAAACTTAAATAGTTGCGATGACCACCGAAAATTTTCACGCCACGCCACTGACAGTGAGATACTTTTCGATACTCCGTTATGCTGCTACTGTGCTTTTATAAATAACTTTTTAAAACCCTTAATACATTGATGTGTAGCGTATTTGTGTAGCTTAAAGTCTTAGCAACATTTTTTTCAACACAATAAAAATCGTCGCCATTCGTCATGTAATAATAATTTTCGTCTCACTGTGTACTACCCTCCCCTATCTTCTCGGGAAATTCATATTTTTAACATATTTTTTTCTGTGTACTCTTCTTAAATGATGTTTTTGCTTTTTTTTCTTAGTTTTCAAAATATTCCTGAATTTTATGCTGGATTTAATATTTTATGTGTTAAAAGCGGGGGAACTGCGAGTAAGATTTTGAAACTTCGTATAAAATTAAGTCTATACTTTAGAAATATTTTGAGAACTAAGAAAAAAAGAGACATCTTTTAGGAAATTTACAAAAAAATTAGAAGTTAAAAATATTAATTTCCCGAAGAGATATTTGAAATATACGAATGCATCAAATTCCCATAGAGTTTACATTAGTGAGGGGAAATCGGAAGCTGGGTGGCCAGCCCCCCCCCCCCCCCCTAGTTAATTGTTCATTTTAATAATTAGTAAATAATTTCTATTTTTCCTTTTGTCCGAAATTGGAAACTTAAAAGGAGGAAGAGAAGACTTTGATGCCAGATTTTTGAGGTCACACTGTATAATGAAACAGTAATTAATATTAAAATGTTATCAAATTTATCAAAAAGTTATTATTTAGTTATGTATATCTATCTATCTAACTAACCTCATAACTCATTAATAAATTCCATAAAATTTTAGTTTTTTTAAATCGTTATGATACTTTTATACTTGTGATAGTTCATACTTTGTTAGTATTCGATAGAACTGTCGTAGGCTAATTGGAGAATCCACCTCCCTTTTTCCAATTAGCCTGATATTTTTCAGGCTTATTGCAAAGAGCCTAGAAAGCGTTAGGCTAATTGAAAAGTGACCACTTATTATCCGATCAGGGTAATATTTTTAGCTCATAGGCTATCAAAGCCAGAGAGCTTACGTTCCCGAAGATTCTGTATGTACGTGTGTACGTACGTACGTACGTATGTACGTAACGCGATAACTCTTGATAGAAATATCCGATTTGCTTAAATTTTTTTTTTCTTGGTTCATTCTGATAAGATGCTTCCCTGATTAGTTTTTGGGTTCATTCGTTAAGGATAAAGGGGGGAAAGGGGGGCTAATCCCCCCCCCCCTAAATTTATATAAATGGGTCTTTCATGCAGAAATATTCGAATTGCTCCAAATTTGGTATACCGGTTTATTGTGTTAAGGAGCTTCCCTGATTAGATTTGGAAGCTCATTATTTAAGTATAAAGGGGGAAAGTGGGGCTACCCCCGTTAATTTAGATAAATCGGGTTTTCATGATGAATTATTCGATTTGCCCCAAATTTGGTATACCGGTTTATTAAGTTAAGCAGCTGCCTTGATTAGATTTGGAGGTTCATTAGTTACATATAAAGGGAGAAAAGAGGGGCTATCCCCCCCGTAATTTAGATAAATAGGTTTTTCATGCAGAAATATGCGATTTGCAATAAATTTGGTATACGGGTTAATTATGTTAAGCAGCTTCCTTGATTACATTTGGAAGATCATTATTGTGTATAAAGGGGGGAAAGGGGGGCAATTGCCTCTCCCCTTAATTTAGATAAATGCGTTTTTCATGTAGAATTATTCGATTAGCTCAAATTTGGTATACTGGTTTATTATGTTAAGGAGATGGCTTGATTAGATTTGGAGGTTCATTAGTTAAGTATAAAGGAAGGAAAGGGGGGCTACCCCCCCCCCCTTAATTTAGGTAAATGGGTTTTTAATGCAGAATTATTCGATCTGCTCCAAATTTCGTATACCGGTTTATTATGTTTAGGAGCTTCCCTGTTTAGATTTGGAGGTACATTAGTTAAGTATAAAGGGAGGAAAGCAGGGCTAGACCCTCCTTGATTACATTTGGAAGATCATTATTGTGTATAAAGGGGGGAAAGGGGGGCAATTGCCTCTCCCCTTAATTTAGATAAATGCGTTTTTCATGTAGAATTATTCGATTAGCTCAAATTTGGTATACTGGTTTATTATGTTAAGGAGATGGCTTGATTAGATTTGGAGGTTCATTAGTTAAGTATAAAGGAAGGAAAGGGGGCTACCCCCCCCCCCTTAATTTAGGTAAATGGGTTTTTAATGCAGAATTATTCGATCTGCTCCAAATTTCGTATACCGGTTTATTATGTTTAGGAGCTTCCCTGTTTAGATTTGGAGGTACATTAGTTAAGTATAAAGGGAGGAAAGCAGGGCTAGAATCCCCCCCCCCTTAATTTAGATAAATGGGTTTTTCATGCAGAGTTATTCGATTTGCTCCAAATTTCGTATACCGGTTTATTATGTTAAGGAGCTGCCTTGATTAGATTTGGAGATTTATTGGTTAAGTATAAAGGAGGGACAAGGGCTAGTGTCCCCTTAATTTAAATAAATGGGTTTTTCATAGAGAATTATTCGATTTGCTTCAAATTTGATATACCAGTTTATTACGATATGGCTTCCTTCATTTGATTTGGAGATTCATTGGTTAAGTATAAAAGGGGGGAAAGGGGGTAATTGCCCTCCCCTTAATTTAGATAAATGGGTTTTCATGCAGAATTATCTAATTTAGTTTAATTTTTTTCAACCGGATCCGAATTTGAAGGTTCCATTTGAAGTCAACCCGAAAACCGACCACAACCAGGTTTCGGATTGAGTTCAATTAGAACTTTCAGGTTCGGATCGAGTTGCCGGTTAACGGAGATTATTTTGTCTTGCTTGCATCGGGTTATACTTCTTTGGAATATTTTTGTCGGTTAAGATTTGGATCGGGACTGGTTTCAGGTTGACTGCGAATGGAATTTTTAGGTTCTGGTAGCGTTGCGTGTCCACGGAAATTAATTTGTCTTGTTCGGATCCGGTTATGGATCTTTGGAATATTTTTGTCGGTTATCAGATTTGGTTCGGGATTTCGGGTTTTTTTCAAATGGAACTCTCAGGTTCGGGTCGGGTTGCATGTAGACTGAAATTATTTTGTCTTGCTCGGATCGGGGTACGGTCTGTTGTAATTTATTTTTCGGGTTTGAGTAGGGTTATCCGTTAATAAACCTAATAAAAAGAAAATTGCCCAGTTAAACTGATGGCATTGAGTTCACAGTCTATTCACACTAATTGTATATTATACTCTTATTTCAAAGAATAACGCCCCTCGAAAAATAAATGAAGGGATTAGTCCCCGTTGCCCCCCTTTCTATTTAACCAAAGAACCTCCAAATCTAATCAGGGAAACTACTTAACATAATAAACTGGTATACCAAATTTGAAGCAAATCAGATAATTCCGCATGAAAAAACTATTTCACTAAATTAAGGGGGGGGGGGCGGTATTAGTTACCCCATTTCTCCCTTTATGCTGAACCAATGAACTTTCAAATCTAATCAGAAAAGCTCCTTATTAGAATGAACCTAGAAAAAAAATAAACTAAATTAGATAATTCTGCATGAAAACCCATTTATCTAAATTAAGGAGAGGGGCAATTGCCCCCTTTCCCCCCTTTTATACTTAACCAATGAACCTCCAAATCAAATGAAGGAAGCCATATCGTAATAAACAGGTATATCAAATTTGAAGTAAATCGAATAATTCTCTATGAAAAACCCGTTTATCTAAATTAAGGGGACACTAGCCCCTGTGCCTCCTTTATACTTAACCAATAAATCTCCAAGTCTAAACAAGGCAGCTCCTTAACATAATAAACCGGTATACGAAATTTGGAGCAAATCGAATAACTCTGCATGAAAAACCCATTTATCTAAATTAAGGGGGGGGGTCTAGCCCCCCTTTCCTCCCTTTATACTTAACTAATGAACCTCCAAATCCAATCAGGGAAGCTCCTTAACATAATAAGCCGGTATACGAAATTTGGAGCAAATCGAATAACTCTACATGAAAAACAAATTTATCTAAATTAAGGGGAGGGGGGCTGGCAACCTTTCATCCCTTTATACTTAACTAATGAACCTCCAAATCTAATCAGGGAAGTTACTTAACATAATAAACCGGTATACGAAATTTGGAGCAAATCGATTAATATTGCATTAAAAACCCATTTACCTAAATTAAGGGGGTGTAGCCCCCCCTTTCCTCCCTTTATACTTAACTAACGAACCTCCAAATCTAATCAAGCCATCTCCTTAACATAATAAACTAGTATACCAAATTTGAGCTAATCGAATAATTCTACATGAAAAACGCATTTATCTAAATTAAGGGGAGAGGCAATTGCCCCGTTTCCCCCTTTATACATAATAATGATTTTCCAAATGTAATCAGGGAAGCTGCTTAACATAATTAACCGGTATACCAAATTTATAGCAAATCGCATATTTCTGCATGAAAAACCCATTTATATAAATTATAAGGGGGGGGGGGGACTAACCCCCTTTATCCTTAATCAACGAACACCAAAAAGTAATCAGGGAAGCACCTTATCAGAATGAACCTAGAAAAAAAAAATTGAAGCAAATCGGATATTTCTATCAAGAGTTATCGCGTTACGTACATACGTACGTACGTACGTACACACGTACATACAGAATCTTCGGGAACGTAAGCTCTCTGGCTTTGATAGCCTGTGAGCTAAAAATATCACCCTGATCGGATAATAAGTGGTCATTTTTCAATTAGCCTAATGCTTTCTAGGCTCTTTGCAATAAGCCTGAAAAATATCAGGCTAATTGGAAAAAGGGAGTTGGATTCTCCAATTAGCCCGGCTCTTTGCAAAGAGCCTAGGCTGTTTGCAAAGAGCCGGATTTCTCAATTAGCCTACGACAGAACTAATAAATAGAAGTAATTTTTATCGTATTTTCTTTTTAACCGTTATTGAAATATAAAATAAAATCGAAAAATGTTCTAGTAAAAAGTAAAAACTTTCTTTTTTAAAGTGAATTTAGGCAAAAAATACAACAGTCAGAAAACAGGAATTCTGCTTTTTCAGAATTTAGTGTAGCCTCCAAAGAAAAAAAAAAGTATATAAATATAGATAGTACGAAACATATTTCAGTTTTGAGACATAAAACACATACGTTTTTATTTTATATAAAGCAACGTCATTTGCATCCGCTGAAGAATTCCACATTTACTATCGAGTCTTAAGCAACATCTACACAAAAGTATGTATATGACGTCATTATCACAGAATAATACACAAATCCAATAAAAAGCGATTTCATCATTCAAGAAACCCGAAAAAAAAAATCGACCGTCTTATGATTCATATGCCTTCATTTGTTTGTAACATTACTATAGATACTTAAAATCAAATATAGTTTATAATATCTCCATGTTTTTATCAGAAATAATTAATTTATATTTTTTTTTTTAAATATCACGTATCTTACTTACATTTTTTTCAGTTGTTATGGCAAAATGGCAACAATAAAGATATAATAATCTGCTATTTTCCATATCTCCATCTGTCTCTTAACTCTGCGACTATTTTTCCTTTACTTTCTGCAGAAATGGAGTACTTCTGTTACCAAAATTACAGAAATGACGTTAAAACCTACAAAAAATTAATATCGCAAAAATGAATTGAGATGCAGTTTTTAAACAAATTACATTTAAAAGTACTTTTTTTCCCTCTGTACGACATAAAAATTGAAAATGTGCGATGCTTAGAAGATTAAAAAATTGCAGTAGAGTATTTAACAATACAATGATACATCAGCTTTGTTTTAAGGCTGGACGGAAAGGTATTGTTTAGAGACGGCCCTTTAATTGTTGAAAGAAAGAAATAGCATATCGGGTTCTAAACAACAACAAAAAAAATTGCTTTTCATACGTCCTACATAGCAAGGTCAAAAACTCTATTCAGCATAAGTAATTCAGATGATCGGAAAATGGTAAATGAGATCTTGTACTTATTGAAAACTGCTTCTTAAATTATAAACATAATTATAACAACTTAAAACATATAACTGCATATAACACAACTTAAAACTGCACATATTGTATTGCGCTTATGAGTTGTGGACGTATAATTAACTTAATTGTTCTGTTACTCGTATACATTTGGAACCATGTTGTTTTCACAACGTGTAATAGAAATTTAATTAAACAGATACTTTTCCAAAATGAAAAAATACTTTTACATGCTTACAGTACATATAAACAAATCGGAAATTATACGTCAAACGTGGCAAATGAGGTCCGTTCGTACTTTTGTAAATATTTGTAGATTGGTGCAATAGCTGTTGCACTCTTACGCAAAAATGCACGAATAGAAAATTTATTACGATTATATAAATTAAATCCAGTAATACGGAAATAATATGACTCCATCTTATATAGGAAGTGATCAACGTGCAACCTAGAATCATTACCTATCATGTGATATCACTGAATTAATTAAATATGATAGGATTTGATAGAATATAGAAAACTTTCATTAATATCATTTTAAGTTTTGATTCGATTTTCATAAAATTTGAAATGACTCGACAAAATTCTGCAGCGATTATATGCATTAAATTTCAAACCAGCCGGTTGGGTAGTTTTTGCGCTGTTATATATGGACAGACGGACGAACCAGACGACGACTATAGGCACCACGTATTTATATAATTACGAACGCGCCTAAAAACCTTAAAAACCCTTAATAATAAACCGATTAATTTCGTAATAAAATGTCTTAAAAACCTTTAATAATAAAGCGATTAGTTTCGTAATAAAAAGTCTTAAAATCTGTATAATAACAAACCGGCTACTTTTGTACACTGCCAACGGTGACATTCAAACAAGCGCACGAAACTAGTTTATTTTTATTAAGACATTTTAATGATCTTTTTTTTATATGTCTTTATTCACTTTTAGCATCTTAAAGGATATTTTGTTTCAGTGATAATGTTATTTTTTCTGATCTATATTTCTATGATACTTTTACGTTAGCCTGACTCAAAACTTTTTTTTCCCACTCGTCAAAGCGGTTTCTATTTTTGCATGTGTAAATAAAAAACAATGCTTTCATGATGAAATAAAATGTCTTTAATTGTTTTAATAAGAAATTTTTCGCTCTATTTTGTTTTAAACTAGCTGATCCGCTCCCTAGCATTACCCGGAACCGTGATAATAACCTTAAATGAACTTCAAATTCTTATGATTTTATATCTTTAACCTAATTTTGTCTGAATTTATATTTTCAAAGGAAAAAAAGCGCGAAAAAATATTCCTTTTTAGTAGTAAAAGCGTTTGTAAGATTTTTCATTTGAGTAAAAAGTTTTCACCTTTCGTTACAAAATATTATTTTTCAGAAAAATCTGCCAAATTTCACAACCTGTAATTGTCCAGATGCTTAAAGATTTACTTATGTTATATAAAATACGTGTCTGCTCACAGTGTGAAAAATTGGTAACAAGAAAAAGAACTGATATTAGCGGTTAAGGGGCTCTCAAAATAACTGCAATGGGAAAGGTTGTGTGTGTGTGGGGGGGGGGGGAGGTCTGTTATTCGACAATTAAAAAAATACATTTCTTTTTATCCAAAGCCTGTGTATAATTTCTGTGCTAAGATATTGATATTTAGCAGTAAAAAGCAGTGTTTTTGTTCTGTTATTTTTATTATTTTTTTTTCTGATGGATGGAATATATGAGAATTTATGAAATTGGAACTGAATATTTTCCCCCGTATATGTTGTAATTTATAAACCAAATTTATGAGTTACAAATATGTTTCTGACGACTGTGTAATTTTCGCGCTAAAATATTGGTATTTAGTTGCAAAAATATGCGTTTTACGCGTTCCTATTTATTTATTTTCGCATCGAAATCCTAAGGAAATTTTTTTTATTTTGCAAAATAATTATTTCACCCCTAAATACGATTATAGTTCAACCAAATCTATACTCGATCATTAGCTAAAAGGTTATTAAAATTTCAAAGCTATTGTATAAAATGAATTGTATTTTTTTAATAAAAATGTGCGTAATTTTAATCCTACGGCAAAATGCGCGAAAAAAACGAAAAGTGATGTTTGGGAATGAATTTAATTTTTGTTTATTTTTTGAAATGGTTTGCAGCGTTGGGAAACGAATTGGAAGTACATGCTGTTTGATTTTCGAAGTCGATGCGTAATTTTGAAATATGTCGACAAAAAGGAGAGTGTGTGGGGGGAAAGGGGGGTGTCGTCCGGTATTTTAAATGTGAATAGAAAGTAGTCGCTATCGTCTAAACTCTTTGAAATTTCTAGGAGTTTGTCAGGTTTCTGGCGCTAATGAGCATGTAACTAATTAAGACTATTATTATCTTATGCTATATTTTTACTTATCTATTGTATAACATATGTATCACTTTCTGCGTGCTTGGAGTTTAAGGTAATATGTTTCCTTATCTTGAAGTTTATCCGAGCTATTTTAGTTAGATAGTATTGTATGAACAAGCTTTATTGTATCAATGAATTCCAGTTTCCCTGTCTATTCAAGAACGTATGTCTCAGATAAGGCAAAAAAGAAGTTCACGGGCTATCTATTGAGATAGTGGACACCACGGAAAGGTAGAAGTTTTAGATAAGAGAAGGGTCCATGTATGAAGGAAGGAAGCCCCGAAGTTTTTTTAGGATGGTTGAGAGAGAAACGAGGTTAGTTCTGGCGAAGACATCGTGAAGGGAGGTTGGTAGTGTTTTGGTGGAGTTTTCTAGAGTGGGGCGTAGTGAGTTGCGGGAAAGGGTTTAAGTCCTGAGTGGAGCGGTCCTGTGTGGTCCTCCGATAAATATAATGAGATACCGTAGGGTGAGAAGGAAATAGTTTATTTTAATATGTTGACCCAGTACGTAGAAGGTATTTGTTTTGTAACTTAGTATCGGGCCGGATCGTCTATATTCGAGCCTTTTAATGCAATACCGCTTTGTTTCTTTGTAAATAATTTGTAAATAAGTTGTTCTCTAATATTAATTGAATAAGTTTATCATTTTTGATAATCCTTCTCACATCGTGTCCGATATCGAGTATTTATATCAGTAGTGGCAGCCTATAAAATAAAATAAGTTTTTCCGAAGTCTGTACGAGTGATGATCGTGGATCCGGGAAAATTCATCAGCGTGTGGACTAAGGAAGAGTGCAACAGAGTTAAAAACATAATTTTTTCGTAGCCGCAAAAAGTATTGATATTTAGTGATAACATGCTCGTAAAAAGCCTTTTTTTCTACTTGGTCATTTTTGTAGTTAAGAAAATAGCTCCTGTTGTCCAGCAATTATAAACATGATGATTATGTTTGCACCTCGTGATAAAATATTGATATCCATTTATAAAAAAAATACGTTTTCTTCTCTCTTTTTTTTTTTTTGGCTCGGTGTGGTCAGCATAACAACAACCATAAATAGTTCTTATCACGCGAATTCTCCGAAATTTTTATAGGTTATAAACATAACTGTATCCGAGTTTTTGTTCAAATTTCACGACAAAATATGCATAATTTAGTTGCAAAAACTTTATCAGAAAAAAGCGAAACCGCGCAGAACCATCCCAGATTTAGTGTTTTCGTCGAAAATTTCACACATTTTTTTTTATTGTATTTTTAAAAATCGATTAAACCGTCAAAGAGAAAAGTATCTCAGCTTTATATACGTATTTTTTGTTAATCGGTATCTCCAAAACTGCGCCCTAGAAAAGTGATACCGTATGGGACAGAAAAAAAAAAAGAACTGCAAAAACGACCCTTTTTGAATTTTTTTCAGAGTTAACAACTATGTTTTTTCAAACAAATTTCGGCGTTTAAAACATAAAGAACGATATTTCAGAAAAATTCTCGGTTAATTATCAAAAAATTAAGTCTGAGCATCAGGTTCATCAGGACCTTCCTCGGACTATCCTCACCGAAATTATCAAACTTATCGGTGGGCTAGATGTCACTAGCCGACGCAGACAGATAGACAGAGAAAAACTTTCTTTAATTAATATAGATTAAATAAAAAAAAATATTTTAAAAATGTATTTAATGTATATGTTTAAAAAAAATATGTATTATAAAAGAAATGAGTACATGCAATCGGAAGAATATTTGGTTGTTAATCATCTGCGTCCGCAAACTGAAAAATTCCTAAGTTGATTTATTAATTTATAAATAAATTCCAAAAATATTAAAATTTTGTATTGTCATCGGAAAAACACCTGTCTGCATTATTTTTATAATTTTAGCAGATCGGGAAGTAAGTGAAAAATCGATTACAAATTTCCATGTTTGCATACACGAACCAAACTAAGCTGAATAAAAGAGTATAAAAATCATATCAAAATTTTCATGATTTAGTGATTTATAGTTTAGATTAATTTATGACTCTGACAGGGGTCAGTGAATTTTTCAGGACAAATATCAGTATTGTTTTTATAGAAAATAAATCTAAATTAAACGCGCAAAATTTTGCCTTATTTAAGAAGAAATTTTCTGTAACAAAATACTGATACCAAAGAATTTCCTGGTCTTGAAATTTTAGGACAAGTACGACCCCTGCTATGAGATAATCATATAAATACATTCAAAGAAGATATACCACTGAATACACAACTTTACATTATTTAGTGATATAACATTGAAATTAATTTAGGAGAATGAAATTATCACATACATTAATATAAAAAAGAAATTTGCTTTGACTTACACACCATTCTTACATTTAACGACACATATGGTTTAAATTAATTTATAACCGTGAGATTATCATATACATTAATTTAAAGAGGAGATATTACATGGAACACAAAGCTTTAATTGATTAAATGATTTATGGTAAAACTGATTTATTACCATGATATGAAAAATATTTTTAGAACATCAGAAGATTTAGTGCTCTTTAAATTTTAAAAGAAAAAATAGTCATTAAATTCTGATCACGCCAACATTTTTTTTCGAATGATCTTACAAATAAAGTTTCGTATTCTACAAGACCGATAAAATGTTCACTACCTCTTCATTGAACTATGTCTCGTTATGTCCATCTAAAGATGGAGTAAATATTTAAACTCGGAGACAAAACGAAAAAGTCTCACAGAATAAAAATTCTAAAGATTGAAACTGCTGTAACGCTTCATACATAATTTAAGAATAAAAAGTTTTAGATAAAAGGTTATTACCCCGCTCAGCTAAAAAGTGTAATAAAAGAAGTTTAACAAATTTTACTTTCATATCTCGTATTTTTCAGTTTCAATGATACAATGTTGCAGTAAATTTTAACATTTTCTGCCTGGAAGTCTTTTTTATAAATACAAGGGGATATAACTGGACTTTCTCGGTTACAGAATATAGATGAAACCATTTATTTAATTGATAATTATATTATATTTTTAACATTTAATATTTTTTTAGAATACGCACTAACAATCAGGGCTGCCAAGTCGGTGTGAAAATTGGCCGACTCCGACTCCGGGATATTTTAACGACTCCGACTCCGGGCTGGCGACACTAGTACTCGGGTTGGGGTTCTAGTGTTACCTGTGGGTAAAATAATAATGGAATATAAGAAAAATAAAGCTAAAATCTCACTATTTCGACATTGATTATCTTTTTAAGAGTTTCAAAAATAAAACAGAAAAAAATTATATTTTCCGCTTTATTAATTTTACAATTTCGCCCCCGCAAATCCGGAAAACCCAACTATCGAAGTCTAAAGAACTCAAAATGGAAAGATTACTATTTTGGATCTGCGGACTGAGAAGAAAAAGTGAAATCGTTACAATTTAGTTGTTATTTTGCCCCTCCAGACTCGAAAAACTGATATGGAAAGGGGGAAAAATAAAGATGAAAATTTTATTATTTTGGAAATAATTCGGATTCTGTAGATTCTAATGAAATAATTAAAATAATGTATTTTTTAAATTAAGTTTACAATTTTTGCTTTATTTTGGGTTCCGCAGACCTAGAAAATCCGACATTCAAAAGGTGAAAAATACGAAATTTCACTATTTTATTGTTATTTTGGGTACTCTGCCGATTCAGAATAAAAAAGAAAAAATTACAATTTCATCTTATTTTGAGTCCTGTGCGCAAAAATAAATAAAGGAAGAATATTTTAGAATTTTGACTTTTAGTTATACAGACTGGAAAAATTTGAGGGGGAAAAAAAGAAAAAGGCTACTATTACATTGCTATATCTGGTTCTTAGTTCTTTTGACTCCAAAAATAGCACAGATTTATAATTTTCGCATTACCTCCGGTAAGAGATCTGCATGAATCGAAATTTTAAGGCCCGTCCTCTAAAATGTCCGGCCGTGCTTTTATATTTATTCTCACTCCTTTCATGCCTATTTGCCTATTGTAAATTGCTCCTATTTTATCGGTGTAGTTTGATTTTTTTCAAATTTGTTATATTGGTCTTGTCAGCCTGCTAAATTTTTTTTTTATCAGTCTGATCCAGCCCATTAACATAAATTGTCTTATTTCTACTTACAAGGCAATACATACTGTCATGCAATGTATAACTGTCATACAAAAATATGAACGGAAGTACTTACATACTAAATGTAAAATATCTACTACAGTTATGAATTAAAACAGTTTTTATCTACTTTGTACATGTGTATCCTGTACCTACCCCTGTATCTACTTAGTACACAGCAGTAAATAGGTCATCTTTAACTTGAGTAGCCTGATATAGCCTATAAATAACAATAATAATTCATTTTATAGATTTAAAATTACATATAATTAGTTTAACTTCACTTTAAAATGTCAAAAAAAAATAAAAAATAAAAAAAATAAAAGGCCCTGCTGCCTCCACCTACGGGCACAGTTAGATTTCGAAGTTAAGTACTAATTTCACCAACAAAAGCTAAATCATGATTAGAGATAAACCCACTTTAGCAATTTTATCTGGCCGCTTTTGACGAGTTTTTAATTTCCTTTTTATAAAACAGCTGGTTTTATCAGAATCATGTTAAGGCAGTATTCAAGAAATATTTTTCCCACGCATTTCAGACACATTTTCAGATTCATTTTTAAAAGGAAAAACATGAAACTTGTTGACGTAATTTTTTAAGAGCGGACGTAATTTTTTATTTTATAAGCAACCTATGTTTTTATTTTCCGTTCAGTTAATTAGAACTTGATTTGTAAACAATTATTTTCTCAATAGGACCACATTTTTCGTTTCCAATACAATCGCTTCGAAAATTCGGTTCCAAATGCCGACTTTGACATCATTTAAAATATATATATTTTGCCTTTATCAAAAAATTGACCATTACGTCACATTATATAGTTTCTGAATAAGAGAAACTACCAATTGGATGCGTTTGAAAGTAAAATGAATTTAAAAATGAGTCAGAAAATAAGCAGTTTGGATTTTGTACATCCTTAATACGATATTTTTTTCTTCAACCTATATGTATTTTTAATTTGTTTTTGCTGTAAGAAGAATTGATCCTATCAAAAATTTGTCAATATAAAAGTTGTAGATAATATTCAGAAGATGTACAATAGATTTAAATGGATTGGATATCTTATGAATTCAGGAAGTTATGAATTTTTTTCTTCTTCAACACTTACTTTTTGTTTTCGTTTTTAATTTTTTTCTTGCAGTAAGAATTAGTGCTATCAAAAACTTATAATATTAAGACAATTTATAATAAATTTAATTGGATTCGATATCGTGAGAATTGACGAAGTTATGATTTTTTGAAGTGAAAACTTCTTTAGGCGCGTTGAGCTTTTTTTGAGATGTAGAAAAACCACTGATTTGGAGACACTGTTACGTAACCGACATGCTAGCATTTTGGCCCATAGATACTAGCGCGCCAAGCGGTGAATGACAGGAATTTTTCCCTCTTCAGCTCAATCCGCAAAAGAAGAACGAAGCTAAAACTCACTTTTTCTCCCGGCGTTCACACAGGAACACATACAAAATTTACATTTTCGTTGCTGTACGTTGTTGTGTTTATTGTTAAAGACAAATACTTGATACTTTCATTATTGAAGTGAAAGCTTCTTTGGGCGCGTTTGGCATTTTTTGAGATGTGAAAAACCATTGAACTCGTGATACTGTTATTGTAACCGACACCTCTGTATATAAGTATCTATATGTATTGTGCATAGTTCGGTATGAGGAGGGCGGGCAATTAATTGTTATTGATTGCTTAATCAATAACAACAATTTACAGGCAAGCGCGCCGCATGCTTGCCTGTGCGCTATTGGTTCCCGAAATACACGTACAAGAGTTAGAAAAAGGAAATCTCATCAAAAACATCTCATGTAAAAATTAGCCAAGTCTCGTGACTCTTGCTAAAATAAAACTACCTTGCTCTAGCAAAATAAAATTGTCTTTATTCAACAGTTGTTATTTATGTCAATAGTTGGCGGCAAAAGTGAACTATTCGATCAAATATCGGATAAGTTTAGCAGAAAAACTCTCTTGTTTTTAAAATTCGTGCTATTTTTGCGTTATGGTGTATGTCATAGCATCAAACTATAGCGATATTTCTAATAATATGGTAGTGGTTTTAAATATAGCAAAAGCATAAGCGCAATTATTTATCAAGAAATGTTAACATACTTGCAGAATTATTTGACTTGCAGAAATATTTAAATTCACCAAAACAACATTTGGTAAAACAAATTATTATTTTGTTTATCGTCAGTTAAAATGAATTATACCGTATTCGTGACCTACCTATTTCGTGTAACTAAAAACCGATAACGCTGTATTTTATCGTGTTGGTGGTCTGGTCAATGAGCAACAGTATTGGCGGGAATTTCGATTACGGAAGATAAAATACGGGCACAGATGTCAGATACGCACTTTGGTAACTAATTGACACCAAAATGGCGTTACTTTATTTTACAAGGTAACCCGGCTACTGTTGCTTATTTATTAATAAATTGTTCATTTACTTTTATTTTATTTTTTTAAATTGTACAATTGTTTTGTTCTATGGTTATTAATGAAATTATCGTTTATTTACTGTTGTTTACTTTCTAAAACAATAAAAAATAATTTTAAAATATATATTGTAACTGGTATTGGAAAACGGGCTTTCGCCACGATTAAAAAAACACACACGTAATTGTTGAAGTTTTCACTTCTATTGGCACTCCCGGAGTGCCACTGTTTTTTTTTTCTCCCCAAAACCCTATTTTTTCTCCCCTTAAGCCCATTTTTAGTTTTATCAAAAATCTGTCATACATAAATTTTTGTCCCATTTTTTAGAAGTATGTAATAATAACTTTAAATTGAGTCGATATGTACTATAATTAAGAAGTTATGGGGTTTTTTCGTTTTTCACAAAACCCCTCTCTATTTCTACCCCCTTAGTCCGATTCTGCCCATTAACGAAGTTGACGAGATTTTATGCCCCTTGATTTTATGTATCAGTTTGGAAAAGATTTGTGCAGAATTATGGAAGTTATCGTGTCCATAAAAAAGTGATATAGATAGATAGACAGATAAATAGATAAAGTTTTTTTACTGGGTGGATGGGTGGGGGGGGGTAGAGGTCTGCACGGGCCCGGGCTTGGCCCGAGGCCCGTACCCGGCCCGGCCCGCGGGCCGGCGGAATGGAGGAGAATTTTCAAACGGGCCGGGCCGGCAGAATTAGGACAATTTTTTCAACGGGCCGGGCCGGCAAAAAAATTGAACGGGCCTGAAGGGCCGGGCCCGGCCGATAAAAAAAATTAATCGGGCCTATCGGCCCGATATAAGAATTTGAGAGGAGCAGATAAAATACGAGGTCATTTCCAATGAATATGACTTTTTCGAGAAGTATAAATGTGCGTTACGAGCCGATGCGAGTTTAACAACATCAATACAGAAATGTGATCCATGTCCATCGTAGAGATCGGCATCGTACAGTTACATGATGCCTGATCCCGGGTTTAATTTTTTTCGGCAGACTTGTGCCGGGACGGAACTGGTCTTAATCGTTCTCAGGATGTGTAGGACAGGCATTATGTTTTGTAAAAGTATTAATAGCGATAATGAACTTCTGTTAACAGTATCTTTGGAAATGTACCTTAAGGTGGTTCTCATATTTACTGCTCAACAATGCGAAACTCTCAGACACATTTTCTGACTCATTTTTAACTATAAAGGCATAAAATTGACAGGCTGAGTATTGAAGGCAATTGGGGTCAAATAGCGTTTCCATTTTTCATAAATTACGTACAGAGATAACAGAGACTCTTGTCACGTGACTGTGCGTTTTCTCCTTTCCTGTGCTATCGCTTCCGGAAATTCGATTCAAAACGCTAACTTTGGCAGTATTTTCTGAAGTATATATTACTTTTATCTAAAAAAAAACGGCATTTACATGGTTTCTGAATAAGAATACCTGCCAATCTCATGCGTTTCCGAAAAGAAATGAATTCATAAATGTATCAAAATGTAGCTCCTTTGGATTTGAGAAAAGCCTTAAAAATGACAGAAATATTTTCACAAATCTATCTTTTATTATAAGCTTCAAAAGTTATCATGCTTTTTAACCCTTTATTCTAAACTACAATAATCTTTTAATGAACCCTTATTTAAATTTTGAAACGTCTGTAGAGACGTTGACTAAAACACTGTAAGTAATCGTTAACGTTTACTATTGTGTGTTTTCTATTTTGCGAACACATAGTAATTTAAAATATACTGTAAAATGTTCCCATAAATATGCATGTAGTATTCATTAAAAGAATCTTAATTCTATGTCGAGAAAAAACGGAATTTTTTGTAGACATTTAGTCGGGCCGGGCCGGGCCGGGCCTGTTTTCACTGATTTTTGTACGGGCCGGGCCGGGTCCGGGCCTGGAAATTCCGGCCCGTGCAGACCTCTAGGGGGGGGGGTAGGTTCTAGGGGTCATGATCGGTGTAGATCTGCAAAAATTTTCCCGAAATTCTAACATAGGTGAGATCGCAAGAGGTAGTATTTCATACGAAATCTACCTAAAAGTCTGGAGTCGGAGTCGGCTTGCTTTTTAGCGACTCCGACTCCGATTCTTTTGCTCAAAAATATCTCAGACTCTGACTCCGCAGCCCTGCTAACAATACCAAAAATCATATTTTTATGAAAAATAGTAATTAGTTTAAATAAAGTTTTGAAATTTATTAAAAGCGATAATTTTGTATTGGCCTCTCGCCAAAAGTTAACATCTAAAGAAATCGCTATTTAAAATCAGCCTTTTTTTTATTCTGATCATTTTTTAGATTTAAGTACATAGTTTTAACATATGTCTTAAGTTCGTATTTATTTATATTTTATTGTTTTATTTATTGATTGATAAATGTTTTAATTTCGTTATGTCATATAAGCTGGAAACAAATGTTGAGCTATATATTTAAGTACAAACGAATTTATCTTAAGTAATCATCTGCACGCGAGAGACATAGATTAAAAAAAAAAAAAAATCATGCCTGAAAATTATTTTTAAAACAGTAAGAATTGAGTAAATAGCGATACATTTTTCAAACAAATTGTGGTTCAGTTTTCAAACAAATTTCATTTGTAAGAACTTTTTTTCCCTTATTCGACGATGTAAAAATTTAAAATGTGCCATATGTTTAGATGTAATAAAAAAATTGCAGTAAATGTTCAATTTTATCGTCTGCTGTTGCCACCGTCAAAAATTATGTCAGCGTTACGCACGGAAACGTTTGTCCTTAAAAATATAGATATTCAGTTCATTGTTCAAGAGGCGACGACATAAAAACCTATGCTATCAGATACAAGGTAATAAACTATTAGACCGGGAGCCGGCAGCATAGACAATCACCTCATCGAGTTTACAGCTGAAATTCCAGAATTAGTTAAAACTCGATTCACATATTAAAACGCAATCGGTCTGCCAAGTCATATCTTGGTAGAAAACAGCTAAAAACCCGATTTTTAGCGGTTGACTCGTAGGTTTATCATTGTGCTTTCCTGCACCCAATTGTATGAAAACATGAAGGACTGGGTGCAGGAGAGTCCCGACTATCCAAGTTAATCGAACTTATACCTTTGGAATGGATCCTTTTCTTCTGATGGACTGATGGCTTCTATTATTATGAAGCAGCCATTATAAATGAAGTGTTAGGTGAAGATGAAAGAGCAGTCGTAAAAAGTTAGAACTCTAATTTTCTGGTCAGAATGGGGGGGGGGGGGATGGCCATATATATATATTTTAAATTATGCCCCCCCCCCCCATTCTGACCAGAAAATCAGAGTTCTAACTTTTTACGACTGCTGTTTCATCTTCACCTAACCATTTGTAATGGCTGTTTCATAATAATAGAAGCCATCGGTCCATTAGAAGAAAATATGTGGGTTAAAGCGGAAACTCGGTTAAGCGCGACTTGGATAATCGGGACTCTACTGTAGCTCAGTTTTAAGACTTACAGCGCGCGGTTTTATTTATATAAAACGACGTCATCCTAATCCACTGAAGAATTCCTCATTTACGATCCAATCATAAACATCTACAATAAATATAATAAAACACACATACGACAATATATATTAAAACACACATATACACATAAATAACGCCTGCATTCAACAGTTTAAAGGTATATATAAATATTATACAGACACACATACAATAAATAATAAACCCAACTGGAGTGAAAAATTAGCCAGAGCCAGGAATCGAACCCGGGACCGCAGTATGCAGACGTTATTTATGTGTGTATGTGTGTTTTAATATATATTGTAGTATGAGTGTTTTATTATAATTAACGTAGATCGATGTAATAGTAAAATCTATTCATCGTTGTCCGGTCATCCAAGGCTGTCGTATAGATGGCTGGTGACTTCCCCAACATGGTTTATTAGTGAGAAATTGCAGACCCAGGTATCGGTCGGAGTAGCTCAGTGGTTCGAGCAGCAGTCTTGTGATCCCGGGTTCGATTCCTGGCTCTGGCTAATTTTTCACTCCAGTTTGATTTATTGTATGTATGTCTGTATATTATTTATATATACCTTTATCTGCAATAAATTTGTGTAAAACGTCACTATCTCAGAATAATACACAAATGCAGCAAAAAGAAATCAATTCATTTATATTTTTTCAAAATAGTACGTATTTTAATTACTTTTTTTTTCAGTTTTTATCAGAAAATGGCAACAAAAAGATATAATTACTATTTTCCAACTATTTTTCCTTTACTTTCTACAGAAATGGAATACTTGAGTTGCCAAAATTAAACAAATGTTGCTAAAACCTACAAAAAAATTAATATTTCAAGAATAAAAGGAGATATATTTTTCAAACGAATTGCATTTAAAAGAGCTTTTTTTTTCCCAATACGACGGTCTAAAAATTGAAAATGTGCGATGCGTAGAAAAAAAAAAAATGCTATAGAGCATTTAATCGTACAGTGATACATCTGCTTTGTTTATTGCTTGCTTCTGTAAGGTGACGTTATTTTTTAGAGACAAAATACGCTGGGAGGAAGAAATAGCATACCGTACTTGGGGCTAATGATTAATCAGTTATTAATTATTGCATAACAAACGTAACGTTAAGTACGTAACAAACACGTTCAAGTGATTTTTAATTCGAAGTTTTATTTGTATTTTTATTAATCTTAGACTAATTTATTTGTTCTGTCGTTATTCAAAATAAAAACTATGTCAATTTGTATAATTTGGAGAGTAGTTTGGCGATTTAAATAATTTGACGAAATTGGTCGACGGGATAATCAAGTAGTACCATTAACAATAAGGTACTACTTAGTTATCCCGTCAAACAATTTCGCCAAATTATATAAATCGCCAAACCACTTGCCAAATTATGCAAATTGGCAATTTTTATTTTAAAGAACGAAAGAAGAAATAAATTATTATAACATTAATAAAAATGCAAATAAAACGTCGAAATAAAATTCACTTCATAATGAAGGGAAAGAATATTTTTTCCAACTGGATTATATCATATTCAAAGCTGGAGTAGCACAGTTGAAGTTTATTCCAACAGAGCGAAAAATGTCCAGACCAGGGATCGAACCTGGATACTTGGCGTGCCGTGCCAATGCCTTACCTGTTAGGCTATCCGGACCGATACCTGGCTGACATAATTCACTCTTATTAGTTGGACTTGGCTGCGAACTGCAGCGCTATTTCATTCATCCGAGCTATAACTATAGCATTTACATGATGAAACTACTTTAACACGGAAACTCCTGTATACCATGTAATTAGGTCATAATGAAGGGAAAGAATATTTTTTCCAACTGGATTATATCATATTCAAAGCTGGAGTAGCACAGTTGAAGTTTATTCCAACAGAGCGAAAAATGTCCAGACCAGGGATCGAACCTGGATACTTGGCGTGCCGTGCCAATGCCTTACCTGTTAGGCTATCCGGACCGATACCTGGCTGACATAATTCACTCTTATTAGTTGGACTTGGCTGCGAACTGCAGCGCTATTTCATTCATCCGAGCTATAACTATAGCATTTACATGATGAAAGTGTGTTTTAACACGGGAATTCCTGGATACCATGTAATTAGGTCATAATGAAGGGAAAGAACCTAATGACCTAATTACATGGTATACAGGAGTTTCCGTGTTAAAGTAGTTTCATCATGTAAATGCTATAGTTATAGCTCGGATGAATGAAATAGCGCTGCAGTTCGCAGCCAAGTCCAACTAATAAGAGTGAATTATGTCAGCCAGGTATCGGTCCGGATAGCCTAACAGGTAAGGCATTGGCACGGCACGCCAAGTATCCAGGTTCGATCCCTGGTCTGGACATTTTTCGCTCTGTTGGAATAAACTTCAACTGTGCTACTCCAGCTTTGAATATGATATAATCCAGTTGGAAAAAATATTCTTTCCCTTCATTATGACCTAATTACATGGTATACAGGAGTTTCCGTGTTAAAGTAGTTTCATCATGTAAATGCTATAGTTATAGCTCGGATGAATGAAATAGCGCTGCAGTTCGCAGCCAAGTCCAACTAATAAGAGTGAATTATGTCAGCCAGGTATCGGTCCGGATAGCCTAACAGGTAAGGCATTGGCACGGCACGCCAAGTATCCAGGTTCGATCCCTGGTCTGGACATTTTTCGCTCTGTTGGAATAAACTTCAACTGTGCTACTCCAGCTTTGAATATGATATAATCCAGTTGGAAAAAATATTCTTTCCCTTCATTATGACCTAATTACATGGTATACAGGAGTTTCCGTGTTAAAGTAGTTTCATCATGTAAATGCTATAGTTATAGCTCGGATGAATGAAATAGCGCTGCAGTTCCCAGCCAAGTCCAACTAATAAGAGTGAATTATGTCAGCCAGGTATCGGTCCGGATAGCCTAACAGGTAAGGCATTGGCACGGCACGCCAAGTATCCAGGTTCGATCCCTGGTCTGGACATTTTTCGCTCTGTTGGAATAAACTTCAACTGTGCTACTCCAGCTTTGAATAAAATTCACTTGATGACATAAACACGTGTAACTTGATTAAAGTCAAATGAATGTGACATTTACGATCAACCATTTAATCTTACAGTTTGGCGATAGATTTTTGATCGATGGGATAACTAAGTAGTACCAATAATCTATCTATACTCATATTATAAAGAGGTAAAAATTGTTTATTTGTTGGAGGTAAGCTCTGGAGCTACCGAACCGATTTCAAAAGCAATGGTATCAAAATGAGGGTGTTAGTCCAACTTAGAACATAGGCTATATTTTATGTCGGTGCCACTACCCCAAAGGGGGTGCGGGAGCAAAAAACGTTCTAAAAATGCGATTTTTGCGTTACTGAAGGGCCTAGAAACATGAAATTTGGAATATTAATTACTTATAAGATATAAATGATGTTTCAGAGCAGTTCTTAAACAATTCGAAATTTAAAAAGGGTGAAAATGCGCGAAAAGCGTTCTAAAAAACGTTCTAAATGGTAGTTTCTACATAATCTCAGGAAATACCAAACCGATTTAAGAAATATTGACATCAAAATGATGGTGACAACGTTTGTTCCAAGATAGACTATATTTTATGTCGGTGCCACTAACCCAAAGGGGGTGCGGGAGCAAAAAACGTTCTAAAAATGCGATTTTTGCGTTACTGAAGGGCCTAGAAACATGAAATTTGGAATATTAGTTACTTATGAGATATAAATGATTTCTAAGAACAACCCTTAAAAAATTCGAAATTTAAAAGGGGTGAAAATGCGCGAAAAGCGTTCTAAAAAACGTTCTAAATGGTAGTTTCTACATAATCTCAGGAAATACCAAACCGATTTATGAAATATTGACGTCAAAATGATGGTGACAACGCTTGCTCCAAGATAACTATATTTTATGTCGGTGCCACAACCACAAAGGGGGTGCAGGAGCAAAAAACGTTCTAAAAATGCGATTTATGTGTTACTGAAGGGCCTAGAAATATGAAATTTAAAATATTAGCTACTTATTAGATGTAAAGGATTTCTAAGAACAATTCTTAAGCATTTCAAATTTAAAAGGAGTGAAAATGCGCAAAAAGCGTTGTAAAAAACGTTCTAAATTGCGATTTCTATGCTATCTCAGGAAGTACTGAACCGATTTCAAATATAATGGTGTAAAAATGATAGTGACAGATCTTGCTCCAAGATAGGCTATATTTTATATCTGTTTCCACTACCCCAGAGGAGATGCAGGAGCAAAATGAGCGAAAAGCGTTCTAAAAACGTTCTAAATGCCGATTTGTCAGCAATATCTCAGGAAGAATCAAACTGATTTCAAAAGTAATGGTAGGAAATTGATGCTGATAGCCTCTGCTCTAACATAGACGTTATTTGATGCCGGTATCACTATCACCTATACGTTGCAGGAGCATAAAAGCGTTCTAAATTTCGATTTTTGTGATAGGTAGGGGCTAGCAACTTAAAATTAGGCAAGATACATATTTATTAGATATAAATGATCTTTAAGAATAGTTTGGAAAAAATTAGAAATTTTAAAAAGGTTGAAAATGCGCGAAAAGCGTTCTAAAAATGTTCTAAATTGCGATTTCTACTCAATCTCAGGAAATACCAAAGCTATTTCAAAAGTAAGGGTTGCAAATCAATGGTGACAGTCCCTGCTATAACATAAGTTATATTTTATGTTGCTGTCGCTACCATCTGAGGGTTGCAAAAGCAAAACATGTTCTAATTTACGTTTTTTGCACAACTGAGGGGTCTAACACTTTCAAGTATGGCATGATATTTACTTAAAAGATGCAACTCCTTCTCAGAACAGTTGAAAGAAAATTCCAAATTTAAAAAGATGAAGTGAACAAAAACCGTTATAAATTACAATTTTTATTCAATCTTATCAAATACCAAACCGATTAAAAAAATAATGATGACAAATTGTTGGTGATAGAACCTGCTCAAACATAAGCTATATTTTATGTCTGTGTCACTACCACCAGGGAGTTGCAGGAACTAAAAACTTTCTAAATTGCGATTTCTGCGGTACTGAAGAGGCTTGAAACTTTAAATATGGCACGGCAGTTACTTATAAAATATAAATGCCCTCGAAGGACTGTCGGAAATAAATTCGAATTAAAAAGGGGTGAAGCGAAGGGGAGGTGTGAAAAGCATTCTATAAAAGTTCTAAATTACGATTTCTATGCAATTTCAGGGAATACAAACCGATTATAAAAGTAATAGTTGTGAATCAATGGTAACAGTCTCTGGTCCTACACAGGCTGTATTTTATGCCGATGATTCTACCACCTGGGGTTCACAGGAACAACAAACGTTCTAAAAAAGGCCTTCAAAAGCTTTCTAAATTACGTTTCTGTGGAATATTAGGAAATAACAAACCGATTTCAAAATTAATGATGGCAAATTAATGGTGACAGTTCCTATTTCAACATAGCCCTTTATGTTGAGAGAGGTGGTAGGGCTTGGAATTTGACATGATACTTAATTTTAAGATGTAAGAAGATGGCTTCTAAAAAATTCAAAACTTCAAATGAATACTGAAATGAGCGTATTATTTGAGCATAAAAGTTTCAAAATATTTCTAAATTACCATTTATTTCGTTTTATTTCGTTTTATTAATTTAAGTCTCATTTCTGCCTAATGCAGTGTAATAATGATGTTTAATCAAACTGTGTTTTAAATAGTAATTTTTGAATTATTCCTGAAAGTAATAAGTACCTTTTAATAAAATAAAAATTTAGTTAGTACCTTTTAATAAAAATTAGACATATAAATATCACTTGGCATATTTCAAATATTACGCGAGCAAAGCCGTGGGGTTTGCTTGTAATAAATACATGTGTCGATGTTGGTCATGATAAGCACTTTCGACATCTTAAACAAACACATTTTTAATAAGGATCACATGCAAAATGTATACAGATTCGCGAAAAGCGCATAACTTGCATAGAATAAACATTTCTGGTTATCACATGAAAACATGTCTAGGTGAGATACATTTCGTACAGTCGCCGAAAACCTACTTAACACGCGCAATCAGAATTACATTGATTCACTTCACTTCATGTTTGGCAGAATGTCTCAGGATATTTGCCGACAGTGGCAACAGTGCCATCTATATGCTATAAAAATAAGCGAAGGCTGTCATTTTGTTACAACATATATAATTAAAAATAAAAGTTCATCAGGTTAGTTTTCATAGCTGTTTATATATTTTAGCAACATATCTTGGCACAGATGTCATATATGCACCATTCTTTCACGATTTTTTTCTGACGCCAATGTCATATACGAAAGGATAGTTAACTGGCGCCGATGTGTCGTTATTTTGCTTGATATTGTAACCCGTGTATTGTCGTTTATGGTGTTGATGTTTTCACCAAATTGGCGTCAGAAAAAAATCGCTCCAGTATGGTGCGTATATGACAACTGTGCCCATATCTCACTTTCTGAAGCTCGAATTCCGCCGAATAATGGAAAAGTACCTAAATAAATAATTAATAGAAATAACCAATTATATAAACTAAAACATTTTATTTCAAGGTCAAAACATTGTTTTTAATTTCGATTAAAAAATACATATATCCTACGATAATTTCAATTGAAATTAGGTTGATAGCTTAATATCTCATTCCATAAACCTAAACAAACGCAAGAGATTCATTCATCATAAACAGTAAAAAATAAACCATTGAGGTAATCATTCACAATGTATGTTCTCCAAAATTAATGGACAATATTCTTATGACGTTATAGTAGATAAAAAGGTGGCGCTATCGTTTGTTTACAGTTTGAATTCACGAAGATTTTATTTTGCAATTTCTCTTAGCTACATTACTTTATTGTCATATTTATGAGCTCAGAACAAAAGCTTATTTTGTCATTATTTAGTTATTATATTTGAAAAAATTATAAATGCATGATTTGAAAAATTTAAATATTTTTTTTCTTAATACTAAAAAAGAACTTTGAAGTAAGAGCATGTTTAAATTAAATAAGTTTAACAGTTTAATTAATATTTAATTCAGTCGTAATATTTAAAATAACTGCATTTATTATATTTTAGTAAGCAACACCAGGAGTCGATTAAACTTTGAAATTAGTGGAATTACAATGTCATTTCAGGGGGAAGTTTTTCTAAATTCCACATACATGGAAACTTTTCAGTGTGTAGCCATCTCATCTCACTTGATCAGTATCAAGCGAGTTACTAGCTTAGAGTAACTGGCTTAGCCTTTTGCACGACGCTAACATTCTCGCCTCCTGATCATGAGATCTATGGTTCAAATCCACCGGCGCTAATCCACCACTCACTCTCCTTATTGGTGACCCGGACAAACATGTAATAATCTCATCTCGTAATCAACAGATGACAACACCAAATAAATCCTCTCCATCAAGCAAAGCCTCTGAAATGCTCACATCACAAAGACTGCCATACTGCGCATCACACATGCGTACGACAGCATCACTCACGAGTGCATATCGCTGGTCAGACATCAACAAGATGTCTTTCTCATTGGGGATAGAGTGTGTAGCCATCTCATCTCACTTGAAAAGTATAAAGCGAGTTACAAGCTTAGAGTAACTGGCTTGGCCTTTTGTTCAACGCTAACGTTCTCGTCTCCTGATCATGAGATCCATGGTTCAAATCCCATCGGCACCAATCCACCACTCACTCTCCTCAAGTGTTACAAATATTATTCCTTGGACTGACATAACATCAGAAGGGCCCGCAATTTTACACAAGTTTTAGAAAAATATTTCATATCAGAAATTTTATTAAAATCTGGTTACTTCTTTGTTATATTGGGTCACACGAAAATGCTTATGTCAAGTTGCAGCTCATTTCGCCAACGTCGTAACCAAGATCGTGAAGCACGCACGTATAGTACCATATAATACAATTGCATTAAATCGTATATGATAGTTCAATAGTTTTTGTCTTACTTATATGTTTAAGTGTGTAATTTATTTATTTTTAAGAATTAACAATCTAAATTGTCCAATATATGAATTTTAAAAAATGTAAACTAAGTTGAATAGACATGACCGCAAAAAAGCCTCAAATCCGCACAACACTTGGAACCAAACAGCGCGGATTAGTGGTCTTCTACTGTACATAGTTTTACATAAATGTGTTTCATTCTTAAAATGTGTTCTTTTCATCTTTCACTGCGGAACAAGCGAGAAAAATTCATAATCTTGCGCATGAGTTATATATATATCTTTATATCTAATTTTCCGTTTTTTTGACGGGCTACCTTTCTAGCCTATATAATAAAAGCCGAAGTCATGTGACTGTCATCAACAGTTCCGGGATGACCGCTTCACTTTTTATATGCCAAGCGTCCATTTCGGTATTTTTATGTTAACAAGGCGCAGGTGATAAATCGCCAAATACTGTTCCATCGCCATCATTTCATTTAAAATATAAACGGTACTACTTCGTTACCCCGTCGACCAATTTTGATAAATTATACAAAACGCTGAACAATTCGCCAAATTATGGAAATTGACATAATTTTTATTTTAATTAACGAAAGAACAAATAAATTAGTAAAACATTAATAAAAATACAAATAAAAAGTCGAATTAAAAATCCCTTGATGACGTAACAATCATGTGTATCTTGTTTAATGTCAAGATATTGTGACATTTAGTCTTATAGTTTGGCGATAGTTTTTTGGTTGACAGGGTAATCAAGTAGTACCATATAAACTTATCATTCATTTCATTTAAAATACATAACTTTCGTTTAAAATACATGTATTAAAGTAATTTAAAATACACTTTTTTAATCTCTAATAATAGAAGCTTAACTCATGTGACTTTTATAACCAAATACGGGCTGACAGCTTCATTTTCCATATGATAAGCAGCCATTTATATTCAAAATAATTTTTTTTTTCTATAAAACTGCACAAAAGTTAAATTTTTCGAAAGATCGTTCAATAATAATTCATGTTTAAGCGATAAATTAAATTCAAATATGGATATATTCTGAGACAACTTCAGTTGAAATTAGGTTGACAACTCAATATCTCATTCCAGACGGACATGAAACAAACTACCTGAGTGAGTTAAGCGGTTTTTGACAAGAAAGATGAAATATATAACATAAAAAAATATACAAATGCTGCCATAATCTTAAAGAATTTTTCATTCCTCGGTCAGAATCTTCCGTTTTGGCTAAAGATTAAGTAAATAAGTTATAAATAAAAGTAACATGTTGCAATTCTTAGCATACATTTAAGGGCGACCAAACTGGTCGCCAGAGGCGGCTAGTAATAATATATATGTCATCAGATTTATTTTATTGGGTGGTTCATTTTTCTTCAAATTCTGTCTTATTTTTAAATTTTTGGTGAAGGTTTGGCGTTTTTTTAGCTAATGGATGCCAAGACAACAAAACTGGTACACACGACTCTTCGTGGCAGAAGATTACTATAAAAATTGTATAATGTAAAACTGACACCTGCCTACTTTGTAAACTTCTAACCACCAGCCATAGGGATGGTAACATGTATACAGCACCAATAAACACCTGTTTGTGTTAATGGACTGATGTTTATCGAATCTGCTACTCACTGTCAGGCTTAATATGATTTCAGGTGGTCCCAACTCAGAATTGAAGCTTTAGCATTTGCGTTACTTGCGTCAAGGTTATGTATGCCATGTACATATCGGCCAATTTCTTTAAATCCAAAAGAGTATGGGTCTACCTCCCTATACCATAGTAACAGAATACCAATATTTAATCAAAATATTTTCAATAAAATATTATGTGAAGAAGCACATCACCTAACTCCCCAGACGGGCTACAACTGCTATTTATAAAGCATTTTATCTTACTGTGGTAGACTTCTATAGCGCTTACCTTATAGCTTTAAATGATTTAAAAATTTCTAATTTGACTCGCTATATTAGAGTGATATAGATAAAAAAAAAAACTTTTTAAAAGGCATCAGATTGTTGATATTTCAAAAATATACCCTCATTGAATTCTGATCACATCGGTATTTTTTCGAATAACTCTAGCGATGCAGTTTAGAATTTTACAACCCTGATAAAATGTTCAATATTTTAATTTCTCAGAGCTGCATTTTGTTATGTCCATCTAAATATGGAGAAAGCATTTAAACTTAGAGACGAAAAGGAAAAGTCTTTACAAATAAAAATTCTAAAAATGTAACTCTGCAACACTTCCTGCATAATTTAGAAGAAAAAGTTTGAGATAAGATTACCCCTCTCAACTAAAAGTCCAATAAAAGAAGTTTAGCAATTTTTGCTCATAAATCCATGTATCACATTCTTCAGTTTCGAGGATACTATGTTACTGTAAATTTTAATAGGTCTCTTTGAAAAAGCTTGCTATGAATTATAGTCATGGCAACGTATTGGAATAGTAATTTTGTCAAGAATTATTATTCTATAAAGGCAATATATTTGTTGATTTTTTTGACAAAAGTAAAAGTAATTAAAATACGACACACTTTAAAATGGCATTAGTTTGAAGTTGCCAGCTAATTTTAAGAGTTAGCGAAAATTTGCAATTTTCAGTTAAAATAATACTATTTTGCATAAAAGAGGTAAATAAAAATTTAACAGAGGATACTAAAATTTCAAAATTTTAATGTATCACTTCATTGCGATACACCGGTTGCGAAGTACTGGTCTACAGAGAAAATGGATACTTTCTTGTTATAGGGGACTTGGTGCGATATAGAAAATGGTGAGGTTGAATTTGGTAAGAAAATTAAAAATTTTGAAAACGCTTTCTGACAAACTTTATTTACATTTTTAAATCTCCCTTTTTTTAACACTTTCCAACAAAGTTGAGAAGTGTTTATGCATTCGGTTTGTCTGGCCATCTGTCCACGCTCTAACTCCCATAAATATGCTCGGATTTTCATGCAATTGATAAACCTTATTTAGGGTCGTCCAGGCATGTTTTGTATTGTATTTGAAGTATGTAGTATTAATAGTTCATTTACAGAGACACTCAAAAGAATTCCATTACATTATGGTACATGGGGAAAAAATCGTTTGCAGAGTATTTTAATGGCATTGCGCTATTTCACATGTATTGCAAGTGGTATAAACCAATGAATTTCACTACGAGCACGTTAGAACAGGGCTCATAGCATTTTTTATTCATTTACAGGGACACACAAAAGAAGTTGGTTACAGTACTGTCTTTGGGTGCTGGAGTTTACGTTTTAAAATTTGGTATGCGCTTTTAAATTTAACTAATTTTTTGCATGTTACTCGTTATATATAAACAGCTCATATACACAGCTGCACAAAAGTATTCACGTACCATTCTCCTTATTAGAGAAATTGCTGAAGGGGAAATTTCAACTGAAGTATACGTATTTCTTAAATAAACTAAATTTTGGCATGCATGTAGTTAATAGATACGAATCTATATATCATACAAAGGGCTGCTGAGAAAATTCGGATAATTTTCCGATTGTAGGAACAACAGCTGAAATAGGGTTTTGAAATGTGTTATGCGTTTCCATATGGTTGAATTAGACGTAATATTTTAATTTTTTAACCGGTGTATTTTTGTTACATTATTCTGAATGTGTTGGAAAATGTTTTATAATCTATGTTGGACGCATGATTTTTCTTTTTTGCTGAAACTCAGCCTGATTTTTGTATGTAAAAAGGGAATTTTGTAATCGATTTTTAATTTACTTCTTGATACGTCAAGATTATACAAATTGTGTACAAAGGTGTGTTTGTCTATGACAAAAATTTTACAAATTACGTACAAAAGTTGTGTTTCCTAAAAGTTATGTTGATAATACAACTTTTTTAATATTTTTACAACTAAATTAGAATTTAATTCATTAATTTTAAGTCATTTTTCAATTAGCCCTTCACAGGTGATAAATCGCAAATTTTCCAATAACTTGTACAATTGTATGCGAGTTGAAATGAAAAAACAATAGATTTAATTTATGCCAATAAAGGCTCGGTAAAATATGCCAAATCGCTGTGAAACTGCAGCAATGGGCACAGATGTCATATATATTGGCGCGATTTGTTTTCGATTGCCAATTTGGCGAAAACATCAACAGCATAAACAACATAATCCGGGTTACCATATTAAGCAAAATAACGACAATTTGGCGCCAGTTAAGTACCCGTTGCGTATATGACATTGACGTCAGAAAAAAATCGCGCCAATATATGATATCTGTGCCCAGCAATGTAACATTTTCAAGGCTAAAAAGTAAAAAATAAATGAAGGGTGTAATATTTTTTTTAAATAAGCTTTTATCAGTTTATAGTATAATATTAATTAATTTACGATTATACATTGAAAAAACAATATAGAAACTATAAAAAGATAGATTAAATAATGTTTTCTTTTTTTCTCTTGTTGCCCTATCTCAGAAAAGAAACGGAGCAAAAACTATATATTTTTTAATAAATTCACTTCCTAGCGCTTTCCAACAGGAGTAAAATATCAGTAACATTTCCATAATAGAGTTCTGTGCCAAATGAATGTATTATAATGGAAATTTTGGGTGGAAAAACTGAAATGCAGTAAAAAAATTAGGCTTGATTTTCAAGATGAACATAGAATGTTTATAAAAGTGTTGTATTAAAACTATTTTTACTTTTATATTTATTATCTTGTTTTGTGAAATAGCGGTCAATATATCAAAGGCATAAGCAATTTGTTCAATAGACTAAATTAATTTTAACACAATTATTGTAACTGGTAATTAAATCATATGATATGTAAATTTCCAACTGGTCGGAAAATGTCCGGTACAGGATCTAGGCTGAAGCTGCCAATGCTCTGCCATCTGAGCTATTCCGGACGAATCTGGAAAACATAATTGATCATAGCAACTGGTCTGATATCTGAATAAGCTCATCGGAATAAATCTCAGGATCAATACTATGATCAATAATGTTAGCTGGGTGAATAAGGTTCTTCAGATTCATCCGGGATACCCCAAATTGCAGAGCATTGGCAGCTTCAGACTAGAGATCCCTGGTTCAAATCCTGGTCCGGACATTTTTTGCCCAGTTGGAAATTTAGATCTCAATTTGTTCAATATTTACACCATTTAATATCACAGCTGAAGTATGGTTTTTTCTCACCACAAAAATTTTATGGTAAATTTTGCCTAAATTAATCGCCGATTTTTAACAAGTAAATAAGGCAAAAAAATCTATTAAATTTTAGTGGTAACAAAAACTCGTACAAGTTGACAGCTATGTAATATATTCATTGAAGATCAGTTTATTTAATATATTCATAAATAAGCCACATGATAATGCAATTCGAAATATATAATATATGTCAACATAAATAAGCCGCATAAGATTGGAAATTTTGCCGTTACTGGCGATTTCATTTTCTGAATATTTAGAAAATTTGGCATGAAATGGCACTTTCTTTTAAACTGGATTACGTCAAGGCCGCTTTAACAAAGAAGTACTGGAAAATGCTATGTCTAACGTAAAAAAGGCTAGAAAATTGTCCATCTGAGAACAAGGAAATTTTTCTCCCATCGTTGGAAATTATCGTTCCACAATTTTACTTCTAAGGTTAGTGTTAACATTAGGTTTACACTCTTCTGCCAAATAATCATTCAGTTATCAAACCAAGTCATAAATTAATCAGTCTTTAAAAACACACTTACCAAAATACTAAAATTCAGTGTTAGATATAAAAACAAATTCAACTGTTGCAGTTTTAAGATTTTTTTAATTATTTTTAAATTGCATATTAATTTAATATGGAGAGCGAATAACATGACACAAACCGTTTAGGACATTAAGAGTACGAGTTGGAACACGTCGAAATTCGACGAATTAAAATGTTTAGAATGGAACTGTTAGATCGAATTTATAATAAACCTACAAAAATAATTGCAATAAAAAATTCACCTTGCATTGGTTATCTAACTCTTAAAACAAATAATGTTTTTAACCTAAAATTACCAAAATATTATTTCCAAAAAATTTAACAACTTAATTTATTGAAAAATTAAACTGAATTAGAATAGGTAATCAAGATGAGTAATTATGTTTAACTTATCGATTGAGGCTCTTACGTTTGTTTTTACGGGACGAAAAATCAGTAAAAAGGATTTCGCTTTGTCACATCATAAAATTTTCCACCATAAAATCTAAACTGTGCGTTATTTTCACATTCTCAAAATTTACATACGCACCACTCAAATTCACAATTTAAAAGTATTTTAACGTGTAATACATTATTAATGAATGTATTTCCAAACTTAAAGTCACGTTTGCCCGATACAACTTTTCATGTGAACATTCGCATAAAATTTAGGTTCTAATCTCAGCACTCGCGAAAATTTACCATTCAGAAATTTACCTTTAGTTGCCATAGTATTGTCCATTTAGTATTGGTCAAATATTTAGTTTTATCATAGAAAATGATCGTTTTGTTTTAAATATGACATCATTTTTACTCACTGAATCATTTTGCCTAGCGTCTCAAACTCAGTATCAGCGTATTGTAAAAATATTGAAATATCTTCTTCAATCTTTTGATTTATGAAGAAGAATGCGTGTTTTTTTTAATGGCTGACGTCATTTTCTGTTCAAAAATTAGAAAAAAGTTACTTTTATTTGTAATGTGAAAATGGCATCAATAAGGATATAATCAATAAAAATAAATAAACCATGACTATTTTCCCTTTACTTTTAATAGAAATGGAGTACTTCAGTTGCCATAATTACAAAATTGGTACGAAAAATAATAAAAATTTAATATCTCAAAACTAAATTGAGATAGAGCTTTAAAAAAAAAAAATTGCATTTAAAAGTACATTTTTTCTCCTATACGACAGTGTAAAAATTGAAACTGTGCGATGTTTAGAAGTTTAAAAATTTGCAGTAGCGAAAATTGCAATTCCGAAATTTCCTTTCAAATTTCAAAATGTTGCCATTCGCAGAATGACGTATGCGTTACGCACAGATATGTTTGTCCTTTATAATATAGATATCGGATGTTGACTATGAAATTGCTGGAAAACAGCATAAATGTCATCAACAGATACACGGATAAGCCGGCTAACGAGTATCTATCTCTTTTTAACTAATGTTTCGGTTAATGAAGATTTCTTTCAACGTTTTTCTGAGTCGAGGAACGAATTTTTCATTGGGTACTTGCGCTAACGTAACGTTGCTACGTAAAATATTAACTTCTTGAGTACACATTTGTTTCAGGGCTGCAACTGGCGTTTTTTTTTATTCCATCTCGCACCACTTTCTCAAAACAAAATTCTTTCATATACACTTTGGCAACATCAGGGCTGCAACAGGCGACTGTTTTATAATTCTACCTCACATCACTTTCTCAAAACAAAAATTATTGACATACTGTTCAAAAACATTTGCAAGAGAAATATACTACAAAATCTGTTTTTTTTTTTTTTTTTTATAATAGTGGTGCAAATAGAATAGAAAATATTCGCATGTGGCAGCCCTGAAACATGGGCAAAAGAAATATACTACAAAATTGTGTTTCTGTAAATAGAGGTAAGGAAAGAATATAAAAATAAACACCAGTGGTCCAAATGCATGATGAGTCTCTGCCGCCAAATGTTCCCGAGGGATTAATTGAATCAGAAATGACGTTTTCATTAACAAAGATTTTCCTAACATCTGTCATTCCGGAGCGAATTAGTTTGTTTATTCTAGGTATCATGGTATGTTGAACATATACAATACAAGGTGGCCATAATGAAACTGACAGTACTCAGAGTGTTCTGTAGCGCGATCTACTTGACAGAAATGAGAGAAGGACGCCAAATTTTTAAGAAGATGAAACAAGACGGGGGACGAAGGATTTCGGGAAAAAAAATTAGTTCCAAAAGTCACCGCTAGGGAATATGTGGTGCTGTGTAAAAGGAAAGAGAGTATAAAACAAATGCAGAATCAATACTGAAATAAAATTACCTTTTATTTAGCACGTTCAACGATTTTAGTATTGATTCTGCATTTTTTAAAACTCTCTTTTCTGTTTCCCAGCGCCACATATTCCCTAGTGGTGACTTTTGAATCTATTTTTTGCGGAATCCTTCGTCCCCCGTATTGTTTAACCCTCTTACAAAATTTGGCGCCATTCTCTCAATTGGATCGAGCTACAGAACACTCTGAGTACTGTCAATTTAATTATGGCCACCTTGTAAGTTGATCATGAAAAGATGAAAATTGGCTAGTATCTCACAGTTATTAAAGTCAAAATGGCTTTTTTTTTTTTTTTTTTCAGACGATTAGCAAATTTATGCATACCATCCATCCACTTTTATCTTCATTTTACTGTTACATATAGAGGTTTTAAATTGGGATAATTTTTTTTTTTTTTTTTTTTTTTTTTTTTTTTTTTTACAGCAAACATTAGAAATCTCTAACCTTTTGAGATTTAAGTTAAATATTGAATGCCGAAATATCTGTCTAAATAAAAATTAAAAAGGTATTTCTTAATCATGGACAATAAGGTGCGTACGCTAAAATCGTTAATATTATCGTTTTAGATACATTTTTTACGCGATAAAATTGTTAATTACTTTTAATTGCTGGGAAAATATATCATTTATTATAAAAGCAATCTGATCATAGATTCCTATCCAAGGATGCCTATCCATTCCTATCTCTTAACTAGGTAATTCTGCAATGGAATTATAAAAAAATATATATTTACATGGTGTTTGATTATAATGATATTTTTTTGACAAGTAAAAGAAAAACTTTACAATTGACATATCCGCAACTTACAATGATAGATATGGCGGCAAAAAACTTCTTAATAACACTATTATATAAAACACTTAGCGCTATGAATGCTTACTGTTTAGATTTGATTTTTCAATCTTATAACGTGTATTCTTTTTTACTTTTAGCTAACAAATTTATTAGGAATTGAAGTCTTACAGTGTTTTTTATTTATTTATTTATAAGAAATTGTAGAACACTAACTCCGGAGTAAATTTATCCGTATTCCGATAATCTTTCGTTAAAAGCAACCGTTTTTATTTTAATTTTCAGATAATTAATTTTTTCAATAAAGCTGCATAAGATCAACCTTTCCCGAAATATTGTAAAAAACAAAAACAAATTGAGTGATGAGCTACATTGAAATACGCATATTTTTTATATATGGGCGATTCTCAAAAGGTGGGCATTGGACACACGTCATAACTTTAAGCCTTTCAAACATAACTTTAATTATCATTGACTTTATTATTATTTTTTTTTTTACACTAAGTTTTTAATTCTATTCAGAGACAGCAAATGACATAATTTATTGTAAAAGCTTTGTATAAATATCTTCAAATTTTATTATTTTATGCTAAAAAGGCCAATTTTGGACATTCATAACGTTAACTGCTCCAATGTACCACCAAGAAAAAGAAGTTTAACTTGCTTCCAGGTGGTTCTAATGGTAAACAACGAATGCATAAAGGAAACGGGTGATTTTTTGATAATTTCGTTAAGAGATGGCAGGCTGATTTATTGCTTTTTTGAAGATAGAAGGACTTTTCTATAAAGAATTTTTTTGTATTTTGTTACGTCCGAAAGTAACGTACGCGACAAAGCTATCATTTCCACGAAAAATACATCAAGTAAGTACTTTAAACTCTTTTATCTAACTTTAAAATTATTTAAAAAAATTTTAAATTATTTGTATGTGTTTTTATAAGATTTTTTTTTTTTGCAATAAATGCACTTTTCTCAAATAAGAAAGTGGAATGTCCGAATCGTGTAACGATGGAAACGCCGATTTTATTTCCTGAAACGTATAAAAAGATTTTTATTTTAATGTTTTATCGTAAATAATTACCGTGTTTTGTATAAATAAAGTGTATTTAGTACGTGTAATAATATAACTTGACTTGAAGCATGCTCAACTAATGTGTGTAACGACAGACACAATATGGCGACCGCTGCGACCCTTACGAAATTTCGGACATGCTTATTTAAAAGTATAATTTAAAATTAATAGTAAACTTCTTTTTTTATTTCAAAAGTAATTCTTCAGTGATCTTACGTGTTTTCTTACGTGTCTTAAGTTTTCTTTGTAGCAAATGTACCCCAAAAGATTATTTAATAACAATGTCCAAATCGTGGAACGATCTAAACATTAAGAATTTTAATTTTCTAAATACATAAAAAAATATATTATAACAGAGTCCATTGTTCTTACATACATCTTAAATAATAAAATAAATATTTTTTTGTTAAATTATTGTACTTGAGTTCTTTTTTTTTAATTCAAGGTTTAAGAATCCCATCTCCTTAAAATTCCATTCTTCCTCTTTGCTCCCCCACCAAAATGCAAGGCAAATAAAAAGTTTAAGCCACTTCGTGCTGTAACTTTGGTTAAAAAAACAAAAAAAAAAAAAACCAGAAATTGACAGTATTCAAAGTATAGAAATGACAGCCAGCGAAAACTGTTAAAGGTACTCAAAAGATTCACTCCGTACACACGACAAACAAATTTGGTACTATTCAAATAAGAAATAGATCTGATTTTTACAATCTCTGTGAAAAACAATCAAGAATGCATTACCAGTGAAGCTGGTGAAAAAAATATTGTTTCTACGATTGACTCCTCACAGTTGAAAATAGATTGACATTGGTGACTGGTACTTTGTATTAAGTCATGAAGAAACCCTATGGCCAGGTATTATTGAAAAGATCAGCATTGATAATGGTGAACAAATATTTTCTATAAATTTTTTGACTCCTCAGGCAGACATTGATTTTAACAGGTTTTGTTATCCATCTAAAAAAGACAGCACAAATTTAAAATATGAAGATATTTTGTTGAAATCACCAAATCCACCTCACCCGGTGACAGCAAGAGGAGACTTTTCTTTTGATAAAGAAATTATAGATATGTGCATTAAAAAAATGGCAGTATACCTTTTTTTTTTGAGATAAAAAAAGGAATAAATTATATGTTGGATACTTCTAATATTATGTAAAGGTATGTTTTTTGCATAATGTATAATTCCTATAAAATTAAGATATTACTTCTATAAAGGTAGTAAATATTTTAATATCAGAGATTAACATTTGATTTTATTATTATTATTACTGGATAACAAAAAGTTAATTATACATATATATATGTGTATACACATACAATTATAGGACACAATTACTACATTCTTAGTCTTAAGAATTTTTTAAATACTAAACTCAACGTCCAAAATCTGTCAGCAATGTCCAAAATCTGTAACGTACGTGTGAAAAAATGTCCAAAATTTGTAACGTACACAACAACTAATTAAATGCTTTAATAATTAATTTTCCAGACTAGTTGATGTCTTTTAATGTTTGGGTATAATTTTGTAGACTTATATACTATATAATTAAAAAAATTGGCTTTAAATTTGAAAATTTTAAAAATTACATATAGTTAACGTTTAATGATTCCACCTTTTGATAATCTCCCATATCTTACGTTGAAAATCGTATCACCCAGCAATCGGCGATGGTAAACAATATGCGATTCATTATTTGGAGATTCATTACAATATAGATCATGGAGCTCATTGGCAATATAGCTATCAGAACGAACTCCATGTATTAAAACTTTCTTTTAAAATGCCAATTTAAGGTAAGTTGTGTATTAACTTATTACATGCAATTAAATTTGGTAGAATTGTTATATTCGGTCTGTATTAATTCTTTGTTCACAGCCGTGAATGACTCTTGAGAATGACTCGATTGTTATTCCTAAAAAATATGTTCTTTCAAGTGGCATTACGCGTGAATGTTTACTGTTTAGATTTGAATTTTTAATCTTATGTGTTCTTTTTTACTGTTAGCTGACAAATTTATTAGGAATTGAAGGCTTACAGTTTCTTTTTTTATTTATAAAAAATTGAAGATTACAGATTTTTTTAAATGCAATGAAGGAAGACAAAAGTCCCATTGCAAGAAGACAATATGTTTTAAAATAGCATTATCTGTATTAATTTGCATGTTTTTTGTGAAATATTTCTTCAAATTTTATGAGTGAAGTTCATTTGCATATTCTATGTCATTATATTACCAATTCAATTAATAATTTTCTTGCAAATTAAGTTCGAATGAAAAATGGGCTGTTTTTATAAAATTTTACTCCACCTGATCCTATTAGTCAGATAAAATAAAATTTCTTACATCATACTTCTTTTTATAATGCAATGAATGCTTTATCACTCTTTTAAAAATGCAAACACGTCATTCTGACGGGCTATCTTATATTAAAATTAAGAAATGTGTTATCCCTTTCGCGTTCCTTAATTTTATGGTGTTATTAAGAAATTATTTTTTCCTTTATTGTATCAGACTAGTTTTTTCAATATTTTAACCCTTTATGTACTGAATTATGAATTCATGAAAAATTTATCTTCTAAAGCATTTTTCTTGAATTTTTGAAACTGTATTAGAAGATTTACATAATCATATAAATATTAGAAGGACTTTATGAAGGATGACTTTTTGAAGGATTTAGAAGGATTAATAAAATTTGAATGCATAGGGATTGTGTGCAATATTTATAACCCCACTCAAATCTTTTATTTTAAATATTTTTCTTATTATTTTGTAGAATTAGGAAATGTACAAATATAATGTTCTTACAATAAGAATATTTCTGAATGGAAAAATCCCCCCCAACGCCAAGAAAGCTGAAAAGATGCAAAGGCAAAATAAATCATCCTTTTAAAAATATTTTTGTTTTGTGTAACCAACAATGCTTTTGGAACAAGATAAAATAATGCATCTATAACTCATTCTAAAAAGTATTACACCTAATCGATGTATTAAATGAATTTTATAATAAGTTATTTTAAGGGTACTTATAAATACCGTCAGTAGATAAAGAGTTGAAATGACAGGCATATTAACGGCGAATTTCAATCACAACTGGTCCGATACCTTTGATATTTGGAGGACAGGTGCATTTTGTTACGAAGGCATCTGCTATGAAAATTCTTAATGGATATTTAAAAGCAAAAAATAAGCAAAATCAAAATACTTTTCCGAACATATTCTGATGCAACTTACCTTTTGACCAATTTAAACTTGATATTACTTTTATGCTCAGCATAAAGCGAAAATTTGTATTTTCGGTGTCAGATTTCAGTTTAGCTGTTAAGTATGATATCATAATGGTTAATCTGATCTCATAAGGAATCGGGTTTTTTTTCCTTTTAATTTGTATTAAATAATCATTTACCAGCTGTGTTAACTCTGGAGAACTCTAAAGACAAAAATAAGCAAAATCAAAATAGACTTCCGAACATATTCTGATGCAACTTACTTTTTGATCAGTTTAAATTAACTCGATATTAGTTTTATGCCCAGCATAAAATGAAAATCTGTATTTTAGTTGCCAGATTTCAGTTTAGCGCCAAAGTACGGTATTATATGGTTAATCTGTTCTTGTGAGGAATGGGATTTTTTTCTTTTTAAATTGTATTGCGCAATCATTTAACAGTTGTGCCACTAATTACTTTACATTATGGTATCAAACAAAATACTCATTATTGAGATAGACAGAAAAATCACGCTAGAAAATTATCTAAAAATTCTTGAGTCACTAAATGGAACTACAGCTTTATAAATAAAACTCATTTGAAAGCATATTTTTACTACTATTCAATGATGTCAAATCGAAATTATGCTGAATTAGAATTAATGCATATACTGGTCATTTCTAGCATTGTCATAATTTCTAAAACTAGCAAACAATTTTTGGCAGCTGCCGAAAAACGGACTACAACTTTCTGGGAGACAGAAAAGTCCTCAGTGAAGGAAATGTGACTTTGTCGCTATGATAAAGTTTCATATATTTGTAAATTAAATTCATTCTAAATTATCCACTTTTTTATTCCAAATTTATTATCCCGTTTCATTACTAAAAAGCTATAAATTACATCTTGTGTAAATTAAATCATCATTATAAATTATTATCGATTTTCTCATTAACTTATTTCATAACAATGATAATAATAAATAAAGGAAATTATTCCGTTTATAATCTCTAACGGAATTTCTGTTATTTTAGTAATATACTTTTTAAAATAAACATTCATGATTCATGTATCTGAACTCATTCTTTAAGTTACTTTTACATTCATATCAATTCTATCTAAATATATATATAACGGTTTTTCTCTTGCACATATTTACGCCATCAACTTTCTCTAAATACATACTACACGCTCCCGTAGATTTAGGTATAATAGTGAAAAATCACTCAATTGAAATCATTTTCGGTCACAAGATATAATTAATTTTACTAATCATCTCCTATCTGACGCCGTTCATTTAATAAATTGTTGGTATGTTTATAATAGCGATTAAAAGCGCCAATAGAATGCCTTCAAATTCTAACTATCCCATTAAATTAAATATAACATGTTTTGTTTTTGGCGAATATTAAACTCACCATGGCTTGATTAGATAAAACTTGGCATTAAAAAAAAATGAAAGCGTTACACGTGCACTTGGATTATAACTTGAGAAGAGTTCGGACATAAAATGCTGTGCGAGGGGCCACCTCTAAGATTCATTTTGTTGGCTAATAAATAACTATTGTATGGATCTCTGTTTTTTTTTTTTTTTTTTTTTTTTTTTTAAGTGACGTCATCTATTAGCAGGAAGAGAATTCTGTTGTTATGGTATTTAATGCAATGTACTGTTTGTTTCACTGTGCAAGCATTATACGATCTTCTCAAATTCGTTGAAGCAATCCCATATACTAACAAAAGTACTACACACTCACTAATGCAGATAATTTAAAAATTAAAAAGTAAGAATTTAAGAAATTAACTTTCATTTGGTATTTATTGATTTTAAACTCTCTGGTTTGTAAATAAAATTTACCAGTCAGGCAGTTTTATCTTTCGCCCTGTTTCCTCTTCTTTTAACATATTAAAAAAAAAAAAAAAAAAAAAAAATGTTCAACATTTTCTACTAAGGGGGAAAAAAATACTTGATTGAGATCAGACGAACATTTGACGCTTAAACTTGAAAGATTTTATTTTATCAAAATAAGATATTTATAACTTTTTGTTACGAAAAAAAAAGCATTGACAGGAACTTGTCCTTTTCGCCTAGTATATATCTTGAACTTTTGCATATTTTTCATATGATATATTAACGATATATGAAAACGTTACCATTTTCAAAATTTAGACTCGGAGATCCTATTATGACTACATTTATTTAAGATTACTTTCAATCTTTAACTTCGCTTTCAAGAATAATATTTGAGGGGAACTCTATCTATATGTTGAGTTTTCAAATAGCCAGTTCGGTATTTTGGAATCCATTCTAAGATATGAGGTGAAATTGAAATTTTCCTAAACGAGAAATCTCTTACAAGATTTTATTTATTTTCAAACCCTTGCGTTAAGAAACGTTCCAACTTATATAGAATCAATGTCAAGTTTAATCTTTTATATTAAAATCTGACCAGGGTTGGCAAGTTTCTGCCAGAGTGGTTAAAACCAGCGGTTATAACCGGTTAAAACCGGCATGGCAGAAACTAGTTTCTGCCAGTAAGTGGCAAAAACTGGCAGAAACTAGTTTCTGCCAGTAAGTGGCAAAAACTGGCAGAAACTCAGAAATAATATTAATAAGAACTTTAATGTGCGATGATTCTTAATTCATACATATATTTGATGTGTAAACAATTAAGTTAAAAATTAAAATTAAAGATTATGAATGTTATTCAAAGTTGTAAAAAAGTTTCAAAATTATCATATAAATATACTTTGTTTATAAAATAATTGGTACTAATTTTTTTTCACTTGAAAAACAGAAATTTTCAATGGTAGTCTGATGCTGTACAAGTTTAACTATTTTATATTATTGTTTAGAGTTGAATTTTTATTTAAAAGTAAAAAAAGAAATTTACAAAAAAATCTGTGATATTTTAACAAATGTATTTTTCAGAGTATTTTTAAATAAATAATACAATGCAATAACTTAAAGATTATGATTCTTGTGAAAATATATAAGTAAAAAATTGAAGCACAATAAATAACAAAAAAAAATTTAATGAAATATCTTGCACAATTATTTTACAATATTGAAAGAACAAAATTGCCACTCAAATATACTATTATTACTTTTTCCACAGAACATTCCATAGCATAGGACAAAATTTTGCTAATCTTTCTGAACACACTGTTTCTTTGTTTTGAATGAAAGAAAAGTTTGAAAATATTCTTTGAAGACTATCATTACTTGCTGGAAATGTCATTATTGAGGATGCAAATTTGACAAATCCTCATTTTCACCAGTATTCATTTTTAAAGATGACCACCACATAGAAGGTAAGGGCAAGACATTTTCTAGGGCTTCCTTGGAGAAATATGTTTCTGAGGCAGGAGTCGATTTTGCTTCAAAAGATATTATATGTGGCACAAAATTGGGATTAATATCAGAAAACAATTTCCTTGCCTTTTCTTTATGCTCATATGTCGATTTTGATCCCATATACTTAGGATGAAGTAAATAAGTTAGAATATGGTAGTTGGTTATTACTGTATCAAATCTGCTTTGAACCTTTGTAGTTGTTTGTTTTGTAAGTGCAAAATGTGGTAGGAACATTTTCAACTAACAGTCTTAATAAAAAAGCTAAAATATTTAACAACGATTTTATGCACAAATAACATACAGACACGACAAAAATATCCCATATAATCGTTTTTTGTCGTGTCTGTACGTTATTTGTGCGTAAAATCATTGTTAAAGATTTTAGCTTTTTTACTAAAATTCGCACAAAGTTTGATCTATGCTTATAACAGTCTTAAATTGAAAAAAAAAGTCAGATTTTTTCCTTTGAATACTGTATTTAAATGAAATGTTTTTTAAATTCATGGAATTACAAGATCCGCATATAACTATAACATTTCTATGAGAGATAATTTATAGTGTTATTAAATTATTACGTTAAATTACAGAAAATTATTTTGAGCAAATATTGAATATTTTTCTTTTCTTTTCATTGTTTAATTTAATATTTGGATATAGTTTTGTATTTGATTTTTAAACTGAAATTTTAAAATACTCTAATAATTGTTTATATATAAAATTATATAACCATACTATAACAAAAATTTTATCTGTTACATTACTCATTTTTGCTAATACAAATCTATTTATTTTTTAATTAAAACTATCCACAATATTTCATTTGTTATTTATACGGAATAAAATGTAGTTAAGGAATTTAATACTAGTAAAAAAGTCTCAGATTATGTCATAAAATGTGTTTATGCCAGTTGTTGCCAGTTTCTGCCGGTTAAAATCGGTTATTACCAGTTTCTGCCACTGGCAAGGCAGAAACCCTTTTTTGCCGGCAAATAGCCAGCCCTGAATCTGACTGTGTTTGTATTCCCCATCTACTCTTCTGGAAATAGGATGAATTACGGGATAAAAAGAACACTAATTATTCGTAAGGATCCAAGGATGTTACAATAACTCGAAATTTAAATTCGTTTCCGAATTATTATTATTATTATTTGTAATTTTTATTACATTTCTTCAATGATGGAAGTTAAATAATTCATTTATTGTACAAAATGGACAAAAAGAGAAATAATAGGGATTATTACATTTTGACGGCATTTTCTCATTAAAATTTGAAAGAAAAATATATTAAATTTGAGTAGATGGTGGGGAAAAGGTTCTTGATTAAATTACATTTTTCAAGAAATTTTTAAGAAATAAAAACATATTTTTATGTATTTGGGCTTCAAGAATTAGTTTATTCTACGGTGTTGGTTTGTTGTTTATGATGGCCGATTATCTACACGAGGGATATAGGCCCGAAGGGAGAGTGCCCTTTGTGGAGGTCTTTCTAAGGGAACCTAACAGGTCTTTACGCAAGGATATCCAAGGTTAGAAGAAAACCATAAAAAACTCCGAACGATTAGGGGGACGGGCGCGATTGGGTTACAACCCTGCACCTCCCGTCTACCAGCTTTGAGAGCAAAACCTCTCGGCCACTGGTGGGGCGTTTATTCTACGGAACCAAAAATTCCCTGTCGACAAATTTATTACTTCTTGGAGTTTAAAAATATTCACATACAACCAAATAGAGATTAAACAAGTTTAATTTCTAATCGTTATATTCACAATATTTGAATTTAAAGAAAACTTAGATTTTTAGCTTTTTTTTTTAAGATGCCATTTAAAAATTTTCAAAAGGGAGCATTTTATTTGAATAGATACCATTTCACTAAAAATGCATCATGTTTTTTTTTGTTTTTTTTTTTAAGGCTATGTATTTCACCAGCTTTTGGATCGAAAAAAAAAAATTTTTTTTTCGTTGTTCTAGGTCAAGTCTACGATGGATTATCGTATCCACCGTTTGACCTACTTTTTTCCCCTCAACGTTTCCACCCATCAGTTTTCAGCTGCCATTTTATTAACTTCAATAAATAAATAAATACAGTTTTCTACTGTAATACATGTATAACAATTTCATGTAAATACACTTTTATAAACACACCGTATTTGTTTAAAACAAATTCTTGGAAAAACTTTAAATTTGAGGGTGTCAAAGTGGTGTTACCCATTAAGAACTTACACCTCTCTGCTCTTAAACACCATATTTTATCACGTGAATAACAGTTTTATCAATCTTTAAGTTTTTCATTAAAAGTTGCAGTTTAACTTTAGTTTGTACTCAGTAAACTGAAAAAAAAAATGGGTTTTCAAAATTGAGTAAAAAGTACTCAATTTTAAGTACGTCACATAACCAAAAATAGCTCCGCTCCAAATGTACTCAAAATTGGGAAACACTTGTACTCATTTTTGATTCCACGGATATTTTCAAATATGGACCGTTATGTACCCCCCTCTTATGTCCTTTCCCGTGCCCCCCCCCCCACACACACACACACACAAATGTTTTCCTTATTGATAGGAAAACCCATGCGTTTCCATTATTTTCGTTAACGAAAATAACTTCACACATTTAAATTGTATTTCGCTTTCTCAAAATATCCACCCTTACTTGGTAGTCAACATATTTTATTCAATTAAATTATTTCTTTTTATATGAAATTTTGACATTGGTCACTGAAATAAATTACTAAAACACTGGCAAAACCTGCGACTTTGCTCGCGTAATTGTTGAAATATTCTAAAGGGTATTTGTCACGGATAACTCAAAATTTATTAATTCAGGCAAAATTTTGAGTAGACTTCATTCCTATACTATTGCATTAGGCAAACATGAGACTTAAATTAAGGAGAAGAGTTAAATTTAATTCCAAATATTGGGTGATTGCAAAAGTTCGTGCCCGATTTCGTAGATGGCAGTAGCTTGCAATTTTGACTGTGCTCAGGGCCGAAACTAGCCTTTTTTTTTTACCCGGGGCAAATATGAATTTCGACTGCATTTCGCCATTTAAAGCAACTTGGATACACTTCGAAACTCGATGCATCGAAAATCGGCAGTGTTGCCGCGTATGACTGATTTTTTATTTAGGCATTCCGAATTCTCGCCAGTAACTTTTAATAGTTATCCTCCCTTCATAATACGAAACATGTTCCATAAATAAATTAAAAGAAAGTTGCTATTCAAAAATTTCTGGGTGAATTCAATATTTCTAAATAAAAAGGCCGCCAAATGCGGCAACATTGGAAATCGGGTACGAAGTTTTGCAGTCATCCAATAAATGGGAATTTAGAACATATTTTGAAGGTTTTGAGCTCATTTCATTTGAACATTTACAGCGAGTATTTACATGTGAGAAGTAACCACCATATGCCGAATTCCAAGATTCTATACCAACTATATCACAGAAATCGAAATTTTAGAGCATTTTTTGCCCCTTTGTTAACTTTCTAGATTTAAAAAAACTTCTGTCAGAACATTTATGTCGCTAAAGTAACAGATATGTCAAATTTCAAGTTTCTGTTCCTAACAAGATTTTTAGAACGTTTCCAGCTTATTTCATTCTTTTTAAATTTCGGATTTTTTTAGAAACCCTTCTTAGCGAGCACTTAATTCTTAAAAATAACCACCATGCAAAATTTCAAATTTCCTTCTCGGCAACAATACAAAAAACGCAATTTTAGAATATTTTTTTGCTTCTGCACGCTTTATTTCCCCTGCACCCACTTCGAGGTTGTTTTATTATGACATAAAATATAGCCTATGTTGGAGCAGAGTTTGGCACCAGCATTTTGCCACCTTTATTTTTGAAATCGGTTCGGTAGTTACAGAGATTGTCCCCTACAAACAAACACACACAAACGGGTTTTCTTTATAATATTAGTATTATAAGTATTGTAATATTAGTGTTTGACTATAGGAAATTTTCTTTTCTTCTATATTTTCTTTAAAAAATATTTGTGTTAAGGCTTTCAAAATTAATTCATTCCCTTCCTATGTACTGCAAAGAACCGATATTTAATCCTGTGAGTAACTGCTTACCACTAGCATTAACTTCCTCATATTTGTCGCTCTTCTTACCAGTTAGATTTATCCTATCAAGAGTGATGGATTGGTAATATTACTTACTTAATATCTCCACGAAAACCATGCGACTCGACCTTATTATTGATGGATTTCTGGCAGTCATGAGATATGTATATATTTACTGAGAACATAAAGTTAAATTTGTCACTTATACTGACCTTATACTGCTTCAAATAAATTTCGTTATTCCTATTAAATATAGAAATTTCAGGGTGTTATAAGGAATAACACCACTTTCAAATGTTAAATGTAAGATAATATTTTTCTTAAGACTTATTTGTAATAAAACTTGCAAAACGAATCCACCGTTTCAATATACAGGGTGTCCATTTTCAACGATGTCCAATGGCTAATTTCTAAACCGTTAGTCATAGACATACAATGTGGAAGATACACTATATATCCAAAGGTGACCGGTCATTTGCGATTTTAGACGTTTTCTTAAATATCGAGAAAAATACACGAGGAATTATCTTGAAACTCCAGGTATATAAAAAGAATATTACGGGTCATATATTTCCGTGAAGATTTTTTCCCGAAACACCATAGGGTACCGTCAACAAATTGAAAAATAACGGATATATTTTTGATAACCCTGTAAAAACTAACGTAGCAAAAGCGTTCAACACAATAGATTATGATTAAGTGCCTTATTGCAATATACTGTGTTCATTTTTATGAGAATAGCATGTATATTCGTAGAGAAGTTAAAGTTTTTATAAAAAGAGTCCCAAATTTAAGTTTTTTGCTTATAATTTGTACAGTTCTTAATATAAAAAAAAGTTCTTTTCAGAAAATATGACAAATAGCATTGTACACAATACCCTGCAATCAGAATCGAAAAATAATAAAAATTGGATGAAAAATGATCAGATTTACTAAAAAATGTTTCACTGCGCATGCGCGAATGCTATCAAACTATTATGTGCATAATGTATTAGCTAAGTGTATAGAGCAACTTTTGTGAAAGTCTGAAAAACATAGCTTGAAAATTCTGAAAATTATCGTTGATAGAAATAAGCTCGAAATCCGTTGTTCCCAAAATGAAGCAAAAAAATGAGGGGCTGTATTTAAATACAAGTAGTACGTGCGATATTGCGTATGCTATATTTCACTAATTAATGGATATATGGATACAACCCCTCATCTTTTTGCTTCATTTTGGGAATAACTGATTTCGAGCTTATTCTATCAACGATAATTTTCAGAATTTTCAAGCTATGTTTTTGAGACTTTCACAAAAGTTGCTCTATACATTTAGCTAATACATTATGCACATAATAGTTTGCTAGCATTCGCGCATGCGCAGTGAAACATTTTTTAGTAAATCTGATCATTTTTCATCCAATTTTTATTATTTTTTTATTCTGATTGCAGGGTATTGTGTACAATACTGTTTGTCATATTTTCTGAAAAAAAACTTTTTTTTATATAAAGAACTTTATAAATTATTAGCAAAAAACTTGGCAAAATTTGGGACTATTTTTATAAAAACATTAATTTCTCTACGAATATACATGCTATTCTCATAAAAATGAACACAGTTTATTGCAATAAGGCTCTTAATCATAATCTTTTGTGTTGAACGCTTTTGCTACGTTAGATTTTACAGAGTTATCCTAAATATATTCGTTATTTTTCAATTTGTTGACGGTCCCCTATGGGGTTTCTGGAAAAAATCTTCATGGAAATATATGATCTGTACCTGTTTACACACCTGGAATTTCAAAATAATTCCTCATGTATTTTTCTAGATATTTAAGAAAACGTCTAAAATCGCAAGTAACCGGTCAACTTTGGTCATATAGTGTACATAAAACTCAAAGTATCATAAGTTGGTAAGTTTTGGTCGCAGAAGAATGGAATTTTTGCTTTATCGTTGCGAGCTGAAAGAATGTTTTTTTTAAATATAACTTGTAGGACCCAAGGGCATATAAAAATTGTAATTTCATAACTGTTTTTTAAAAAATAACCATTTTGGCGTAAAATGGCTTTTTATATGACAGCGACCAACATTGGAAACAACTTTGAAATTGGAACTATACTTCTAAAACTAACAGTTTAGGAATTAGCATGTTGTCAATGATAAGAAGGGATAGGGTGAATGTACCAGTTATGGCCACTGCACCAGTTATGACCACTTCATCAAAAAACCCTCCCTAATTAGTCACTGAAATCTCTCAAACCAAGGGAATTTGTTTTAATATTTTTTCTACCCTATTGCCTGTCTTGATCACTCCCATTGGCAAGGTTATTCCAGTTCTAAGATATTAAAAAAAATCAGAAAACTTTTGTACGCTTGATGGTGCTGTTACTTAAGCAAAGTGCTAAGGCCTAAGGTTGTGTAATCTGAAAATATCTGGTATACAAATTTATTTCTTAGGGTTCTGAATTTATTTTTTTTTAACTCAGTGAAAGGCAAGCTTCAACATAAATGCGCCATTCTCACATTATTAAAGTTTAAATACTGTCAAATGCATATATCCGAAACTAGTATTTCCAAGTTACAATATACATCAGTTTTGGCCATAGTTGTGGCCATAACTGGATTAGTATTAATGCTAGTTTTGGCGAGGTAGGTTAATGAAATCCTAATCTCCAGGCAAAAGTAACCTTGAAATTAAATTGATTAGGCCAATTACAAAAAAAAAAGGAGCAGACAGGGCCAAAACTAATGGGGGGGGGGGGCGGATGCGCCCTCGGCGTCAGAACGAAGGGGCGCCAAACGAATATTTGGTTTGTCGACTTTTCTCACATCTATGTTTAGCACGGTATTGTTAAAATCATCCTGCCTGGGGTATGCCAAAGCATAAAAGAATGTAAAGATGATATGGCATAAGGATCCTAAATAAAGCGGAATTTTTTTCGCTTCTTTTAGATTCCATTTTCAAAATTTTAATGAATCAGTGTTTGGCAAAGCAGATTGCGTAGTTCAGTATTACATGTTTTATGATTACATATTTTAAATTTTAAAATAAGTCTGCTATTAGAAAATTAGTAAAATTCTCTTTGTAAAAATACTTTGCGGAGGAGATGGAGGGGGGGGGGGGGGGACGCGCTAAAATCCATGTTTGCCCTGTGTGCAAAAAAGGCTCGTTTCGGTCCTGGGACCAGAACAAAAATACGACATGACTATCCAGTCCATGTTGTAATGAGTGTGTAATTCTATCTTAGTGTGTTATCCAGTCAGTTAATTTTAAAACGTTTTCTAGCAGTGTTTATCTTTTAACTTATTTATTATTAAATTTTCACTCTTAGATATCTATTGTACCTTGTTAGGTGCGTTCGTAATTATATAAATATGTAGCACCTATAGTCATCGTTCAGTCCGTGGGTCTATCTGTCCGTCTGTCCGCATATAACCGAACAAAAACTACCCAACCGAATGGTCTGAAATTTTAAATATATAATTGCTACAAAATTTTGTCGAGTCATTTCAAATTTTATGAAAACCGGGTGTATAGTTTAATTACAGGAACAGTCAAAAGTTTTCCGTTACGTTGCGGCCAATGGGAAAAACTTATTGCAAATGCGTTTTAATGATGTTAGAGCCTTCCGAATGGTCTGAAATTTTAAATATATAATTGTTGCAAAATTTTATCGAGTCATTTCAAATTTTATGGAAATAGGATGTACAGTTTAATTACAGGGACAGTTATAAGTTTTCTGTTACATTAAGACCAATAGAAAAAATTTATTTCAAATGCATTTTAATGATGTTACAGCATTGGTATGCACTTATGAAGTGCAGTAAAACATACATTCAGTACAATATGCGGTGAAAAAAATAGTTATAAAACTAGTTATAGTAAGAACGCAATTCATTTTCCACATTTGACAAGCAATTTCCAACTTGTTATATATTTATTTAACACATAATTTAAAAGAAAAAAAAAATGACACCCAACTTATTGAAAAGGTTGTTTATCAAACAATAGTTTCTGGTGATCAAAGATTTTTAAGCCTTAGTTCAACTATCCATGAAGATTTATTTTAAAAAGTTTTCTTCGTTTTAGATAACCTCCATGGTGCAATCTTTTCATGAAATTCGTGTTTTTATCTGCGATCGTTTGATGAATTTAGCGGGGTTTTTTTTTTCGATCTACTGGCAAAATTCGCGTTCTTTTCGCGATCCTTTGACAAAATTCTCGTTTTTTTCTTTCCAAAATCCTTTGAAGAAATTAGCGTTTTTAACTGCTATTCTTTGAAGAAATTAGTTTTTTTTTCTGCGATCTTTTGAAGAAATTAGCGTTTTTTCTGTGATCCTTTGACGAATTTACATTTTTTTGCGATCTTGGACAAAATTCGCATTCTTTCCGTGTTTATTTGCCGAAATTCTTGTTTATTCTGCGATTTTTTGACAAAATTTGCTTTTTTGCGTTCTTTTGACGAAATTTGTGTGATCGTTTTTTCGGCGTTCAAAACCGTACAATCGTACACTTAGAACAAAATCTGTACATTGTACGGCCAAACCGTACAATTTGGCAACTATGCAATAGTGATCATCAAGAGATTGCTTCATTTATCTTGAATAGATCCATGGACGAAATTTTACAAAATGTATTATATTGGCCAGATGATAAAGTGAAAGTTTCAGGTTCAAAAAAGAGAAAGTATACTCTGCCAAGCCTAATAACATCAGATATTGGTTGAGAATATATATATAAATAAAGGAGAGGGAAAAGAGAGACAAGGAAAATGCTAAAACAAACAAACAAGAAAAATCTGAAAACATTAAAGACAATAGTGATGATTGGAACTGTAATGTGTGTGAAACAAGCTGGGTATCAGAAGATAAGGAAGACATTCGTAAAACCTGGATACAATGCAAGAAACAATATCACTTTACGCACATCCTTAAACCTTATTAAATAGATTTGAACTTGAAATTCCAGATTCAGATGATGAAGAGTATTATTTCTAGTGCATGGAATGCACAGATAAAGATCAGGACAATGATAACTGAATATATATATATATTAATGCCTCCGTGCCCAGTGAGGCTTTGATGGCCATAACTTGCACATAGAAGTGGCCATAACTAGCACAAACTGACCCATAACTAGTGTAAAATGTCATTTTTCATCTTTTTTAAAATTTAAAATATATCAGTAGTGTAACTTGTCTCCATTTGTTAAAATCTGAAAGCTAATGAAATTTGCTACAATATGGTATATTTTGTAATTTTTTTCCTATTAATAATTGCAACTGTTAAATTTTTTTATGAAAAGAAATTTTCTTAAAGTGGTCATAACTGGTACATCCACCCTACCTTATATTTTAAAATAAGTTAGAAGTGATCCGGATGGCGTAATTTGTTTTTCAGCTCAATCTATTAACTCTAAATGTTAGAACATATTTTTCATCGCAGCTTTTTCGCTTCTTTCTTTTCTTTTCTTTTATTTAAGTTAATGGAACTTACTTAGTACCGTAATCAGAGTTAATCGAACCACGGCCGATTTCAGTACCGAGCGAAAAAGCTATTGTTTGTTTCTCCCGCCTTAAGACGGAGTTCATGACGTCAGATCTCACGATTTCCTCCCGGGGATGGGTTGGCAGAGATTACGGGATCTGACGCCAAGAGGTCCGTCCTAAGCCACCGCCCTAACAAACGAAATCTTTCTCGGCCGGTAATGAAGTTGGCCGTGCTTGGACACAGGAGAGGTCTATTTGTACTCAAATTAAAAATATCTGAGATCAGTCCTACCTGTTCAGGTTTCCCTCGATTAATTAATCCCTCGGCATTATCGCACTAATCGAAACATACATTGAATGGGGAAAACTGTAATATACCCATTTTAATACAGCCAATTTCATTAAAAAGACATTGTAATAATGTACTACGGTATTGTTTTTGAACCATTATTTTTAGAAAATACATATTACAACTTTTATCTGAAACTTTAAGAAAAGTTAATTTAACTTTCGTGAACTTTCTTTAGCATAAACATGTAAGCAAATTTAATGGATAACAATCGAGAAACATTGAAAGTCCAGTTTAATTTTAATTTTGCCTTATTATAATACTTTAGGTTATTTATGTTAACTTCTTTACCATTAGATTAATTTTAAAAATACATAATTTGATTTAAATTTTACTGTAATACAATTTCCTTACTTAAACTTACATACGTTTTAATTTGAAAACATATCAATTGCGTAGATTTTTTTTTTTCATTTTATCTTTTTTTAAATAGATCTTGTGGTGATACAATTGATTTTCTAATCTTCGGTGCACTTGAATATTTCCATTGATATCTGGATCTATATGTATCGAATGCTGTCTGAAGAATTTTAAATTTTGAAAAGCTTCTTAGAATTCTTTTAATGTTATATTTCAGCCATTTTCTGCAAATTTGTTTTTAAAAAATTCGACGCCATCTTAATGAAAAACATAGTTGGATGTGCCAATCCCAAAACTCTCTTCTTTCTCATACATGCTAATATTTAAAAACATTTTTTACACATGTTAATCCTTCAGTGTTATTACTTCAATATTACAGCAGCTTTGATTTACATAAGTTTCTGCTTCATTTTGCTTATCGGAGTAAAAATGAGTTAATCTCAATCACAACAATTAATAAAATCAATATTTTTCGTTATTTTGTTGCACATCAGCTGCTTGAGAATAGCCGGGTTAGGCGGATGCGAATTGCCCATCGCTATATGAACATCCGATGTATAACAGAGCTATAAAAAACCGAGAAAAATCGTTAGAATAGCGCCCCCTTCCAGCGGATTGTTACCAAATTCCTGTGAGACCTGCTGGCCATAACCAAATTCATACAGTAAAAATTTGGTTCAATTCTATACATTACTTCATACATTTTTCGATGGTACAATAATGAAAATGGCACAAAAATCGCTATTTCAGCGCCCCTTTCCGGCGAAATATTTCCAAATTCAATGAGGACCTGCTGACCATAGCGAAAAACTTGCACAAAAAATTTGATTCAATTCTACGCACAACTTTATACACTTTTCGATGATGCAAAGAGGACACACGGACGGACGGACAGACAGATATTTTGTATAAACATGTTTTCCGGGATCTCTTGCCACTAAAACATGTAAATCCATCGAAAACCGGAAGTCGAAAAACATTTCAATTACAGTACTTTAGAAAGAAGAAAGTAAGAAGGATGATCTGGCTCATGCTTTGCACACTAATCGAAATTTTGTCCGCATTAATCGAGGGGACGTCTAAAAAAAGTTAACCGCACTAACTGAAACAGCACTAAACGAGGTATAATGTACAGTGTTACTAGTTGGTGCTGTTACCTGATGCGTATTGGATAATCACATTGATTTTCCTAACACAGTAGATCTAGGACTGGTTTTAAACACTTTTGAGTGGGGTGGGGGGGGGGAGATTCAAGTAGCATTGCAAGGTACAAGATGCTCCAATTTATTGGTATTTACTTGAAACTATATTTATTTTAAAAATATCTTCTTAAATGAAGCTGTGAAACATCCGTATCTCATTTAAAATATTGGATGTACTGCTTTGACATCAAAATATTTTAAAGATTATTTATTTACTTATTTTTTAACGCCTTAAATAACCAGATAAAGTCTCGTAGTTGTTTTCATAAAACTAATGCAATTTTTACAGATAGGATAAAAATGAAGTTATATCTACATTTTATGATTAAAAAGGGTTAATAATCTCTCATCTTTTTATAATCGTAGATGCAGTCATAAACTTATATAAACCATTTTATTAGGATATACGAATGCACAATAAACGGTTTGCTTGATTTATAACGGTAATAAATATGTTTTTACTGCAGTTATGATAGACAATTCTCAATATATCCTCCTTGCCATTGATAGGTTAATAAGTATAAGTGTTTTATGTTAGATTGTATTTACTATAAAGTGAGTTGATTTTCATAAATTTAGGGATTATTAGTTTGAAGATGTAATTTACAAAAGAATTTGTATGAAATGATGATAAACTATTATCACCATCTGAAATGAATTTGCCATTATCCAAATCTTTTGTCGTTGGCGTTTCTTAATTTTTTTTTTTTTTTTTTTAATCCCCATAATTATTTTTTGCACTTTATTTTCGTTCATAATCCAGGATCAAACACTTTTAGTATTTCATTTCATTCCGTAAAATATTTTTCTTTTTAAATAGGATTTAAAATGACTTTTTATGTTATATCCATTTTGTTACCATCTCAATATTTTATGATTTTGAGAATTGCGTGCGCTGAATTATATTGTGAATTGGAAACGCTTAAAATAAAAAATAATTTAGATAAATTTGACATATTCAACACTAATCTACAATTTTTCCTAGCATTGCTATTTTTTTTTCTTTAGCATGTGGTAAACAGAAACAATATTTTAAAAAAGTACAGTAGAACCTCGATTATCCGAGATAATTGGGACCGACCATCTTTCAGAAAATCGAAATTTTCGGATAATCGAGAATGTTTCAATTTTAAGATTAAGGAGAAATAAAAATCCTAAAAATCCTAAGAAATATGCGCTATTTCTTACTACGGTAACAAATGTTTTATAAAAATAAAGCAATAGCAAAATAGAAATAAGAATAAATTACCTGAATTTTAATTTTGGAATTAAGTACCTTTTACACATTTCATAAGGGTTTGAAACAATATTTTGTACGCCGCAGTTTCGATTGCCTTTGTTTTGAAGCTCTATCACGAAGTTTTTAAAAATTATTAGTTCACCGGTATCACAGTCTTTTTGCTGCTTCAGCCATGTCAAACCTTTTGTAAAACATTCAAAAGCTTTTCAGAATTGCCAATCTGTTCGTTTCCTTCGTTCGTTTTTGTTCGTTCCACTCCGCAACTTAAGGGAGCTCAAGTTAAATTCAAAGGAATTCTAAGAAAGGGGATGGAAAATATTTATATGTATTCGTAGTTTGGAAAGAACCGCTTGCGTACAAGAAATATTATAGTTTAAAAAAAGAAAAAATTCTAAACGGATTTTGCACACAAGTAATGCGAAAGTAAAAGAAAGAAAGCAGGATTAAAAAAGGATTTTGGTTAACCGAGAATTTCGGTTAAAAGAGTTTCGGATAAAAGTGGTTCTACAGTAATACAGAACGGTATAATTTGCAAAATAGCGAAAAGGAAAGTAAATAAGTACTGCAGATAACTTCTTCATATTTTTGATGAATGTTAAAAATATATCATTAAAGGGTATTCATTAAAGTCTCTGTAACCTTTTGAAAAACTTTGAAGAAATTTTTTTTACTGATGTACATATACTTATTATATACACATATTATAGGCAATACTTAGAAAACTGATTTTGACAAAAAAAAAAAAAAAAAAAAATCATTTTATGGGTGTAAAATTGAGAATTTTAATAAAAAAAATTAAAGAATTTTAAAGTTTGCTGTTTTCTGATACATTACTGTGTTCTACACACTAAAACTTCTACAAATATTTGTTAAAGAACTCCATTATTTTTTGTATCCTCAGTATAGTGTAATTAATAAAATTAGGGATGGATTTTACAGTATAATGAAAATAATATAAAAATAAAAATCGAAACGTTGTTCAAGAAATCATGTTTTTTGCTGCCTTTTTGCCTATGTTTGTGTATTTCATTTTTTTCTCATAAACCAATTCAGTAATTGTAAAATAGACCCCTCATTTTATTAAGTACTCTATATTGGGGATTCAAAAAATAATGGAGTGATTTGACAAATATTTGTAGATATTTTAATGTTTTAAAGACAGTAATGTATTTTAAAATTCTTTAAATTAAAAAAAAAATAAAATTCTAAATTTTTACCCGCAAAAGGATTTTTTTCCTTGTCAAAATTAGTTTTTCTAAGTATTCCCTATAATGATATTTGTATAAATTAAGTAAAGCCAGTAAAGAAATTCTTCAAAGTGTACCGAGTCCCCTTAATAATAAGGAGAAGCGAAGCTCGGTAGCTTAGTACTCAGCGCACCGCACTACCACGCTTCATGCCCAGAGTTCGACTCTCGACTTGGGCAATATGCAATAAGCCGTTCACCACTTCGGGGTCGATAAAATAAGTACCAAGCTTGCCTGCCATCTAAACATCGAGAGTTCCGCGTTGGGTTGACCACCTGACTGGGACATTTTAGAACACATAGTCTGTATGGACTAAACAGTGCTGGACACTGCAAGCCATACTTAACGTATTGTGGCGCCATGTATATATATATATATATATATATATATATATATATATTTTAATAATAAGCATTTTCTATTTTTCTCAAAAAGAAATGAATTAAAAATATAATTTCTGAAACATTCAGAAAATCATTAAAAAAAAAAAATATATATATATATATCCCTGGATATCTTTTGTAGCTGAATTACTTCTTCAATTACAGTTAATAATAAAACACGTAGTTTTAAAGAAAGAAATTAATTATGCAAACGTGAAGTTTCAATTCTCTAGCTTTAACGGGTGTTATAAAATATGTACCTAAATTTGTAAAAAATGCATTCTGAAAAAGTGTAAACAAAACATTTTACATATATGCGGCTAATATGGTTTGTTTATAAAGTTAAAAGCTCTAGTTAACTGTTTATGTATTGTGAAACAGTATAAATTAACTATTTTAGGCATGTTTTAATCCGTTTCGTTTTTAAGTGAAATTTTCATGCATTTAACCTTAAACTTTTTAATAAAAGCCAATGATTTTCCATAATCCATTTTAGTTGATTCAAAATAAAAAATTTTCTTGATCGCACAAATACATGCATCCCCGCTAATACAGTAAGATCTGTGTGTAACTTTTAAAGTAAAATCCGTGATTTTATAAGCATGAAATATACATTTTTACTTTCTTCTATCTTCAATAGAAGAAAGTATTGCAAACGAAATTTTTTTCGACTTCCGGTTTTCGACTTCCGGTTTTCGACGGATTTACACGTTTTAGGAGTCAGAGATCCCAAAAAACATGTTTATAGAAAATGTCTGTCTGTCCGTCTGTCTGTCGCCATTGTACCATCGAAAAGCGTATGAAGTTATGCATAGAATTGAACCAAATTTTTATTTTAAGTTTTTGGCTATGGCAAGCAGGTTCTCCCTGAATTTGGAAAAACTTCGCCGCTAGGGGGCGCTGCAATAGCGATTTTGAAAATTGTACCATCGAAAAGTGTCTGAAGTTATGCATAGAATTGAACCAAATTTTTATTTTAAGTTCTTGGCTATGGCAAGCAGGTCCTTCCTTAATTTGGAAAAAATTCGCCGGTAGGTGGCGCTGTAATAGCGATTTTTGTGCCATTTTGAATATTGTACCATCGAAAAGTGAATGAAGTTATGCATAGAATTGAGCCAAATTTTTTGTGTTTGTTTTTGGTCATGGCACGAAGGTCCTCCCTGAATTTGGAAAAATTCCGCCGGAAGGGGGAGCTATAATTGAGATGTCTGTACCATTTTCATTATTGTACCATCGAAAAGTGTATGAAGTTATATAGTTGAACCAAATTTTTTGTGTATGTTTCTGGCTATGGCAAGCAAGTCTTCCCTGATCTTGAAAAAATTCCGCCAGAAGGGGGCGCTATAATTAGATCTCTGTGCCATTTTCATTAATGTACCATCGAAAAGTGTATGAATTTATGCATAGAATTGAACCAAATTTTTTGTGTACGTTTCTGGCTATGGCAAGCAAGTCTTCCCTGATCTTGAAAAAATTCCGCCAGAAGGGGGCGCTATAATTAGATCTCTGTGCCATTTTCATTAATGTACCATCGAAAAGTGTATGAATTTATGCATAGAATTGAACCAAATTTTTTGTGTACGTTTCTGGCTATGGCAAACAAGTCCTCCCTGAATTTGAAAAAATTCCGCCAGAAGGGGGCGCTATAATTAGATCTCTGTGCCATTTTCATTAATGTACCATCGAAAAGTGTATGAATTTATGCATAGAATTGAACCAAATTTTTTGTGTACGTTTCTGGCTATGGCAAGCAAGTCTTCCCTGATCTTGAAAAAATTCCGCCAGAAGGGGGCGCTATAATTAGATCTCTGTGCCATTTTCATTAATGTACCATCGAAAAGTGTATGAATTTATGCATAGAATTGAACCAAATTTTTTGTGTACGTTTCTGGCTATGGCAAACAAGTCCTCCCTGAATTTGAAAAAAATCTGCCGGAAGGGGGACGCTGTAATAGCGATGTTTGTGCCATTTTCTTTATTGTACAATCGAAAAGTGTATAAAATTATGCATACAATTGAACCAAACTTTTTGTGCATGTTTTTGGCTTTGGCCAACAGGTTCTCCTTCAATTTGGAAATATCGCGCGGTAAAACGGCTCTGTGATAGCGATTTTTGTATACTTTTCTTGATTTTTCGTAGTTCTATTGTCTATCGGCGGCTAGTGCAGAGGCGGGAACTCGCTTCCTGCTAAGGCGGCTATTCACAAACATCTGATAACAACATAATAAGGAAAAACTATTAATTTTAACAAATATCATGATATAGATTAACTCGTTTTTAGTTCGTTTAATTGACTGAAGCAGAAATTTAAGATGAAAATCAAAGTTGGTATAGTATTGAACTAATAATATTGAAGTATTAACACGTGTAACTAGTTTTTGAAATATTAAGATGTATAAGATAGAAGAAAGTTTTGGGATTGGCACATCCAACTAGTTTTTCTTCAGATCAACTGCAGACTTTTAAATAACCGCATTAAAAAAAAAATATATGTGTATTGTATATCTTATTGGAAATAGTTATGTATATGGATAAACTACGGAGCTTTACTGTTTTACATAAATTTCACCAAAGTATTTTTCTAAAAAATTTCATTCGTCATATATTAGAAATTTATTCATGCAATAAAGGAAACTAGTTTCGTAACTTTTAAAAATATTGCCAAAATCGTCTGAATGTTCAAAATAAATTTCCCAACTTGCATATTTTTAAAATACCTTGGATATTTTTATGGAAGCTTTTCATTTATTTTTATTTCGCGGAATCTGAAGAAAATGATCACTATCTCATCTTAACAAAATGAAAATATTTTTAGATATTTGTATTTAACTTTCTCAATCTTTAAATGTCTTTTCCACCACATACAAATTTAATTCATCTGCCGCATTCTGTTCTAATTTTTATTTTCTTCTGTCTTTACAAGAAGAAAGTGTTAGATCTGTGAAAATTTTCGACTTCCAATTTTTTAACGGATCTATACGTTTTAAAACAATACGATTTGACTGGTTTTTGGAAAATGTGTGTCCGCGAGTTTGTGTGTCTGTATGTCTCTCTGTATGTGACACAAATTTTGTGGGTGCTCTATCTTAAATACTAATCCGTGGAATTTCATCAAACTTCATATTTGGTTAGACCTTGGCACAAAGTAGGGCTGATTAGGTTTTGGTGAATATTCCTCAACACGTAGCACTGCTATTCTTTATTTTCACGAGTTCCGCGACAGCTATATATCTCAAGAACTAATGCACGGAATTTTATCAAACTTCGTGTTCTGTTAGACTTTGACATAAATGAACACTTGTTAGGTTTGGGCATAAATCGCACAACAGTTGGTATTGTTATGCTGCATTTTTCGCGATTTCCATGATAGCTCAAGAACTAATACGCGGAATTTCACCAAACTTCATATTCTGTTAGACCTTGGGATAAATAGGCTTGGGTGTATAACGCCTTACGAGGGTCGCTGTTATGTTGCATTTTTCACGATTTTCGCGATAGCTGTATCTCAAGAACGTCATTTAATTTTGGTTGCAGATGATTTCTTTTATATACAGTGACAGTCAAACGTTTCCGGCCAGCATAAAATTTTTGGTTAATTTGTAAGTATACCCATATGAAGAGGAAACTCAAAGTGATACTTATACATTTTATTTGCATAATAGTTAGGAACTTATTTAGAGAATAACAAATAAATATCAATAAATTTAATTGACAAAATTAATTGCAAAGGAAAACGTATGTTCTCAAAAGTTTCCGGCCATTTGGAAAGTGTGGAAAAAAATGATGTTATAGCAGAAAATAACGTTGATCAATAACATGTATAATTAATATTTTGTCAGCACACCTTTAACAGTAAGTACTGCGGCGCAGCGATGTGGCATCCTTTCAATGAACGGTTGAAGATCGTCTATCGTACGTTTTTTTCCACACTTCTTGCAAGTTTTGGGAAAATTCTGCTGAATTGGAATATTTATAATTCCGCACGCGTTTTTTCACGTTTGTTCCAAAGATTTTCTATTGGATTCAGATCGAGTGATTACGCTGGCCATTTCAAAAGCGGAATTTTTTGTGTGCAAAAGCCACTGCTGGAAGAGCTTGCATGTATTCTTTGGATCGTTATTATGCTGAAACAAATAGTTGCGACCGAAATTTTTCCTCCAATAAGGCAGCAAATGATCTTGCAAGATATCCTTATACATTGCACCATTCATCTTGATGCGGAATTCAACTTACGGACCGACAGCTTTTCCAGAAAATGCTCTCCACAGCATAGCGTGTCGTCCGCCATGCTGTATTGTAGGAATAACATATCTCGAATCATATCTTTTGTTTTTAGGTCATTGGACATAGTGTCTACTATCACTCCGAAAAAGGTTGAACTTCGATTCTTCGGAAAATAGAACATTTTTCCAGATTTTACTTACCAGTCTTTGGGTATTTCCACGAGCACTTGTCGTGTAAGTCACATACTACGCTCAATAGCCACCGTTATTTTATAAAAGTTTGCTTCACCTTTTTCAATTAATGAGATATCTCCCATAAAATAAGTCCCATTTTTCTGCTCTAAAATACAGGTAGTCAATGCGACTTACACGACAAGTGCTCGTGGAAATGCCCCTTTGTGTTCCTTGGCAAACGCCAGTCGGGCATTCTGGTTTTCTTTTTTACTTGTGACGGGTTTTTTAACACCGACACTCCCATAAATTCCTACGTCAAGTAAGCGTCTTGACACGGTAGACTAACTTATTTCAGCTATATTTTCATTCCGTAAATCGCAGGATATTGCAGCGGCATTTTTATGCGGGTATCAACTGCTTTTCTCCTGATATTTCTGGCCACACGAATAGTCATTTTCCGGGGTCTCCCGACCGTGGCAAGTCCTAAAGGCCATGGCCATCTTTATATACATATTTTAAAGCATCGTTTACAGTAGATTTTCCGGTCGATAACTTTGCTGCAATCTCACGAAATGATTGGCCCTTTAGCGACAAACAAACCACTTGTTTACGAACAATAATTGGTTGAACTTTTCATTTTTGAATTTCAACTACGTTATTCACGAGCATTAATTAACAAACACGGCCAAAAAAAATTACCGATAGCAAAAACTAACAAATGGCGAATGGCCGGAAACTTTTGCACACGCAAATGTTGAATTCCTCCCCTTTGCACCAAGTGTCCTCAGTATCCAATCAAACTGAGCACATGGTCAGAGGTCATTTGCATATTCCCAACTCTTGGAACAATTGCTTAACTTCTTAGCTGAAACATTCTGGCAAACAAATAAAAAAACCTAACTAGGCCGGAAACTTTTGACCGCCACTGTAGATGAAAATTTTGTGATGACCACAACATACTAGTTTAATGAAGGAAATTAAATATTTATAAGTGATCTTCCTCTTAAACTTGAAAATGAATAGTTTGATTTATAATAATGTTTATTAATATTATATAGACAGGGTGTCCCCTCTTTTTGACGAAGAGATAATTCCTAAACCTTTGCTTTAGATATAGTATTGCTCTTTAAACAATGTTTCAAATACTGTTCTTCGTCATACACAAAGCAGTTATTGTTAAAATAGATATATATTTTAAATGGTACGAAATTTAAATTTTTATACGGTCTCTTGGTTTTACAAGTTACATTTATAAAAGAAAGTTAACTAGGTTTTTTAACAAGTTAAACAAACCAAAAAGATAATTTTTGTACAACCCAAACTTACTGAGTTATGATACTTTGATTTTTATGAATTTTCAGCGTTTTCTGACATTAAAAATGCGCCTTTTCATTTTAGTGTATTTTTTCCGTTTAGCTATATTTTTATTCAGACTTTCTTCTAACTCGCCAGTTCAATTTTACTTAGCAGTCTTCAATAGAGCACTCAGAATTTTTTCCTAACATAAAAAAGGTGAACATATAAAAGTGACAGGAATAGGGATTTGCTAAAAGCTGTACTGTGTAAAAGCTTTCAAAATATCATCACGCTATTGTTATAGTAGGAAATACTCGGAAGTACACCGGATCTTTTAAATCAGTGCTAAAGAAAGTTGATAGTAAAGTGTATGATATACATTTTTATCCCTTTGCCAAGCATGTTTATCAGTAATAAAATCTATCCGCTGTCCCATAACATTGAAATTCTTTTAAGCTGGAAATTTAAGTTTTTTGAAATAGTTGGCAAGTGAAGTTATTTAAAGCTCTCTCAAACAATAGCATGTATGCACTGCACATCCGTATAAGTATTCAGAGGGGCTTAGCCCGAGATCTAGACCGTTCTGCGCTCGGTTTCGATTTTTATACCAGCCTTCAGGCGAGCTTGGTCTCGGTGAAAATTTTATTTATTTAAAAATTTAAAAAGGGAAAAAACGCCAAATGTTATTTGAAAAACAAGAAAGTAATTCACGTTTCTTGAAATCCTTTACAAATCTCGAAAACACAATTTGAAAAGTAATTGAATTGTTATTAATGAGACATAAAGAGAAATATTCTGTCTGATTCCGAAGTCTTTGTACGGTCAATGTTAGTAACACAAAGAAGTCGTGGGATACCTCTTGTTTAATTTCTCTTTCGATTTAAAATAGTTTTTCAGAATTTCTGAAAACAGAACCCATGTTTTTCTACTGTAGTTGTACAATAATATTTAAAAATAAGAATTATAATAAATAAGAATTGTAACTTTCGCAGATTTTTGCTTGATTTGTTTGGTGATAAATAACAAAGTTTTCATTTTAAACAGATTTTGAGGAACACGAAAATCACGAGACGTTTAGTTGAGAACGTATTTGGGATTCATAGTTATTTCTATGTAAGGAATTTTTTTTAACTTATAAAATTAATCTTTAAACAATTTTCAAATGTTATTAACTAAATTTGGGTGTTTTCCAAATATTCACAAATAATTGATACTAAAAATATTGTAAATAGTCCCCGGACAGGTACAGCCAGCCATTCTGTTCCTACTGATGCAAAATCTCTCTTACTTTTTTGTTTATAAGCGTTTATTACATATTTGCGCATTCTTCTTTAAAGTTGTTTAAAATTTGTTGTTTTGCAATTATTTTTGTAGACTTTTTCACGCAAAGTTCCAAAAAATCCTAGATTAACTAATGCTAAGGCAAGCTTTTTAAGAACCTTTGATACAAAATATATCTGAATCATCTTTAAGTACAAAGGGTAATCTTTTAAGGATTTAGATAATCTTGAGTCTTTTCTGGCATAATGAGACAAATCTTTATTATGCCAAAAGTATAATTTAAGTCAGAATCATATATCTTCATAAAAGGAATTAAAATTGTTTTTATATCATTGCTTCTGGTAGACTTTTATTCGATTAATTGCTAAACAACTAGACTTGAAATAAGTTTAAAAAATTTTTCTTCCTCGAGACAATTAAACAAAGAGCACCACTTTGCTTTCAAAGATCTTCGTAAGATTATATTTTATGCTGGTAAGTATATTTTCCTTACCTGAAGAAAATTGGCTATAATTTCCAAAATTTAGAATTTAGAAAGAGTGAATTAATTTTTATTATCAAACAAGGATGATTTCTGCCTAAAACATTCCTTCCACGCCAAGTCGGTTTATTGGATTTTATTTATGCTTCTGCATGCGATGGAACTTTTTCCCTTTTTACAATGCCTTAATGCCAATCAGTATAGAGTGCTGTGAACAACATTTGATATACAGTCGAACTCTGTTAATACGAGAGGCAAGGGAATTATAAAAATCTTCGTATTAACCGTTACTCCTAATACCCGTGAAAATATTAAAAATCTAAAACACGCACACATAAACTAATTGCAACTATTATTTGTTCTAATTATCTCAGTGCTAAAATTAACACAATAACATAATGTTTCCCCCAAAAAAATGGCTAATATTGCAGTAATCCTTGCAAGTTTTGCGGTTATTCATTTCACATATTCATTCCATTTTAACAGTGCAATAAAATACACGAATAGCCTGGTTAGTATAACCCAAAACCCGGATTTAAAGAAAGAAACAAATAAAGGTATTTGTCTATGCTCCTTCGTTTCAATAGTTCAGTCGGAAATCTTACAACAGGGTGGTGTTTGAAACTTTTTCATTCTTTAAAGACCCCAAGACATTCCCTTTCATTTTCTTGATCCGCGGGTGAGGATGGGGGTATTCCTTTATGAAGGATGAAATTTTGTCTGGTAAATAGATAAACTGCTACTTTTTCACAGGCAGTTGTAATGTAAAGCTATTATCACGAGATAGAATAGTGTTCGATGAGAAAGGGGTTTATTTCCTAATTCTGCACTACTTTTCACCGAAATTCGCATTCAAATTAACTGATATTTTGCTTGTATTAGCCGTGATCCAGCTTTAGTTGTTCGTAAAAACTGTGAAAATCCTAATATAGATTAAATAATGAGCCATTCTTAACCTGCAAATTGCTCATTTTAACCGTGATCGTATTAAACGAGTTCCACTGTATATTGTTGTGTATAAATAAACTTATTTGCACAGCTTCTCTTTAGCTTACGTTAATTTTTAACACTTTCCAACAAAGTTGAAAAGTGTTTATGCATTCGGTTTGTCAGCCCGTCTGCCCTTGCTTTAACTCCCATAAATATAGCCGGATTTTCATACAATTGATAAACCTTATTTAGGGTCGCCTAGGCATGTTTGATATTGTATATAAAGTATGTGGGCTTAATAGTTCTTTTATAGAGGCATCCAAAAGAATTCAATTACATTATGGTATGGGGTGAAATCTTTTGCAGAGTATTTTAATGACATTACGCTATTTCAAGTGCATTGAAACGGATATAAATCATTGAATATTTCACTACAAGATAATTACGATAGAATAGGGCATTCATAGCATTTGTCGTTCATTTACAGGGACACGCAAAAGAAAGCGATTACAGTACTGTATTTGAATAATAATTGCTTGAAGTGCGTTTTCAATTTCGGCATGCGCTTTTAAATTTAACTATTTAATTTTAACTATTTCTTTGCATTTTACTAGTTGTATATAAATTCTGTACCTCGCATACAGAGCTGCACAAAATAATTCACGTGTCATTCTCCATATTAGCGGAAATTGCTGAAAAGAAAATTTCAACTAATGTATGTATTTCTTAACTGAACTAAATTTTGGTGTGCATGTAGTTAGTAGATACAAATGTATGATGATATAAAATATCCTATACAGTACTGCTCAAAGAATTAGGATAATTTTCCGATTGTAGATGGCGACAGCTGAAATTGGGTTTTCAAGTGTGTTATGCTTTTCTATATGGTTGAATTGGACATAATGTTTTAACTTATTAAACTGTGCAGTTTTGTTACATTATTCTGAATGTGTTTCAAAGTGTTTCATAATCTATGCTTAAAGCACGATTTTTTGTTTCTTGTTTTTTTGAGAAAGCTCGGTTTGTTTCAATTTATTATTTTTAGCCCACTATCGTATTTCCTTTCAATTGTTCCATGTTTAATTATTTCATAAATAGTTAATTTTTGTACACCTCAAACAATACAATACTTCACGTAATATGATTTTTAGAGGATTGTACAATACCACTACGCAACAATTTCTTTTGGTACCATTTTTAATTGTTTACATCCCTATTTTCAGACCTTTTTTGTTTATACATCTTAAAAATAGTTGAAAGGGTGGGGAAAGTAGTATATTACAAAACGTTGATGAATCTAACCTTAGGTATTTTTCCTATGACTTAATAAACTGTGTGCATATTTTCAGTTGTAACTCGTTACATGACTGTCAATCCATTAAAAGTGCAATTTAATAGACTGTCATAGCTATTTCATTTAGCCGTTAAAACAGACATCTACAATTAATAATTTTTTCTAATCATTAGGTTTTCCCTCCAATAAAATTAGAAGAATGTTCCTATCTCTATAGCGAGTAAATAATAATATAATATAATAAAAATAAAACCCCATACTATTTTATAATCCGATAACGTTCAATTAGGAATTGTGTTCTTTACGAATATGAATGCAGTTTTGGAAATAAGGGTCATCTACAAATTAAAAAGTGTATCAATTTTGATTTTTAAAATGGTAATACCTACTTTTGATACCATGTTTGAGAACCTTGAATAATATCAGTGCCTAAAAATGCATAACATATATGCTTTTTTTTTTTAAATTCTTCATAGATATATAAAAGGAAATGTGTTAAATGTTTATCCAATGATTTTGTAAAATAAAATTTAGATCTTTCAAAAAAAAAAAAAAAAACAGAAACACATTATTAATTACCTGAAAAAATATTCAGAATCTCTAAAAATAAAATAAATTCATTTATCAGAGAAAAGTGATGTCCAAAGAAAAGTTGCCTCAATGTAAGCGGTTTTAAATGTGATTTTGCAAACATCCCGCCATATTACAGCTGTGTGGTTGGTCAGATCTGTTAAATAATTGTACATGAGATAAATAAGGAAGATAAGAGAAAAAAGATAAAAACAAAACATAGTAATTGGACCACCAGGAGGTGTTTGGAGTCTTGCATGTGTTGTGTTGGGTCGCGAGAAAGACAGAACATCTAAAATGATGGGAATGCCGACGTAGATGTAACGGGATGTTTGGTAAAGGATCAGAGAATTCAGTGGAATAGGCAATAAATTTGTCTAAATCATTCCGAAGTTAAGCTAGGAGAGATGTTTTCCAAATAAATGGGATTGTAAATTTTGCACATCTGATGATTTGTCATCGCTAGTGCAATAAACATGTACTGTGAAGGATTTAAATGTCAGTGGATTTATTAGAAAGATTAACAAGTTAGCTATAGAAATGTCGCATTTTGGTAACACGGGTTTCAGCTTACGTCATAAAAAGGGATTAAGATATTAACGGACAAATTTCAGACCACCATGGTAAAAGCATCGGTATAAAATGATAATCATAAGATAGCGTCGGAAAATCTAGTAACGATTGGTAAGCAGATTTGAAAAAAAAAAAAAAAAAAAAATCTCCCCTTGGAATGTTTTATAGGGGAGAATGGTTTTTAGACGGAATGTTAGGCAGAAAAAAAATAAGAAAAAGAGTCAGAGAAGAGAAGAGGAGATAGAGTTTAAAGTTTAGAGAAGAAACAACCTTTCACTTTCAAAGGGGAGAATTTTGTTTCTCCGGCTGAAGTAGAAGAATCTGGTTTTCTCAAGTCATGAGCACTGGCATGGTGGTAATAATAGATAACTTTATTAGAGTGATGTATTCTATGAATTAAACTCAAATGTAATACTATAGCTGATATACCCTGACTGAGGAAATTAAGAGGTGAGTGGGATTATTCTATCAGATTTTCAACCAATCAATAAATTTGAATAAAGTTGCATTTTTGTAAACAAATATAAATAAGGCATCCTTACTATCCTAATGTCACTATGTGTATTAATCAATCTATATAAATTTATCATCTTATTCTTTAATATTAATATACATATAAATGGAAACAAATAAACTGAGTCATGTTATAGGTGTTTTTGTAATCCTTTGATTTGTAAATAAATGTTTTCATCGTTATTGTTTATGGAATTTGTATATTTTAAAACATCCAACTGTCGAACCTGGGAAACCTAAAATAAAGCAAACAGACATTTGAGTTGTCATAAATACTGTCCACTTCTTAAATCTTCACTGAAACTCATCGATCGCGAAATCTCATTTTAACCCACGAGAAAACTCTTGATTACTCATTAACTAATATAATTATCGCAATATGATTTTCAACATAAAAAGGTAGGTGGCAGGTGCCGACGAGATGCGTTTTTAAAAAATGGCTTCTTTAACCCTTTCAGGATCAGAAAAATTCTGTTCGTAAACTGATGAAGTAATTGACTGACACCAGAATTTATAAACTAATTTCTTAAAGAATAAAAAACTGCTTTTCTACACTTTCATTATAAAAGCAAAATTTTATTAAAATATTCTTAGCGCCATTTGTCAATTTTGGAATTAAAATTCGGTGTAACGCCCAGTTTTAATTGTACGCGAATTAAAATTGGGTGTAACTGTGATCACCACCCTTGAAAGAGTTAAGTTTAAAATTTTTAAAGATTGTTATAAAATTTTATGAAGTGGAAATTTCATACTTTAAAGGGATTTTTTAAATAAACTAAAAATTAAAGAGACATTTTTAAAACGAACCTTGTCGACATCTGACGTCTACTTTCTGAGGGTGAAAACCGTATTTTGATAATTATTTTAGGCAATGAGTAATAACGTATTTAAGTTTTTGCATAAGTTAACATGCTAATTGACGATCGGGGAGTTTAGGTGAAACGAACCAACGTCCCCTAGATCAGGAAGAAAGCCTTGACACGCGTCACGAAACCATCATACAAAGCAGGTAAAACAAAGAAAAAAATCCAATCAACTTGCATGTTTCGTTTTCTTCGGCCCGTGGAATTATTAATTCTTATTTTCTAAAAATAATAATTCCACGAGCCAAAGAAAACGAAACATGAAAGTTGTTCGGATTTTTTTCTTCGTTTTGCCTGCTTTGTGTGACACTTTCGTGACGCGTGTCAAGGCTTACTTCCTGATCTAGGGGGCATTGAGCGAGTCCTCAAGCTATAATGATGTCATATTCTTCAAAAAACCGCCACGCCAAGTAATTAAGAGGTTTTTTTCCTCCATAAAATAATACTATATCTCCTACATCACATAGATATAGAAGATACACTGTGGCACATCAATTTGTTTTATCCATTTATAATACTTTTTCGGATTATTTTGGCATGCTTCATAAGTGTATGTTTATTTTTTAGCCGTTCTTTAAATTTCTTTTCAGAATAAATATAAATATCCTTCTATTAAGCCTAGAATCGTTGCATTAGGAAACCTTGACCTTCAGGCACAAAGAAGAAAACAGAAATTACAGCTCTATTATTCTGCAACTGTAGTTTTGCCATATAGATACCATTGTGTTTGCCTCTTTGCTCATAAATTCATTCTTACTTCGAGGACTTCAAAAGAGAACTCGGAAGATATTTTTCTTGTATAAAAAACGCCATCCTAAAAGGCTGTAAGAAATGGAACTCCACTAAAAGCTGTGCTGCTTAAAAGCCTTCAGAATATCATCACTCTATGATTATAATAGGAAGTTATTTTATAAATCAGCATTAAAGAGAAAATATTATAAAAAATATGTAACGAAAAGTTTTGCCCTTAGAAAACGTGTTTCTCAATAATAAAATCAATATACTCTCGCATAAAATTGATTTCGTTTTCGGATAACGTTTCAAATTTACGCAATATATAAAATGGTTTAAGATTTTTTTATAAATAGATAATTAAAATGCTTTCCAAAAAGTATATAAAAAAATACAACAATCACTCTGTTAAAAATGAACTTCAGTAATAATGCATTAATCATTCAGATCTGATTGTTTTAATTATATTTTTCTACAAAGGTTATGAAAACATTTTAAACAAGATATTAATACTTACTGAAATATTTTGAGGTCCATAAATGAAAAAATTCAGATGTGAGATGCGATGATTTGCAATATACTTTATACTGTAATTAAATATTCTAAATCCAGGCCATAAATTATTCCTCAAAAACGTGGAGACTGTTTAAATGAATACGGTGAAATATTTCACAAAAATGTAATAATGATAAAAATTGGATATTACAAAATAAAGAAAATACAGCATGACCAAGTTAGCTGGAAATGGGCTAAATATGTTCATCAAATTTAGGCATATTTTTTTTTTTTTTTTTTTTTGGCACTGGTGCGTTTTTTAACTTTTTTAATATAAATTTTTATACTTGCTTAGCGTGTTCAATTCAATTTTTACAGGTTATTAAAAAACCTTTTAGTTATAACTTGCCGTTAAGGATTCAGCTTCTTTAACTTTTAACAAAATGTTGGAAGGTGAATAGGTGTTGGTGTTGTTTTATGACGGCGGATTACCTGCGCTAGAGATATGGGCCCGAGGGGGGATGCTCTCCGTGGTGGTCGTTCAAAAGGATCCTAACCCGTATATACGCAAGGTTGGAAGAAAACCACGGAAAACTCCGAACAATTAATCCGTCGGGCGCAATTGGGTTCGGACCCAGCGCCTCCCATATACCAGCTTTGAGAGCAGAACCTCTCAGCCACTGGTAAAGCGAAATGGAAATAGAACTCGTTGATATGTAGTGTTTTAATTATTTCATGTTAAAGGTATCTTTCAGCTGTGCCTCTAGAATTAATAAACCTATTGTTATTTTTAATTCAAATGATTCGGTTAGCGCGTTGCTATTTATTTTTCATATTGCATTAAGATATTAGATATTCTTTAAAGCAAAAAATTATAGTAGGAATTCTGAGACTAGAAAAGGCTCTGAATCATTTTTGCGCAGTCATAAGTTAAATGCTTCAAATTCATGTATGAAAACACCCGTTTTCATTAAAAAATGACTAAATTTCATCAATAGATTTTTAAATTTAGCCCCTTTAATTATTTTTCAACTTGGTTAATATGCATGAAAATTTAATCATTTTATCTTTGTAATAGGTAACTTTAAGCTTAGTCAAAACTGAAAATAATAGTGAAAAGCGCATCTCCTTTAAAAAATCATTGTAATATGTTTCCCTTTCATGAATAAATATTGCGGATATATTTTTACGTATGTCATTCTTATCAATGGAAGCTATGCGTTTTTCCAAGTTCAGAGTTTTCAGTATTTTTTTCCAAATTCTCGTATATGAGGGGAAAGGTTATACTGCTACAATAAATAGAAAAGTAATACAACTAATAAAATAATTGTTATTTGCATCCAATATTCATTCTACAATATATTTTTGTGTTTTGACAAAACTCCCTCCTCCCCGCCATAAAAATGTAGTAAATTGTTAGATCTTTGTTACCTGCATAAATTGGCAACTTTGTGAAAATATGAGAAATGCTAATTTAATAAAGGTTGGACAAAGGACAATACAATACAGTACAAATATCCACGTAAAATAGCTTGATAGTGCCTATTTTTTTTTCAGGTGTGATTTTCAACTTTTCTGTGCATTAGTAACAAAGCAATGCATTTGCTGGAAGAGCATACAATTTTCAGCCAACAATACCTTCTTTTAAAGTGGTAGAACATGTATATGTATATATTTGTTGGCAAAAAACGAAACTTTGTCTTCGAAGCCGTGCCTGAATGAAAAAGAAATTCATTTACATATCTGAAATCTGCATCCAAAAAATCGTAGAAAAAGTATATATTCAGAAAAATTAATATTTGTAGAACAATGTTAATTGTCTAATTTTTATTTGATCATTTTTTGTTCTATTTTTTATTAGATTTTTTTCGATTATCATTTTTTATTTATTGAGTTGTATTCATTTTGCATTTTTAACAGTTCTGCTATGTTTGTATTGCCCTTAAGGAATTTTGTGCATATTATAAAAATAATATTTCTGTAATACTGAAATAATTGAAAATGAAAAAATATTTAGATGAAGATCTTATTTTTCTTCGGAGGATGTATAAGAACACAACTATTGTTTCGAAAGCATTTAATTAGCGGATCCCTTCGTCGTGTGTAATGGTAGCAGAAAGGAGTAATTGTAAATCTATGATTACTTTTCAGTGACAATTCCTCCCTGCTATTATACACCTGATGAAAGAAGTCGAACCTCTTTAATACGAAATTGAAGGGACATCATATTTTTCCTATTAACCGTCAAAATAGTTGTGACATCTATGTTATATATAAAAATTAATAAATTAAGCTATAAATGTATCCCTGCTCTTAAAATCATAAATTAATAAGAAATTGAAAATTTAACTAAGTAATAAAACAAATTGGTTATCATTTTTGGCAATAATACATTTATTTATCTGCGAATCATTTTTTTAAAGTTCCATATTGATTTTTACTTCAGTATTTGTTGATTACTTCTTTTTAAGAACGTGTGGATCTTATCTAATTTGTCCAAACTGGAAGCATCATCTTGTTCCATAAGGAAACATTTTAAAGTTTTCAATACTACGATAGCTTCATTTAATGAAGCTAAACTTTTCCGTTCTATTTTGATTTCTCCATCCTTCTCTTGCCCTTCAATGTTGACATTTTTTCTTTTAGCTAATGCAGCAATTATTTCTTCGTCTTTCGTCACATCTGAAGTCAGCACATCTTCATCTATGCAAATGTAATCGGCAAACAATGTCTGTGGAAAATTTTCCAGTTTTTCGGCGTCTTCCATTAAATTAGTCAGCATTTAAGATTCTGTTTCATAGGTTTCTTCATTTATTTCATGTGTAAAACTGCGGGTATCAGAAATAACTTTCCACTGTTCTAGTAGTGATACTGTTCCAGACACTTCTTATCTAAATGACCACCTCTTCTAAATTCACAGAAAATCCCGTTTTATTGCCAAGGTATTGAATCATTATGTGAACATTTTTTTTTTCTGTGTTGCACTTTTTAAGCATTAACTAATTCTTTGGTCGCAAGGCTGATGTTTTCCAGTAGTGTTCGGAGGTAGAAAGACGCATTTAATTAATTTTCATAGCGGAACATCTTTATGAGCACTGCAATTGTTCCATATTAAACAGATTTTTCTTTCTTTCTCTTTAGAATTTTACTTAATCATTTCGTGAAAATAGCATTTGTTCATGCACGAATTGTTGCTGGATGCTTAGAAAAGAGTTTTAGTTTTAATGTTTTTGAAACAAGATGGTTTGGACGACTTACCGATCACGAGCAAGTGGTAATGTTCCACTTCTATCCATATAGCAGCCAATAATAATCGTAATTCTTTCTCTGCGGATTTTTCTTCAAGTACATTTTTCTCCTTTTAAACTAAGTGTTCACGAGGATTGTGCTTTATAAACAGTCCCGTTTCATCGGCGTTAAATATGACGAGGAGAATATTTTTTTTAAACATCTAACCACTTTTCTAAAAAAAAGGGAACAATATATAATTCTCATCTACTGTAGATTCTCTTCGACGTATATTTTTAAAGACAATTCTACGACGTTCTTTGAATCTTGTCAGCCATTCGTTAGAACAAGTGAAATCGCTCTCACCAAGAGCATCAGCAAAAGCCTTTGCTTTTTCTTACAAAACTGCATCAATTAAAACAATGTTCTGGCTTCTTGCCTCTTTTACCCATCGCACGAAAGCAATTTCAATTTCTTCGTTCTTTCGCGTACGTATTCGTTTTTCGTGCTGGTTCGAATTGACTCACAGTATAAACAGATTCAATCGCTTCACGATTCTTTAAAATTGTAGAGAGTGTGCTATTGGACATTTCATATTTTGCCTCAATTTGTGATTTTTTTCATCACTTTATCGCTGACCGTTTAAAATTTCTTGACTCCTTTTTAAAGATTCAGCTTGCTGTTTTTGAGCCATCTTACGTATAATTCTAAATAGCAAGTGCGAACTGAGTTTCAATTATGTTAGATAGCGAAGTAGGGATTGTCCTTCTTCCAAACGAGTGATGGAACAATCATTTTCAAAAAAGAAATTTCTTCACCCAAATTTTCTATGTGATCGTTCTATAGCTCATATTTTCAATGTGTGAAAACTTCTGAATATCAGAAGACAAAGAAAAGCAGGTTTAGTCAGGAATTCAGTATTTCTCCATATTCTGAAACCCTTTTCTACTTTAGGTAATTTTCAAACCGTGAGAAAAATTCCATTTTTAATAATAAGATGTCACACGTAAGTTTAAAATATCGAAAATTTCACGTAAGGAATCATGTTTTGACTTTGGAGCAAAAAACATTTGTCGCCTTAAGTGAGGTTTTGCGGAATTCCATTTCTTCTTAAACGAATTAATTAATATTTATTTTCAGACTTATTTGATGAATCCTCAGTATTATTTCATATTGCGCGGTATTTCTTGTTAAGTAATTTCGTGTTCACGAGGTTTGACTCTAATTGTCTCCTAAACCATAGTTGTATTTTTACTCACCTGAAAGAAAAACATCTCCATCTAAATAACAGATTTCTATTGATTGCATGGTGTTTAAATTATTTTTTCTCTTTCTTTTTTAGGTAAGTTCATATATTTCTGTTACTTTTAGCCGGTATTTCAGGTAAAATAATCTAGCCTTTTTTACATCTATTTGTATATCATGATAGACATTTCATTCCAATGCATTTTAAATTTTATACAATTATTTTATTGTCTTTATTTATGATATAAAATTGTTACTATAGATAAAAAAGTATGTTATGCATTTCTTTGAATTTCGCTTATTCTTTTATATTTTTCGTACATACACTAGAGAATGAGTTATATGTTTATAATTAAGCGCCCTTTCTTTAGTCGTTATGAACGTTTGTATACTTAGAGGGTAAATAGTGTAGACATCACACATCAGTATGTAAGTCACTTGCGAATGTCATCTTGTTATCATCAATATTTGGAAAAAAGAATTTCGCAATTATGTCTTCCACTCATATTATAATTCTGCGATTGTATTCTATTTTCTAAAATGTAGCATTAAAATAGTAGCATAGTATTTATTCTACTTATATATAATATAACTTTTTGTAATTATTAACCTTGAAACACATGACAAATCTACCGTAGATAAATGAAACAATTATTATACTATAAAATTGTATGTCCGATAATCTGAAATCCATAAACTAAAAAAATAAATAAAAGATTTAGAAGTAAAAATTCATAAACATAATGTAAGAATGTGACAAGGATAAAATTGAAGCTTAAATATACATGCTATCAAGGGTGATATTCCACAATATAAGTAAGACACAATTGATTTCTGTTTGAGCAAAGCGTACCATAACCTAAATAACTTTACTCAAATTGCCCGATCAATTGCGATACCAAATTTAAAAGAAAATATTTTATGAATGGAATAAGTATTGAAATCAAAATAATAGTGAAGCAATAAGTAATACAATGGAACTTTAAAAATTCATAAAATATTAATTTTCTGTGCTTAAATTTTGTTAATTAAAATATTTTAATTAACAAAATTTAAGCACAGAAAATTAATATAAAAACAGTTCTAACCAGTACTGTGCAGACGTAATAATCTTGGAAACCAATTTGTTCATGTTGACAGTAGGTTCATGTTATGAGTAATTAAATCATTTTATTATATTTGGTAAGAAATTCTGCGACCAATTCATATTAAGCGTGCGAACTTTAACGAACGTTCTACCGTACTTTGGCCAATGTCGACCAAAAATATTGCCTCAACATTGGGTGTTCATATTTTGCCAATATTTCACCGATATTGATGAGAAATGTTTCTTCATTTTATTAGCAATATTTCATCATTATATTAGCATTTTATTGCAAATATTCCCAATAAAAAGGACACATTTAAGCAATATTAGTCCTTCCGATAGAGGTAATACAGTAAAACCTCAGTTCTTGAACTGATCATTTGTTGAACAATTCGTTTCTCGATTAAGAACTTTGTGCGAAATTTGATTTGATTCTCGTTATCGAACAGAAATTCAGTTTTCAAACACTGAGCGTGCCGTCGCCGAATCGACCGAATGGTGAACAAACGTAGTAAAAGCGAGCGCGGTATTTTTACTTTTTATTTTTACTTTTAATCTTTTATTAATTATTTTGTATGTCGCATGGATCTGATGCATATTTTATTGAATATAAGCATTCATCCAAAACTTTCTTTATTTCATTATACGCCTTCTATAAAAGTGAAATTTAAATGATTTCTAACGCATAATATTAGACATCTCATTTTTCTTATGCTGAATAAATTAAAAAAAGAAAAACTCTATAACATTCGCGGTATAATATAAATCTTAATAATTTAAAATTATTACAATCATAATTCACTGCACTGTAAAAAAAATAATGCTAGTTTTCCGGTAGGAATCGGAAAAATAGTTGCCCTTATCGTACCGGAATAATTTCCAACCCAGCTCGGAATAAAATCCGTAAAATCGGAATAAAATCCGTAAAATACCGTTTTACTGACTATTTCCTTATTTATGTGGATTTTATTCCGAGCTGGGTCGGAAATTATTCCGGTACGATAAGGGCAACTTTTTTTCCGATTCCTACCGTAAAACTGGCAGTATTTTTTTTACAGTGTACCTTGATACCAAAATATTTGTAAATGCTTAATCTTTAAAATATTTTAATGCAAAAGCGATATTCGAGAAAATATTTTATTTATATTAAAAACTAAATCTGAAATTTTTTCACAAAAAAAGTTGAATATATTTTTCAAATAAATATTGAAAACCAAGATACACATATAAAGGAGAAAATAAAAAAGAATGGATAAATCATGCGTAAAAGTAGCTTTATTGAAAGTCTTTTGAAAACATATAGTTGTTATAGAGAATGTGCCGTGAATCATTTTTCGAAATATGCAAATAGCATTTGTAGGTGCTATTCATGTTTTGAGATCTTGATTTAAGTTATAGATTTATAAAGTGAAAAATTTTGGAAATTTTAACAAAATATGTTATTATAAATTAAAATGAGAATGGGTTTCCCATAAATAATCCTTTTAAAAAAAGAATTGAAAAATATTTATATATACAGCTTGTTTTAAAGTTATTTGACTGATTTCAAATTAATGTGTTTAATTCATAAATTGTCAAAATAAGATGTAATTTCACCCATGTGTAATATAACCAGGGTTGTATTGGTTTTAAAAAGGGGTGGTTTTAACTATGGAAAAAACCGGTTTTAACTGTTCTGGTCAAAAAAGGTTTTGACCATCAGTAGTTATAACTTATTTGAACTAAGAAAAGAAATTAGTATGTTCTTTACTAAATGATAAATTTTTTACAACATTTGAACATTTTTTTCAAAATAACATTTAATAGTATTTATTATGACATTTTTAAGAATTTGCAAATATTTATTTGGTACTACACTTTAATTTGCATCACTTTATAATTTAACTGTGCAAAAAATTGTAATGTTAAGCAATTTTTGTAAACTTTGAAATGCATTAATAATTTGATTAAATATCAAATTTAAATAAAAAAGTGAAAAAAACTAAATCACATTAAGCAAAGAGAAGCATTTTTTAATTTTACTTATAACTTAAAAAGTTATTACAAATAACATGTTTAAGCTATTTTGGATATCACCAAACTAAAAAAATAATGATCTAAAGTTGGAGAGTTTGCACAGTAATTCAGGTGGATTATGAAATCTACAAATTTCACGCCAGTATGTTCAAACTTTTCATTACTGCCCACAAAATTTCAAGTCATAGTTTACATACATTAGTAACACTTTAAGAAAATTAAGATTTAGGAAATATGTGTTTCTGTTTAAAATGCTATTATGCAAAGCAAAAGAGTTCCACCTACATTTAATAGTTATTAAAATAATAAATTTAATTATTAAATATATAACACGGTATCAATATTCCCTTAAATAACAAATTTTAAATAATTTACGCAAGCTTAAATTGTATAGGAGGGTTTTGACCGCTTTTAGTGGTTAAAACCAATTTTGACCAGTTTTAGACGGTTAAAACCAGTTTTGGCCAGTTTTAGACGGTTAAAACCAGTTTTGGCCATTGTCCTGCAGTTACATTGAGTTTCGACCGGTCAAAATTACAACTCTGAAATAACAGTACAAGTTAAACCTTTTATGCCCCCACGTTACTTTAAAAATCATTAAACAAAACTTATCATAAAGTGCATGTAACATATGGATTGGCAGTAACACAATTTTGGATACTTGTTTGTGATAGGGACCTTGGCAAGAGAAGGGAAATTTTCATACATATTTTTCTGGCAAGTTATTCACTGTTTTATACACACAAGCAATTTTTTGAAAATATTTATAAAACTTATTTAATATGAAGAAGCCATTTATCAATCGTTATATACAAACAGAAATAATTTATCTGATACATATAATTCGTGACAATCTTATGTATTTAATGTGACAATGTTGCTTACACATGTAAGTAGTGACAGTATTAACAGGATTATAATGAAGGGAAAAAACTGATTTACATCACTTTTTCGCAAAATTTAAAATACTATTTCTTTTGAGAAGATAGGAACCACATACAAATTCTCGATAGCGTTCTGTGTATCAAAATATGTAATCAAGTAATAGAAAATTACACACAAAAAAAGCATTACACTGGAAGAGATCATATATAACAAATACAATTTTAAATCATTAAAATAAAAATAAAAACAGCAATTCACAGAGCATTCTCAAAGTGTTTTCTATCAACTCTACTGCATAACTGAACTCTTCTAATTACAGTAAAACCTCCCTAAAACGACCACGTTCCGTTCCAATAAAAATTGGGCGCTCCGAGAGGTGGTTTCTTAATGGAGGTTATGTTTAAATCTACATTTCAATTGTTGAAAAAAGGTAACAATTAATGTCACTAAAATTTATTTTTCACATTAGGAAAAAATAAATTTAAGTATCCAAACAAAAGCTAATTACTACATAGTTTAAAAAATAAATGCATCGAGGATTGCTTTGATTTTACGGTTTTACCTTTTACAACTTTTATTTCCCAGTCCTTTCGAAGTTCAGCAAATAAATGCAATTTTTTTGGGGGGGACGGGAACAAATAATGACGATTTCATTAATTTATCTATTTCTTTGAGAGTTTCCCGACAGAATAGGGCAGGAAATTTATTGATCGTCATTTTTAATTTGTTATCAGAGTTAAATTCATTGCCTAAAAAGGCACGAAGCCGTTTAAACACTTAAAAGTTACCGGGATAAAAAAAAAAATCTAAACTTAGTTTAGAAGTTTGAAGAATAATGCGGTCTCTGGAATTATTTTTCTAATAAAACCTTCTTCAAGCGACCAGGAAAAAACTGAAATTTCCTCAAAGAAGTGGGTCGCTGATGGAGGGAGTTCCACTGGGATGGTCTCTGAATGGAGGTAAAATTAGTATTGAACCTATGGGAATAAATTTCGTTCCATGAAAAAATGGTCGTTCAGGGAGGTGGTCTTACAGGAAGGTTTCACTGTATACTTCTGTAAAATGTTTTCCAGTATTTTTGCCACGAATATTGTTGCGGGCATTATCTTTTGTTTAAGGGGACTCGGTACCCTTTGAAGAACTTTAAACAATTTTTTTTACTAATGTTCATTTACTTATTATATATACACATTATTATAGGTAATACTTAGGAAAACTGATTTTGACAAGAAAAAAATTCATTTTGTGGGTATAAATTGAGAATTTTAATTTTTTTTTAATTTAAAGAATTTTAAAGTTTTTTTTTTTATGCATTACTGTATTTAAAACACTAAAACTTCTACAAATATTTGTCAAATCCCTCTATTTTTTTTTTTTTTTTTTGTATCCTAAATATGGTGTACTTAATAAAATTAGGAATGGATTTACAGTATAATGAAAAGAATAAAAAATAAAAATCGAAACGTTGAAGAAATCGTGTTTTTTGTTGTGTTTTTGTCTATGTTTGTATTTTTTTTTTCTCATAAACTAATTCACCATTTTTAAAATCGATCCACAATTTTATAAAGTACTGAGGATAAAAGAAAAGTAATTGAGTGATTTTACAAAAAATTGTAGAAGTTTTAGTGTTTTAAACACAGTAATGTATCAAAAAATAACAAGAAATATTAAAATTCTTTTTTAAAAAAATTCTCCATTTTTACTCAAAAAAATGATTTTTTTTTTCTTCTCAAAATCAGTTTTTCTAATTACGGGATAGTGGTAATGAATGGGCCATTAAGAAAATATGAAAAGTTTTTGCATAAAATTATTTTAGATGCCACCAATAGATGAAGCTATTTGTTCTACTAAACTCATCAAATTTTCCATTGTTTGGGAGAAGCCATTTTCCCACTAGAGTAGGATGGTCAAGAATCTGATTGAAAAGTAAATTTTTTCCCTTTTCTGTAAAATAAATAAGCTAAAAAGTATGTATTATTTCATTGCAGATATGTGTATTAACAAGTCTTTGCATTTCTGTAAACTAATTTTAGGATGTATTTAGATGTTATTTGAATTTAATGTATTAAAAAAACCTGAATATATTCCAGAAGTATAGGTGGGGCTGAATGGGCCCCTATATCATGGTCATGAGTGGGTCACCTTTGCCCTGATCATGAAAATATGGTTTATCTTTCTTTTTTCTGCTTTTCTCTTTAAATGAAACATAACTGACTGTAATGGATTTAGATTAAATTACTGTCTAGTTAGAATAGGTTTATTGTGATGTCTAAAACATAATTTGCACATTTTCACACTAAGCAACATTCGTTATTTATTAGAAACATAAGTTAAATTGTATAAATGATTAAGTTGAACTGTCCATTTGTTGACCACACCTACCAGTAGTTTCCCATTTGATATAAAACTAGAATAATTGTTTATATTCTGAATCTGATGCGGTGCAAAATCAGAGTTTCGCCGAAAACGTATTTTTGTTGAAAATGCTGTCGAAAACTCGGCCGGATCGAAACTATCTGTATTCCAAAAATCTCGTTTCTTCTTGCGAAAATTTTCACCGTGACTCATTGATTGGAGCTGTGTCGCTCTAATGAGACACTCTTTATTTATTGCTATGAACTTTACTGTTTATAACTATCAGTCATGACTGAGTCAAGACATGAGTGAAAATTATAAAGTAAATAGTGCATATATAATTAAACTTTGAAGATGCTTTTTACGTGCTCATTGAAAGCTGCAGACTTAACAGTAATGGAAAATTTTTTGTTTGAAACCGCAGAAGAGCTTTGAATATCTCTTTTGAGAAAGTTCCAGTATAACAGATGATCATTTACAAAAATCCTTATCAAAGATAAATCAAGGTATGTATACCTAAAACATTTTTTAATTAGATGAAATTAGTATATTTAGAAAATTATTCTGTGTCGTTGATGAATGAAGTACATTTTATTTTATTTTATATGAAAATAAAATGTTTTGGTCAGAGTCACGGAGAACCAACTTGGATAACACGTATATTTAATTAATAATTATGTATATTTAACAAACATGTATAATTAATTAGTAATTATGTATATTTATGCATGTATTAATTACAAAAAAAAAATTGGACATTTTCGTTTTCGGCCGAAAGTAGGAAGATTATTGAAACGCAACTTTTAATTCATCATAGATAATAGTTATGGAATATCTTGCACTTGTTCCACGAATTTCTTTGGAAAATTTCCAAATAAGTTCATGTTTAAGGTAATGTGTATTTCGGATGTACATTTCCAACTGGGCGAAAAATGTCCGGACCAGTATTCGAACCAGGGATCTCTTGGCTGAAGCCGCCAATGCTCTACCATCTGAGTTATCCCGGACGAATCTGGTGGAACTTTTCCACCTAACTACATATAAGGTTAGCTGGGTGAAAAAGTTCCACCAGATTCGTCCGGGATAACTCAGATGGTAGAGCATTGGCGGCTTCAACCAAGAGATCCCTGGTTCGAATCCTAGTCCGGACATTTTTCGCCCAGTTGGAAATTTACATCTGATATGATTTATTTACCAATTAGAATAATTGTGTTAAAATTAATCTAGTGTAGCGTGTATGTCTCTGTATATTCACGCCTCATATATTTTCGAGTTGAAGCTACTGCATTTCTTTCACCTTTAATGTACACTGGTTATCAAAAATTAAGGAAAAGTCACAAAATGTTAATTTTCAAATACGCGAACTCTCAAAAGGAAATAATATAATTCGAGTAATTACTATCTCTACAACACAGCTAGCCCATATAACATCTCATTCATGTCACACATGGTCACAAATGTCACAGTCACTACGGTGAAGCAAAAAAATAGGTAATTCCATACATCTCATTATGAGTCTCAAATGATCACTATATGTGACTCCACTGAGAAGTCAATGTGACTGCTGCTTTGTGACGAGTCACCAGGTGACTTTACAGTGTAGTTAAATTGTGACTCTCATGTGACTGTCATTTTTAGACTCAATTTCATAGTCATCATGAACGTTGCATTATGATAAGTCACCAAATTATATCATATTATAGTCACATGGAGACTTTTCCCAAAAGAGCACAATGGTGACTTCACATTAGTCTCTCTGTCACCTGAAAGTCATCATGTGACTTTAATGTGACATTATTTGGTAACTTATCACAATGCAGCGTTCACAATGACTTTGAAATTGAGTCTACAAATGACATTGACATGAGAGTCACAATGTAACTACATTGTAAAGTCACATGGTGACTCGTCACAAAGCATCAGTCACAGTGACGTCTCAGTGGAGTCACATATAGTGATCATTTGAGACTCATAATGAGTTTATGGAATTTCCTATTTTTTTGCTTCACCGTAGTGACTGTGACACTTGTGACCATGTGTGACATGAATGAGATGTTGTATGGACTAGCTGTGTTGTAGAGATAGTAATTACTCGAATTATATTATTTCCTTTTGAGTGTTCGCGTATTTGAAAATTAGCATTTTGTGACTTTTCCTTAAATTTTGCACACCAGTGTAGTATGTATTTCTCTATGTATTCACTCGCGCCTTATGTATTTTTTAAGTTAAAGCTACTGCCTTTCTACCCAGCATATCTTCATGTCATAGCCGAATTCGTGCTTATTTTATGTCTATAAGACAACAAATTAGACATCTTTAAATTTTTAAATTGTTTTTCCTTTGTGTTCATATTATTTATAATGCAAAATATCCATAAAGTAAATGTTACATGTCACTTTTCTTAAAGACATTAATTTTATTGCAATAAAAATAATGCTACAATTTTCGCGGAAAATGCCAAAGAAAATTTTTTGATATCGTATCCGATGTTCAATTTAATAACTTTAGTCTAGACACTGAAAAATTTCCGACAACAAAATAAATGAGTCTATTTTAATTTGTTATATTACATTAGGTAAACATAGTGAAAAATGTTCTTAACGGAGTGAAGAGGGCAGGATTTTCGTTTTTCCTTTTAAAAGTTAGTTCACAAAATAAACATGTAATGAGATATCTGTTGTTCTAGAATGTAATAGAAATACCTTAGATAAAAAGAAAAGAAAAGAAAATTGGTTAAAACAGTGTTTCATCTGACCTTCATGGAGTTTAAGTGGAATCATTTACTGTTTATATTGAAGTATTGTTGTTCCGTTATAATTCAGGATTCTTTCCAATAAAAAGTTTTCAGTTTTCAGTTCTTTTTTACTTTTAAAGTTTTCTTGGAAATTTGTAGGATCCTAACGGCAATGAACAGATGTTTTCAAAGAGAAGTTTATGTTTGACTTTAATATGTTGTAATAAGAGATGATAATAGTTCATTTTTCAAACCAAAGTAATGTTTAGATGAAGCTTTTCTTCTAAAGAGAAATATTTGATTAAATCTATTTTTAAAAAATGTTGGATTACTTTAAAATTTGATTATGTGTGTTTCGACTGCTTACCGACTATGTTTCCTTTCTTTTAGCAAAATATTTTTTACAGAAACTTTTGTGACCGCATTTAAAAAAAAAAATTCTTCACAATTGTATGAAAGAAAACAGTTTCTGCTGATTTTGTTTTCTGCTTAACTAAGACTGTAAATGTAAAATATATTTTTTACCAAATGAAATTTAAATTAATATTTAAAATAAAATTATCAGAAACGCAATCTAGTTTACCTTAAATAAAACATTTTCCGAACAATATTCACTTAAAGATTTTTTAAAAATACCGAAAATCAACAAATACATCGAATCCATAATTAAGTTAGAAATATGGTAGTAATAAGTCTGGTTAAATAAAAATTTTGTAAATACAAAATATTATTTTAATTACATAAAAGCGTTTTTATTCATAATAAAATACATCTAAAACCAAGTGCTTTCGAGCATGCCATGCCCATCATCAGGGATAAAACGATAAAAGCCACATGTTATGTCCTTTTACACTAGGTGGGCTGATCCAAACCTTAAATTGAAAACGGGGGACAGGAGTTATACTGTCAGATTGTTCCAAAATCACACGAAGTGGGTTCAGGTTTTTTCTAATATGCTAAATCAAATTTTCTGAGAGATGTAAGATAATGTATCATTACAAGTAAAATTAGTACGACATAGAATTTATATTGACTCTATAATTATTCATTTTTGATAGCTTAACTTCTTTATCATTTTAGCTTCCTTAAAATTTAATTTCTTGCTCCTGATTTAGTTTAGAAATAGCTGTACGACACCGGTTAATTTGATATCTGCGACATTACTAAGTGGGTTGATCCAAACCTTAAATTGAAAACGGGGGGGGGGGGGGGGGGCAGGGGTTATACTGTCAGATTGTTCCAAAATCACACAAAGTGGGCTGAGGTTTTTCCTAATATGCTAAATCAAATTTTCTGAGAGATGCAAGATAATGTATCATTATAAGTAAAATTAGTATGACATAGAATTTCTATTGACTCTATAATTATTCATTTTTGATAGCTTAATTTCTTTATCATTTTAGCTTCCTTAAAATTAATCATAATTTCTTGCTCCTGATTTAGTTTAGAAATAGCTGTACGGCACCGGTTAATTTGATATCTGCGATATGTTCTACTAAAATGCTCTTTAAATTTCCTTGTTGTCATACCGACATTATCCGCTTTCTTTTTACCACCTATTATTGTAGCCGGAATTAAATATATTCCTGCAGAATCTTCTATAATGATAGGATCGATGCTATTGTGAAGTCTTGCTAAGTAGTAAGTCTTACTTGTAGTAAGCCTACTTATTAAAAAAAATCTAAGCGTATAATGAAATGTAAAATTGTTTATGATTTTATAGACCCAGGTTGAAACGAAAAGGGAAAAGCTGTTTTAACTGTGAGAAATGTGAAGAACCAGAATGTGTGAAGTCGCTTCGCTCATAAATTACCATTAACGCTCAGCGGTAACAAATGTGGAAGTTTTTTCTTTATTATTTGCCTTTTTTCAGTTTTCTTTTCTCTTTTTGAATTCCTATTAATATAAAATGAATAAATCGTAAAAAAAAAAAAAAAAAAAAAAAAAAAAGTCATTTTTTCTTGCCATAACAAAAATCTTCCCTAAAGAGGTTAAAAATCACTTTTGGTTCTGATCTGAAAAATTGGGATTATGTTGTTAATAAAACCAAATCTCTGTAACCTAGATATTTACAAAATGACTTTTGATTTTTGTCTAAAAAACTGGGATTATTTTGTTTGTAGACTAAATAGTTCTTAAAAAGATTTTTGATCTGAAAAACTGGGATTATTTTGATAATAAAATATAATGAAACAAACTAAGCGTAAAAATGCTATAAAACTATCAAGCATCCTTTTCACGCAAAGTTAATGCATTTAGATGCATTTAGAAATTCTACTCAAAGAGCTTTCACAGTCTGTGTACCCCCGAGCAGTTAAATAACGAAATGAATAAAAATATATGATATTGCAAGAAACAATGAATACAAAGAAAGCACCATAGGAAAACAAGTAATATAAAAATTTTGTTTTTAAAGTCAATTCCTACTTAGGTCATCAAAGAAAAATTTAATACAAACCCTTAAGCTAATATTAGTTTTTGTTGCATTAAAATATCTCAATTTGTTGATTTTCTATAAGCAAGTAGGTTTACAATAGAAGTCTTGGCGAAATATTAGAGATATCGCCAAGTTGGCGTCACTTTTGGCGTCTCATTTTGGCCGCCAAATTTGGCTATATATCGCCAAGTTGGCGAAAAACTTGGCAGTATTTGGCGACAGAACAGGGTCCCCCCTATGGTAACCCCTTTTTGAAAATACTTTAATTGATCTTCAACAACCAATGGCCGCCATTTTGTTTCCCATGCAAAACTAAAATTAATTAATTAAAATTTAATTAATTAATTAATATTTGAAAAAACTGTATTAACATCAATTGTCATCCAGTACAAGTTTAAAAAAAATTATTTCAACTTGATAGGATGAATAATGAGTATTTTATTAACGATTGAAAATTTGAACAAGATATATAAATATATAAATAAATATAGGGAGAGTGTGAACTAATAGTAGGAATTGAATTAATTATGAGCTTGAAGAATAAGAAGAAAAGAAATTTCAATCCACAAAATTCCAAGTTATCCGCTTTGCAGTATCTTCCTGGGTTCTTCGAACGTTTTAAATATAAACTCAATAAATTCAATATCTCCCTTGTTGCAGAACCTTCCATGAAATTAAAAAATGTAGTATGCAAGAAAATAGATCCAATTGAATCAAACCAGTTATCAGGAGTATATGAAATACCTTTCACCAAAGAAGATGGAACAATGCAGTTATATAGGTATGACAAGCAGAAAACTTAAAACTAGAATCAAAGAACATGTAGCAGACATCAAATACAAGAGACAACAGCTTTGGCCAGATTATGTAGCAAAGAATCTTTACAGATCGATTTTAAAAATAACAGAGTAATTTATCCGTCAAGAGTTTATTTAACATCCATTATCCGGGAATCACAATAGAGATATTTTTACGCAGCGAGAATATTTGCAATGATTCAGTGTCCCATTGAGTTACTTAAAATTTGAAAAGAGATATGTTATGCAGGTTTAGTAACAATAGTAGAAAGTAATTCACGCTCGCAAATATTCAATTTCACTTTACTTTGTTTGCACTGATTTTCATTACACGTGAAGTCTAGTGGTATTATTTACCAAGTTTTTGTTTTTAAATAATTTTGCGAAAATATTTCTATTAAGAATGATTTTGAAAATGTTGCCGTTTGTGCGATGAAACGTACGTTACTCTAAATAGAGGTATTTGATCACTTTTATAGCATTTTTTAGCATAGTTTGTAAATTGTTGTAGCCTAAATAGTTCTTAAAACAGATTTGGTTAAATATGGCTCAACAGATATAGCAGTAATCTAATTTTGGTCAATTTATGAATTAATGGGAAAGGACTCGACTCCTGTTTTTGTTTGTTTGTTTGTTTTTGTTACTTTTATTCATTGTCAGGGGTCAATGCGCAGGTTTTTATTCTTGGGGCCCATTTTGCGAAAAGTAAAAGTTTTTTTGTGAATTTTATAATATTTTTGTCAATTTTATAATATTTTTGTGAAAAATAACATTTTGTAACGAAAGTTGAAACACAGTCACTCAAATTCGAACCAAGCATTCATTAACAAAAACTTCTTCAAATCCTCTTGCTAAAGTTTTTGTTCTTCATGAACTGGTTTTATTTACAAAATTACACATTTTAAAACAGTTTTTATGAAAAGGAATTTTACGCAGGAGTCTGTTTTATTAAAAGGAATTTTGTGGAGGGGCACATTTTATTAAATTTATTTTTGTGAAGGGGCCTATTTAATTAATTAGATTTTTGTGAAAGGGCCCTAAACAGGCCCCAAATTTTGTCTGGATCGACCACTGATTGTTCAGAAGTAAACTGAGAAAACCTTTTTTCCTACATGTTTGGAAGATTATAATACATTGCATGTTGTTTTCAAAATTTCAGTTTATTAAATCCATTTCAATGTTTCAAAAGTTTTTCATAATTTTACTGTGATAGATGTATTTCTATAGAATCAGAAATTATATTATCTAGTGGTCATATTTAGCTGAATGCATAGTGAATTCATCAAGTTTTAAAAATGTTTTGAAATTCTTAATCTACGATTCACAATCCAAAATAAAAATCCCACATATTTTGCAGCAACAGTGCTCCTGATAGAATCCGAATTTATTTTATTACTTCGTTCTCCGTCCTTAATATATTTTTTAAATTTCTATTTGGAACTTATCCATATTAAGTTAAGCCACAAAACATCTCTCAAAATCTTTAATCAGAACTCGTATTGATTTTTGGTCATCCCGCTTGGCGTCATGTGATCTGACGTCATTCTTTGAATAGTGTTGGACATACTAAAAAACAACATATAGACAGGAATTCTATGCCATAAAAGAATATAATTTCGTTCTTGGAAATCTTTATTAATAACTGTACGCTGTTTAATCTATTGGTTAAATAAAATGCAACAGCTACCTTTAATATTTAAATTTTTGATGTAATGTATATACATTTCAAAATTTCATTCACTACCATTTATTTTTTATTGCCTATGTATAAAACATATATTGGTGCCAATATTGGTTTTATATTTTCATAAGTTTGAAAAACATATAGAGTAAGGTTAGGTAGTACAATTTTTCAATTCTGCACTAATTTTAACTTTAAAAATATTAAAAAATTGAAAAAGTTTTAATGTGTTTGTACATTGAGATCATTATCGTCATAATTGAAGGGTTTTTTTATGTTAAAACTTCTAAACCTTTGCTTTTTTTTATACCCATTTTACCACAGGCATAAATTAATAGTAGGTGAGAAAAGTAGACAGTGGTAAAAACAAACAAACAATTATAATTTCTAAAGATTTTATTTAAATGTTGTTATTTTCTTACTTATATTAAAATGCTTTAATGTCTAAGATTGCTATGGTAAAGTTCGTTTAATATTTTAAGAATTTGAGAATTCAAAATTATTCAAATTTCGTCATTTTCTTAAAGATATAATGGCAATTATCAAATGGTTACTTGCTAACGAATTTTACAATGAAATCTTTCTCATTAATGGCTACAATCTTCTCAAAAAATATTTTGATTGATTTTTTTCCCACTGTATTCTACTATGACTCAATTGCCTCGTCAGATCCCAATACCTCAAGCAAACTTTGACTGGAACCCGCACTGCAATTAGATGTGTCTTAAATTCAGACAAAAATTATGTCTGAAAAAGTAATTAAGACACTGAAAAGAAACATATAGAGAAAGGTAAATTCAAACGTATAGCAAAATTACTATTTTTCAATTCTCCACTAATTTTGACATTAAATAGATTAAAAAAATTGGAAAAGTTTTAATTTGCTTATACAATGAAATCATTATCATCATATTTGAAGTATTTTTAATGGTAAAACTTCTAAACCTGTGATTATTTTTTATACCCATTTTACCCAGGCATGGGTTAAAATCAATAGTAGCTGATGAAAATGTGGGTAGTGCTAAAAAATACAATTATAACTACCCCAGATTTTATGGAAATGTTTTTTTTCAATACTTCAACCGTCTACAATTGTTATATTAAAGTTTCTATAAGGCTTTAAGAATTTGAGATTTCAAAACGACTCAAGTGTCGTCATTTTCTGAAAATATATGACTATTACCAAATAATGATTTGCTAAAGAATTTCACTATAAAATGGAAATTTTCCTCATTTATTGTCTGTAATCAGTTCTAAAAATATTTTGATTGATTTCTTTCTTGTATATTTTACTATGGCCTAACTGCCTCGACAGCTCACAATACCTCAAGCAAACTTTAACTGGAACCTGAGGTTGATTTAATTTTGTTTTCTTTAAACAACAGTATTGGATTAAGTTAGATTTTTTCAAACAAAATGCAGTAATTATTAGTTGTCAATACCAAATACTTACACCATATTAAATATTTCCATAATGCCCTTAAAATAGCCCACCTCTTCCCCAAATATTTGTTGCAATACAGGGTAATCAAAAAGATTGGATCCATTTTTAAAAATTCATGGCTCCAAAAGTAACTGGGGAAACGCAAAAAATTTCTTTGTAAAGTACTCGGCAATTTTTCGAGATTTGTTAGATAGTTTTGTTTGTAGAGATTTTCGTAGCCGTGTCCTTCAGAGTATATGCAAAAGCGATGCGCGGTGACAATGTACTAAAATCAGGGCTGCGGAGTCGGAGTCGGACACATTTTTGAGCAAAAGAGTCGGAGTCGCTAAAAAAAAGCTGACTCTGGATTTTTTTTGTTAGGCATTTTAAAGTGAAATTAAACTAATTACATGTAATTTTAAATCTATAAAACGAATTGTTATTTATGGACTATATCAGGCTACTCAAGTTAAAGATGACCAATTTACTACGGTGTACAAAGTAGTTACAGGGGTAGGTGCTGGGTATAACCCATGTACAGAGTAGATGAAAACTGTTTTAATTCATAACTGTAGTAGATATTTTACATTTAGTATATAAGTACTTCCCCTCTAATTTTTGGCGTTTGTGCATGAACCCGGGGTACAAAGGTTTGGAACTACCCAAGGCCCTGAAAATGAAGGCAATTTTTCAAACAGGCCATGTAGGTAGAATTAAGACAATTTATGTTAATGGGCCGGATCAGACTGATAAACAAATTTAGCAGACTGACAAGCCCAATATAACAAGTTTGAAAGAATCAAACTACGCCGATAAAATAAAAGCAATTTACAATAGGCAAATAGACATGATTGGAGTGAGCAAAAATATAAAAGCGCATTGGATCGTTTTAGAGAAGGGGCCTTAAAATTTTGGTTCATGCAAATATCTTACCAAGATGTAATGCGAAAATTATAAATCTTTGCTATTTTTGGAGGCAAAAGAACTAAGAACCAGATATAGCAATGTAATAGAAGCCTTTATCCTTTTATTTTCCCTCAAATTTTTCCAGTCTGTATGTCCAAATTCTAAAATATCCTACCTGTATTTATTTTTTTTTTTTGCACAGATGTAAAAATAAGATGAAATTGTAATTTTTTTTTTTTTTGGAATCGGCGATACCCAAAATAATAAAATAGTGAAATTTCGTTATCTTTCACCTTTTGAATTTCAAATTTTTCAGTGCTGCAGAACCCGACATAAAGCCAAAATTGTTAACTTAATTTTAAAAAGGCATTTTTTTATTATTTCATTAGAATCCACAGGATCTGAATTATTTCCAAAATAATAAAATTTTCTCTTTACTTTTTCTCCTTTCCATATAAGTTTTTCGAGTCTGGAGGAGCAAAATAGCAACTAAATTGTAACGATTTCACTTTTCCTTCTCAGTCCGCAGATCCAAAATAGTAAAATTTCCATTTTGTGTTCTTTAGACTTCAATAGTTGGATATTTTGGGTTTCGTGCGCAAAATTGTAAAATTAATAAAGCGAAAATATTTATTTTTATTTTTGAAGCCCTAAAAAGATAATCAATGCTAAAATAATGAGATTTAGCTTCATTTTTCTCATATTCCATTATTATTTTAACCAACAGGCAACACTACCCCAGCTCGAGTACTAGTGTTGGCAGCCCGGAGTCTGAGTCGTCCATTTTTTTCCTCTGACTCCACAGGCCTGGTTAAAATGTGTCGAACTTTTTCGATGACCTCGTATAGAATTCACAAAGTACAAATTAAATAATGATTCATCATAATTAGTATACAAATAAATAATACAACATAATCTATATAAAATAGAACAAAAAATATATACAGGGCCATTGAAAAAGGTTGGATTCAACTACGATACTTTTACAGAGATTAGCTTCTGCACATCGTCTAAATAGCATGGTTCCGAAACTGTTACATACAACAAACCTCAGAGAATTGCCGAGTACTATGAAAAGAAAATTGGGTTTCATCAATTATTTTTGAAGTTTTGAAAAAAGAAGAAAAATACTGAAAGCTTTATTTTTATTTAATCCTGTTGGTATAAGAAATTTCCCAAAAGGCTTCAAAAATTCTTCCATAGCTAATTGCCACAATGACAGAACTCAAAATAAAAATATTTCTTAAATTTCAGTAAATCTTAATTTTTGTCATTTGGACAGTTAATTTAAATTGTTTTTTTTTTTTTTTTAATGTAACGGTTTTTGACCTCAAAAATAAAAATACAACTAGAGAACAGGAATTCTGCTTTTTCAGAATTTAGTGTCATCCCTGATAAAAAAATATATATATAGATACAGATACAGTAGAGTCCCGATTATCCGAGTTAATCGAACTTATACCTTTAGAATGGATCCTTTTCTTCTGATGGACTGATGGCTTCTATTATTATGAAACAGCCATTATAAATGAAGTGTTAGGTGAAGATGAAAAAGCAGTCGTAAAAAGTTAGAGCTCTAATTTTCTGGTCAGAAGGGGAAAAAAATGGTCATAATTTTTTTTTCTCTGATTTTCTGGTCAGAAGGGGAAAATGGCCATAGTTTTTTTTTTTTTTTTTTTTTTTTTCTCTGATTTTCTGGTTAGAATGGGGGGAAAATGGCCCTTTTTTTCCCCCATTCTGACAAGAAAATCAGAGTTCTAACTTTTTACGGCTGCTTTTTCATCTTCACCTAAGACTTCATTTATAATGGTTGTTTCATAATAATAGAAGCCATCAGTCCATGAGAAGAAAATAACTCGGTTAAAGCGAAAATTCGATTAAGCGGGACTCTACTGTAGTTAAAAACATATTTCAGCTTTCGACTTAAAACACACGCTCTTTTATTTTATATAAAATGACGTCATTCGCATCATCTGAAGAATACTTCATTTACCATCCAGTGTTAAACAACATGTATACAAAAGTATTCATATGACGTCACTAACGCTAAATAATACACAAATCCAAAAAAAAACAAAACAGATGCCACTTAAGAAAGTCGACCAAAAGAAATGGGCTATGTAATGATTCATATGACTCTTTGTTTGCAATATAGATAATAAAATTAAATTTGGTTTATATAGCTCCATGTTTTATCAGAAATCATTTATTTATATTTTTTCAAAATAGCACGCAGTTTAATTACATCTTTTTTTTTCAGTTTTTATGAGAAAATGGCAACAAAAAGATTTAATTGCTATTTCCCAACTATATTCTCTTTACTTTCTACAGGAATGGAGTATTTGAATTGCTAAAATTAAACAAATGTCGCTAAAAGCTAAAAACTACAAAAAAAAAATTAATATTTCAAAAATAAATTGAGATGCAGTTTTCAAACAAAATTACATTTAAAAGTACTTTTTTTCCCAATACGACAATATAAAAATTTTAAAGGTGCGATGATTAGAATTTTTAAAAATTGCAGTAGAGATTATTCCGTACAATGATACATCTGCTATGTTTTACGGCTGGCTTATACAACATAACGTTATTTTTTGGAGACAATACTTTATTAGCTGGGAGAAAGAAATAGCATACCGTGGCTAATGAAAATAGTAATCAATAAAAATCAATAAAAAATTCAGATCTGAAAGTGTTAACTCTACTCTTCTCAATATTTTTATGAAACTTCATACCTACTATCTTTATATGATGTGGTAAAATACTGCATTTATGTTATATATTTTTTTAATATTAAATTGAGTTTCCCAGCAGTTTGATACATATGCTGTGTGAGAACTAACCTCGCACACACTGTGACAACCAATCCATTACTGGGGGAAAGCTGTCATGAAATTTCTAAGATTTTCAAACATTGCAAAAAACGAATTTCTAGAAAAAGTTTTGTCAATCTGCAAATACTAAATATAGAAGTTTCGACTAGAATAATAAATTTTTAATAAGAGAGAACGAAATTTTTTTAAATTAAAAAGTTTGATTCTTGTGACAACCAACCCCGGTCTTCTTTACAATTTTTAATATGTAGGCGACCGCTCTTTCAAAAATTGTCCCTTGTAATTAGTTTTACAATAAACAAAAAAAAAAAAAAAAAAAAAAAAAAAAAGAAATGTTATTTACCTGAATTCTTTGCCAATATTTCTTAACAGCTTACTTTTTTTTTCCTTACAAATTAAAAAATATGCAATTTGCGCCATATCCATTGCAAAAACAGTCAGATGCCAAATAAATTAAGCTTCACATATAAACTTAATTAATGAATAGTTCCCATTGAAATTTATTTTTAATTTATATATAGAGTGGAACAGAATAATTCGAATAAATTATCATATATTGACTGCTTGAAGTGTGTTTTGACCAACCTTTTGCATATTCATGTATATCTCTTTCTGTGTCACAAACATTCGTATTAATGACAGTCGCTACGGATTTAATAAGATCCACATGCATGCCATTCTTAGGAAGTATAATTTACTATTCATAGCATTCTTAAAATTTTCGTATATTGAAAAGTAGAAAAGGGAAATTTTTATTCTTCATTACTTCCAGAGTTAAGTTAATTCTGCATGTAACATTTTTTTTAAAATTACAATGAAAAGAGAAAAAAATAAGTTCAGTTATATTGAACAACACGATTTTAACTTACATGGCATTATCACAGAACTAATCTACAATCTGAATTTTGTGTGTGTTCTTGGTTTATCTGATCCTTTATTCAGCATCAGTCACATTTTGCCATGTTCCTAATAGCACAACCAGTGCATATGGCGTCACAAATTGAGACAATTACCATAGTTACAACGAAATGTACATTACCAAAATGTGATGATATCTTTACTTCATCACATTGTGGCCGTTACTCCATCTTAAAATCAAATTGAAGTTAAGGTGACGAATTTGAGTCTTATGATACATACCAACTTCACAGTGATATCACAATGACTTATTTTCCACTTCGTATGACAGGACAATGTGGAAAGTAACAGTACACTGGAGTCCCGTGCTGCACTTTTCCATTTTAATCGATTTCGATCCACGGTACTATTAACCCTTTGCACTCGAAGTTTTTTTTTTCATTCGTATTACCAGCAACTCGAAGCGATTTTAGTTATATCTTACTATTTTTTTTTAATTCTTTATGAATACAAATGTTATAATATTAAATATATGTATATATATATATAATCATTACATTTTGTAATCGTCCAAAGTGTGATACCTCTCGAAGCAATTGCCAATATGTAATCTTGGCTCTTCTAGACAGGTATCACAAAATTATTTGTATTGTCTCCGTAGCGAAGCCCTCGAATTTGAAGACAAATTTTAAATGGCTCCGCTCCGGAGCCCTCGAGTGCAAAGAGTTAAGAATTGTGTTAGGAGGAAATACTTCAGGAAGGACTTTTGTAGAAAAAAGTTGACTCGAATGCTAGTTAGACTGTAATAAAATCATTTTTTATAACTATATCATTTGGGTAGGAAGTGAAACAGCCTCAATGTTTCATGTTCATGAATATAAGCACACTGATTTCTATGTTACCGTATTAAATGGTTCCGTAAATTTACAGTTAAGCGTTTTATTAATGCAAAATTTCATAGTTGATATTGCAGTATGTTCAATGCTGAAATTTTACTCTTTCTAAACTCATTTGAATCCAAAAACAAGCCAAAATTTTCTGCACGTAATCGAATTGCCTGATCGGTTTTTTTTTTACATTAAATGTCCTATTTTATTTATTTATTTTATCTTATACTACTATAATGCGAGCAAAAATATTGTGTGTGTGTGTGTGTGTGTGTGTGTGTGTGTGTGTGTGTGTGTGCACTCTCCTACCCTCCCTTTTGAGTACCTAAAGTGGTTTAAACACCAACGTAAGGAGTAACCAATTTCAATTCGAGTAACTTTTGCCGGTTACTCGATTTGTTTAAGCATACCATGACGTTCCTGAAGCATTTTTCTATGCATTGCACCACTTTTTTCGAAGTTACTCAGAAAAGCGTTATTCCACAGTCATTCATACACACCGTGTGTTATGTAAAATCTAAAATCTGTGTAACGCCATCTGGCAGTGTGTAAAAATGCAGCCTCAAACCCAGGGAGTTTCCTAACGATTACTCGGTAAAACGGTAATAGTCCAATAATGGCAACCCTTGTGTGTTTGGTTTCTTCGGTAATACAGGTTTGCTATATAAGATTTTCCTCTCTATTTAGCGGTTACTCGCTAAAGCGACAATATTCCAATGCTGGCAACCCATGTCTGTTTTGTTCCGCCTGTTATTCAGGTTTGCTATGCAAGTTTTTCCTCGCTATTTATCTACTTTTTTGGTAGAAAAATATCTGTCTGTGTAGTTTTTTAAATATAATAAAAATTTAAATATTAAATTCACGATTCTAGTTAACATAGCTTTACAGCGTAAACTTCTCGCGGAATAAAGTTCTGACATAAATTAAAAAATTCAGTGAATGCAAGAAAAAAAAAGTGTTTAAACCTGTTATTAATTGAGCAAATTGTTAGTTTCAAACATCACTTTTCTTCCCAGTAGAGGTCTGCACGGGCCGGGATATCCTGGCCCGAGCCCCACCCGACCAGAAAGAGAAATAATTAGGCCTGGCCCGGTCAAAAAAAAAAGCAAAAGTCAAAGAAATTAAACCAGACTGAATTTTGATTTTAAAAAATCCGATTTTTCTTAACGTACAATTAAGATTCTTTTCTAGTATACTGAATATATGTTTATGGATAAATTTAATAGTATACATTTTAGACTATTATACGTTTGGAAGCCAGAGCATACAGAATAGCAACATTAATTATCACTTAGACTCATTGGTCTCTAAATTCGAATAAAGATTCATTAAAAACATTAATATGTTCAAAATGAAAAAAAAAAAAAAAATGTTTAAAGCATCCTATATTTTGAATCTAAAAAAAAAAGATAAAAAAGGGAGATTTAAAAAAATATTTTTCTCTAACTTATTAAGGTATATTTCCGAATTTCCGTTATCAAAAGTTGATTATTACTACTATTCTTTTTAGAAAACAAATTGCTTGTCCGATGAGGCTACTTTAGTCACGCGATATTACCCACTTGCTAAGGTTAATCCAAAGGAGAAATGTTTGAAGATATCTCGTTAGTATTTAAATACTTTTACATGATATGATTTTCTTTAATTGGATAGCTGAGGTCGATCTCTACAAAGGCCGTTTTTTACGTTTTCTATTTCGTTTTCAGGCTTTTTTATGGGGATGCTTTCACTTTCGAAGCCGGTTCCGAAAGTGAAGTTGTTCTACTTAAAAATAACTGCAAACAAAATCGAAAAAGTGCAGAACAGCCTTTGTAGAGATCGAACATTTAGCTATCCAATGCAAAAAACCCATTTAAAATTATTGAAATGCAAACGAGATACCTTAAAATGTTTCTCCAATTGGATTATTATTGAAGAACGGGTGTTTTCACATGACTGAAGTAGCCTCTTAATTTTATTTTCGGCCATCCTCGCAGACGTAGTATGTAGAAAAAAATGTAAGTCTGATCCTGGCCTGCCTCGATCCTACAGAAAAAATTAAACCCAGTTTCAGACATGATGTAACTGCCCGATATCGATCTCTACGCTGAACATGTTTTCTGTACACATAAATATACAGAATTATTTATTAATAATACCTGTAATTAATTATATGTGTGGTTCAAATTGGCTCTCTGCTCATCCATCCAAAACTTTTTATTTTAATATAAAATAAGATGTAATTAATTCATCTACGACATAGAATAATATTCCAATTATACGAATTTCATCTAATTAAAAAACGTTTTTGGTTACATGCTTCGATTTATCTTTTACAATGATTTTTGTAAATGATCATCTGTTATAATAAAACTTTCTCAAAGTGTATTCGAAACACGTCTACGATTTCAAACAATAAAATTTCTATTACTATTAAGTCTGCAGCTTTTAATCAGCACGGGAAAAGCGTCATATATGCATTGCTTGCTTTATAATTTGCACTCGCCTTTTGAGTCAGAAATGACTGCTAATTATAAACAGTGAAGTTCATAGTAATAAATAAATACAGAATGTCTCATTTGAGCCGATACAGCTCAATGTGTAACGTCGCAAACTTCCGAAGAAAAAAATTATATTTTCGGAATACAGATAGTTTTGGTGGAGTGTCGATCCAGCCGCATTTTTGGCAACATTTTTGCCGAAAAAGAATTTTGGGCAAAGCTTACGTTTTCGGCAGAAACCGAAACCGAAATTGCAATCAAGCATCCAATTGTGCAGCACATTTTATACTTATCCTCACACCGGTCCCGTTCATTTAAAATTGTTAGTATTTTATCGGCTTAGTTTGATACTTTTTAACTTTCTATATCTGGTTAGTCGGCCCATTTAATCATTTTATAGGTCCGATATGAACGGGCCAGGCCCATAATTTTTAATTCGGCCCTGCCCGTTAAAAATTGTCTTTAATCTGCCGTTCCAGCATAGGCCCGGGCAGATGTCTACTTCTCAGTCTGAACAATAGGTTACCTTTTTTTTAACAAAATTGTTAAAAAAATATTGAAATCATAGATTAAAAAATGCCCACGGGCTATAATGTATTTCCTATGTTCAAGGACATCAAAAAATTTTAATGTCTCGCCTAACAAAGAAAAAGACTTTTATTGAAATCAAATAATTTTAAAATAATATAGTTCGATGGTCATATATAATAATATAAATGATGGTTTGAAAATATAGCTCCATTAACTGTAGTATTATTTAAATTTTCAAATGGCCATTATTTTCGAATCTAAATGCCCAAATTTCGTTCTAGTTTTTTTTTTTTTTTTTTTTTTTTTTTTTTTTTGGGGGGGGGGGGGGGGGGAGGCGGGGTATTGTTGTGACGACACAAGAATGTAAAGTATGATGATGCTAAGGCATCATTCATTTATGATGCACAAGTGAGATTCGAACCCAAACCTTTCAATGAATACGAATGAAATTATTTTAGTGTATCTGACACCAAAGTAAACAACTGCAAATTATATTAATTTAATCTATGAAATCCATCACATATTTGTAATGAACTAAACGTATACCCTCAATGACCTTAATGCTTGTTATTCAGATTTTCAAAAGGTCGTTATTTTGAAACGATTTAACCAATTTTCTTAATTAACGAACGCACCCAATATAATTTTATATTGGGTGCGTTCGTTGAAATATTTATATAATATATATTTAAAAAGGAAAATTTATATATATATATTCTTACTTTTCGACTAAGCTAAAAAGACTTGTAAATTGTAGCAAATCCATAGCCGGGCTTAGACTATGTAGTACCCAGGGCAAATATCATTTTGAAGATCCAATATTCTGTCTATCCATTGAAATTGTTCGTGAATAGTATGCTCAAGTGACTAGATTAAACATCATTTTTTTCTTTTTTAGTATATATATATATAAATTTTATACCAGGAAGTACTCACATCTGTATACAGGGTATCATCACAAGACGCCTCAAGTTTAAGAAAAATATTACTAGGAAAATCAGTGGATAAGTGTAGAAAAAATGATGGATTGTTTTATGATATAAATGTTTGCGAACTTTCCCTTTCCTTATCTGTGTAAGTCATAAGATGGGTTAAAGACAACCAACCCTCCTCCACTGGTTATCATAAATTGTTTTAACATGCTCCTTTAAAGAGGAAAATACCAATAAATAATTTCACTTGAAAATTATTGACTACTATATAACACAATTTTAATCTTAGATTTCTGATGACGTAGCTCATTCTTTTTTTGTGTGGGGAAGGGGTAGGGGCTACAGGAACCAAGAGAGGAAAGGAGATTAAACTCCCTTCCTAAATATTTTAAAGTGTTTTTTGTGAAAAAGAATATTGATAACTTTTGGCAAATTTTAACCATTTAGCATCCTCTTAATGAAAATCCTGATTTCTACCATGGTGCACCCCTCAAATGGGGAGGCCCGGATAGCTGCTCTGCATGCCCGGACACTAGTCAGGCCTATAACGATAATGCTTAAGAACTCCCTTCAAAAGCCATGCATGATCAACAAAATTTAGAAAAACCACGTTATGAACAGCAATTTAGCTAATATAATATAATAATAAAAATCTATATATATAGACTTATAAATACATAAATATTTTAAATAGAGACATATTAATTTAATAAAATAATTTATTTTTGATATGCTTTTTTCCTTGCCTGATTCCGTTATACCAATTACAAAATTTATGAGATTTTTTTTTTAATGTCTTTGGCTGCTTACCAATCTCAGTTTTCTGTAACTTTCCTCAATAGGACGAAATTTTGGTATTTTAATTTAGCGGAAAATAATGTCCTCAGTTTTAAAAATAGTCATTCTTTCAGACATGTCATACATTTTATGTAGATGATTATTAAATCAATCAGAGTGCAATTTGTTCTTTTAAAAATCACCTTTTTTAAGTATTCACCGCCTATCTTAAAAATCAGACCAGGCTCTGACTGTTAAAAAATACCGCTGTGATTTACGTTTCATAGATAATAGAAATTTCATGCTGAATTAATATAAATATATAATAATATTTATTTTTGGCGTTTTTAGATATATGGCCACGGAAATGGAAAAAAAAAGGATTATTTAAACTTATGTAGACAATTAAACAGGAGTCGCACATTGTTTTTAAATGATATAATATTTTTTATTAATTTCGAAAGAAAACATTCCATTTCTATGCACATACAAAACACACAAAGATGAATGAGGTATCATTCGAAGGGTTTAAACAGATTTTTCATATCGTAATTCACAAATCGCTTCGTATCAGCCCGTTTAATTAAAAATTAATGGAAAAAACGTAACACAAATAATCCTTTTCGAATCATATAACTTTTTTTGTATTACCCTAATCACACAAACATGATTCCGGGTATTTTTAACATTTTTCATTGTCGTTACTGGTTTAAATATTTTGATATATAGTTAATGATTTAAATAATTACAGTTAAATTAATTTAAATCAATAGTATGCTATTAAATGTTACGACTAGGCTAGTCATAATTTGCGCAGTGCTGCACCGTGAAGTTTTCCTAATTGAGTTTAGAAATATGTAAAGGTTCATCAAATTTAAACTGGTTATTCAGTACATTGGTACTATAACAACTTTAGTTACTCAAAATGAAGGGTTGGACAGTTCAGAGTGTTTCTTAGTGGTTACTCATTAAAGCGGCTAAATTCCAATCAAGGCAATTTCTGTGTGTATTGGTTTCTTCGGCATACAGTTACTGTAATATTGATTCTTTTTCTCCATTTAAGTACATTTTCAATAGAAGAAAAACTATATATTTGTAATTCGTTGTGAAAACTGTCGAATATTCATTTCATACCTTTGTTAAACTTTTTTTTCTTGTAAGTAAAACTTTGCGTACTATACACGTATTTAAAAATTAACTTAATTTTTTTATATCTGTGAGAAAAAATAAATAAAGTTTATATAAGAACAATATGAAATCTTAATGCTGTAGTTAGTTACTTTATAGTTACTTTATTGTAGTTAGTCGAGAAATTTTCATATTTTTAGACATTTACTATCTAAAAATCCCTTAATCAGAACCTTTGTTAGGCCTCTTCCCTGGAAAAAAAAAAAAAAAAAAAAAAAAAAACTGGTTACCACATGAAATTATAGAAAACTTTATTTCTACCACAAAAATCCAGGTAGGATAAATGTGAAAATTTTTAATTATTAAAGGTATTTTGCAATCTTAATTTATCATTATTATTTTTCTTTTAAAGTTTGTTTCAAGTGCGAAATATTCGAATACAATCTGTAAACATATATTAGTTAAAACAGACATAAGAATTTAATAATACACAGTCACTATATAGTATTTCGAATGCTAACATTATTTCTTTATGCGCATACAAATCGAACAACGATGGATCAGGTATCACTCGAAAAGTTTATACACATTTTTCATATACATTCACATATCGTTTCATATCTACCTCTTTGATTAAAACTTAATGAAAGAAAGTATCACAAATAGTTCTTTTTGAACCATATAATTTTTTTCTCTGTGTATGTGTGTTACTCCAATCACGCAAACGTGATTCCGGGTAAATTATATTTTTTATTACTCTTTTTAACCGTTTTTCAGTGTCATTACAAATTTAATTTTTTTATATATAATAAATTGTTTAACTAGATAAAAATAAATTAATTTAAATTAATGTTATGTTATTATTAAATGTTATGACTGTCCTAGTCATAATTGGAACAGCACTGCACCGTGAAGATTTCCTAACAATTTAGTAACTTGTAAAAGTTCAAATTAAAATTGGTTATTCAGTACGTTGGTACTTCAACAATATTAGTCACTCAAAATGAAGGATAGGACAGTTCAGATAGTTTCCTAGCGGTTACTCATTAAAGCGGCTAAATTCCAATTAAGGCAATTTCTGTGTGTATTGGTTTCTTCGGTATATAGTATCTTAATATTGATCATTTTTCACCATTTAAGTACAGTCGTGGAAAAAAAAGGTAAACACTCCCTACTAACTCCTCAACAAATTATCGTTGAAGAAAGTTACTGGTACCGAACGATTGGAAATAAAGTCTACTTTTAATTAATGTATATAAAATTTGCTTAGGGGGCCACCTACATATTAAAACGAACCATAACTTTGTTTTTTTCAATAGCAGTACCCAATTCTGACAGCACAAATGAACTCTACACCCTTCAATTAGCCTAAAAACGAATTTTTATGCAATTCGTATTATAAGTTTCCAAGAGATTAATTATTTTAAAACGAGCGTATTTTAAGGGCTGTATCCAAATTGAAGTTCCGTACTGGATTGTTAACCGAGATAGCCGCTTCCTTGATCAAGGCCCTTAAGCGCCACTCAAGGAGTCAATGAAGCGTGTTAGATTACAGTACGGCAGAATAAATTTCAAAATGTCTACTCACTTCCATCATAGACAGCCCCTTAAACCATCATTTTGCCGTTTTTTAAGCATTATTTGAAAACTACTTGGAATAAAAATGTGAAAATTTTGAATTTCCATAAAGCAGGACTTAATAAATCTAAATCCATCAAAAAAATTGTGGGTTTCAATTCATAATTTTTTCGAATGTTAATTTCATAATTCATATCATAAAATTATAAAAATTGCAAATTCAGCGTATTTATGTTTGGGTATATTAGTATTATTACCACAAAAAAATTGGCACATTAGGAGCATAATTTCGGGAGATATAAATAAAAATATGAAAATATAATTTAACATTAGAAACACTAAATTTTGAATGTTTATAATTCAAAAACTTATCATTCCAATGACTTGAAATTTGGTGTCTAGGCATAGTTTGAACCGCAGATTTGAAATATCTCGTTAAAATTGGGTATTGCTATTGAAAAAAATGAAGTTAGGATTCGTTTTAATATGTAGATGACCCCCTAAGAAAATTTTATATACATCATTTAAAAGTAGACTTTATTTCCAATCGTTCGGTACCAGTAATGTTCTTCTATGATGATTTGTTGAGGAGTTAGTAGGGGGTGTTTACTTTTTTTTCCACGACTGTACATTTTCAATAGAAGAAAATCTATACATTTGTAACTTGTTGTGAAAACTGCCGGATATTCTTTTCATGCCTTTGTTAAGCTTATTTGTTTAAGTAAAATTTTACGTACTATGTTTAAAAATTAACTTAAATTTTTTTATGTATGCAAAAAATTAAATAAATATAGATTGTATATGAAAAACATGAAATCTTAATGCTGTAGTTAGCTACTTTATTGTAGTTAGTAAATCTTAATTAAGTTAATTAATCAAAGACGGAATGAAGAATGATTTACAAAAATTTTAATGTGTATTAAGAACATAATGAAACTAAAAATATGAAATTTCCTCTGCTATCTAAAAATCACTTTATCAGAAACTTCGTCAGCCCCATTCCCTGGAGAAAAAAAAAACTTGTTACCACAGGAAATTACAGAAAACTTTGTTTACCGTAAAAATTCCAGGTAGGATAAATATGAAAAATTTGAATTATTAAAGGTATTTTGCAACCTTAATTTATCATTATTATTTTTCTTTTAAAATTGTTTCAGCTACGAAATATTCGAACAGAATCTGTAAACTTCTATTTAGTTAACACAAAGCTTAGAATTTAATAATACACAGTCATATAGTATTTCGAAAGCGAACATTCCCTTTTTTATGCGCATACAAAACACAGAACGATGACTGAAGTATCATTCGAAAGGTTTAAACATATTTTTCGTATCGCACAATCACAAATGTTTCGTATCAGCCTGCTTGATTAAAAGTTAATGAAAAAACGTAACACAAATAATCTTTTTGAATCATATGTTTTTGTATTACTCTAATAACATAAATGTGATTCTGGGTAAATAATTTTTTTTTTATTGTTCTTTTTAAATGTTTTTCTTTGTCTTTATAAGTTTAAATATTTTGATATGTAGTAAATGATTTAACTAGTCTCAGCTAAATTAATTTAAATTAATATTATATTATTATTAAATGCTACGACTATCCTAGTCATAATTTGCACAGCGCTGCCCCGTGAAGATTTCCTAACACAATGTAGTAACGTGTAAAATTTATCAAATTTAAATTTGTTATTAAGTACGTTGGTACTTTAACAACTTTAGTTACTCAAAATGAAGAGTAGGATAGTTAAGAGAGTTTCCTGTCGGTTACTCATTAAAGCGGTTAAGTTCCAATCAAGGCAAATTCTGTGTGTATTGGTTTCTTCGGTTTGCAGTATTGTAATATTGATTCTTTTTCACCATTTAAGAAATTTTTCAATAGAAGAAAATCTATATATTTGTAAGTTTTTGTGAAAACTGCCGGGTATGCATTTCATAACTTTTGTTAAAAAAATTTTAAGTAAAACTTTACATGCTATACACGTATTTAAAAATTAACTTATTTTTTTTTATGTATGCAATAAAAAAAATAATAATAATAAAAAAAATTATATATACACACATATATATATATATATATATATATATATAGGTTGTGTAATAGTAATATGAAATCTTAATCCGGTAGTTTGTTTAGTTACTTTATTGTAGTTAGTAAATCTTAATTAAGTTGATAAAACACAGGCTTAATAAAGGAAGATTTTAGAAATAAAATTTTAATATGTATAATGAAAGAAATTACCACAAATACTCCCTTTTTAACCATATATATTTTTGTGTGTGTGATTCCGTTCACACAAACGTGATTCCGGGTTAATTTCATTTTTTTTTTTTTTTTTTTTTTTTTTTTTGTTCTGTTTAAACGATTTTTATTGTCATTATAAGTTTAAATATTTTTAGATATAGTAAATTGTTTAACAAGACAAAAATAAATTATTTAAATTAATGTTATGATATTATTAAATATTATTACTGTCCTAGTCATAATTTGAACAGAGCTGCACCGTGAAGATTTCCTAATACCATTTAGTAACTTGAAAATGTTCTTCAAATTTAAATTGGTTATTAAGTACGTTGGTACTTTAACAACTTTAGTTACTCAAAATGAACGGTAGGACAGTTCAGAGTGTTTCTTAGTGGTTACTCATTAAAGCGGCTAATTTCCAATCAAGGCAAATTCTGTGTGTATTGGTTTCTTCGGTTTGCAGTATTGCAATATTGATTATTTTTCACCATTTAAGTAATTTTTCGATAGAAGAAAATCTATATATTCGTAAGTCGTTGTGAAAACTGCCGGATATGCATTTCATACCTTTTGTTAAACTTTTTTTAAGTAAAACTTTACATGCTATACACGTATTTAAAAATTAACTTGAAATTTTTTATGTATACAAAAAAAATATATATATATATATTTAGGTTGTGTAATAGCAGTATGAAGTCTTAATGCTGTAGTTAGTTTAGTTACTTTATTGTAGTTAGTAAATCTTAATTAAGTTGATAAAATAAAGTCTTATTAAAGGAAGATTTTACAAAAAAAAATTTTAATATGTATAGTAAGAAGAAACTAAATACATGAAAATTTCTCCTGCTATCTAAAAATCACTTAATCAGCTCCCTTCCTTGAAAGAAAATAAATAAATAAATAAAACTTGTTACCACAGGAAATTACACAAAACTTTATGTCTCCCGAAAAAATCCAGGTAGGATAAATGTGAAAATTTTAATTTATTAAAGGTATTTTTCAACCTTAATTTGTCATTTTTATTTTTATTTTTATTTTTTTTTATTCAGCTGTGAAATATTCGAAAAGAATTTGTAAACTTATATTAGTTAACGCAAAGATTAGAGTTTAATAATACACAGTCACTTCATAGTATTTCCAATGCAGACATTTTATTTTTATCCACACACAAAACACACAGTATTGATGAATGAGTTATCATTTGAAGGGTTTAAATACACTTTTCATATCGCACGTTCACATATAGTTTCATATCAACCTCTTCAATTAAAAATTAATGAAAGAAATTATCAAAAATAATCCTTTTTTAACCATATATATTTTTCTGTGTGTGACTCCAATCACGCAAACGTGATTCTGGGTAAATTTCATTTTTTATTGTTCTATTTAAACAATTTTCATTGTCATTATAAATTTAAATATTTTTAGATATAGTAAATTGTTTAACTAGACAAAAATAAATGATTTAAATTAATGTTATGTTATTATTAAATGTTATTACTGTCCTAGTCATAATTTGAACTGAGCTGCACCGTCAAGATTTCCTAATACAATTTAGTAACTTGAAAAAGTTCTTCATATTTAAATTGGTTATTAAATACGTTGGTACTTTAACAACTTTAGTTACTCAAAATGAAGGGTAGGACAGTTCAGCGTGTTTCTTAGTGGTTACTCATTAAAGCTGCTAAGTTCCAAACAAGGTAAATTCTGTGTGTATTGGTTTCTTCGGAATACAGTATTGTAATATTGATCATTGTTCACCATTTAAATAAATTTTCTATAGAAGAAAATCTATATATTTGTAAGTCGTTGTGAAAACTGCCGGATATGCATTTCATGCCTTTGTTAAACTTATTTATTTAAGTAAAACTTTATGTAACTTACATTTTCTGTATATATGCAACATATTAAATAAATATAAAAAGACTGAATAAAGAATGATTTTAAAAATAAAATTTCAATATGCATTAAGAACACAATGAAACTAAAAATATGAAATTTTATCGGCTATGTAAAAATCACTTAACCAGAACCTTCGTCAGCCCCCTTCTCTGAAAAAAAAAAATTGTTACTACAAGAAATTACAGAAAACTTTATGTTCACCGTAAAATTTCCATGTAGGATAAAAGTGAAAAGTTTAAATTATTAAAGGTATTTTGCAACCTTAATTTGTCATTTTTATTTTTAAAAAATTTTCAGCTGTGAAATATTGGAACAGAATTTGTAAACTTATATTAGTTAACGCAAAGCTTAGAGTTTAATAATACACAGTCACTACATAGTATTTCCAATGCAGACATTCTATTTTTATGCACACACAAAACTCACAGTATTGATGAATGAGGTATTCGAAAGGTTTAAATACACTTTTCATATCGCACGTTCACATATAGTTTCATATCAACCTCTTTGATTAAAAATTAATGAAAGAAATTATCACAAATAATCATTTTTTAACCATATATTTTTTTTTGTGTGTGTGTGTGTGACTCCAATCACGCAAACGTGATTCCGGTTAAGTTTAATTTTTTATTGTTCTATTTAACCCCTTGAGGGGCACCGGTATATATTATATACCACCTACAAATAATGAAGTTTTACACCAGAAAGATTTTATTGAATTTTACTTTTCTAACTTTCATGGAAAAAAGCCGTAAAATTGCTTTCACTTATTTTGAAATAGAATTTTTCAAAGATTCCGGTGGGAATTCAGCATTTCACAAACGTAATTGCTTGCCCCTCAAGGGGTTAAACCATTTTCATTGTCATTATAAGTTTAAATATTTTTAGATGTAGTAAATTGTTTAACAAGACAAAAATAAATTATTTAAATTAATGTTATGTTATTATGAAATGTTATAACTGTCCTAGTCATAATTTCAACAGCGCTGCACCGTGAAGATTTCCTAATACAATTTAGTCACTTGTAAAAGTTCGTCAAATTTAAATTGGTTATTCAGTACGTTGGTACTTTAACAACTTTAGTTACTCAAAATGAAGTGTAGGACAGTTCAGAGTGTTTCTTACTGGTTACTCACTAAAGCGGCTAAATTTCAATCAAGGTAACTTCTGGGTGTATTGGTTTCTTCGGTATACAGTATTACAATATCGATTCTTTTTTCCACATTTAAGTACATTTTCAATAGTATAGTCCGGATGCTACGGTTGAGAAAACTGCAAATCGTGATAAGAATATACCGATTGGTGAGTATCTACTTTATATTAATACAATGAATTTCAGAGGGGGAGTAAAGTCGTAGGAATTCAAGATGGCGGCTGTTATTCAAAATGGCGTCATTTTCTGAATTTTCTTATTATCCATCATACAAAGGTGTGTTTCAGGTCAATTTAGATGTTTTTAACGTCAAAAATTTCGTTTTTAATACTTTCCGCCATAGTTTAATCAGTTTGTCTGTCTGTTTGTCTGTCTGTCTGCTCGCCTTACTATGCTTTAACTCGCGTAAATATCGCTACTCGCTTAAATTCTCTCAGATTGTGATTTAATTTATGTATGTTATTGAAGTTTACAATAACATGTTCCGAATAAAAATGAACTATATAGGTTTTATAGTCCATTTACAGAGTCCTCAAAAGAATTCCATTACGTTATTGTCTATTAATCCAGGTTCTACGGTTGAGAAAACTGCAGATAGCGAGAAGAATATACCGATTGCTATATTCTTCTTTAGTATCTACTTTAGTATCTACTTTATATTAATACAGTCCATATAAGATAGTCCAGATAAGTAGTAGGAATTCAAGATGGCGACTGTTATTCAAAATGGCGTCATTTTCTGAATTTTCTTACATTCCATTATATAAATGTGTGTTTCAGTTCGATTTTGATGTTTTTAACTTCAAAACTTTCGTTTTTAATACTTTCGCCATGGCTGAATGTGTTTATGATTTCAGTTTGCCTGTTTGTTTGACTGTCTGTCCGCTTGCCATTCCGTGCTCTAACTCGCTTAAATATCGCTACTCGCTTAAATTCACTGAGATTGTCATGTAATTTATATATGTAATTGAAGTTTACAATAACATGTTCCGAATAAAAATTAAAGAGTATAGGTTTTATAGTCGGTTTACAGGGCCCTCGAAAGAATTCCATTACGTTATTGTCTATGGGGGGAAAACCTTTGCAATGCATTTGAATCATGTTATACTTCCAGAAATAAATTCAAATTGACATACATAAGTGAGATGCACTACAAGATACTTACTATAGAATAAAGTGTGCATAGTATTTATCGTTTATTTACAGTGACACACCAAAAAAAGAATAAGCGTGTTTGTAACTCGTGTATAAATTCTACAGGGTCAGCTAGGTGGGGAGGCCTACCAAATGGCTTAAGCACTCACAAGCCCCACCCAGTGTATAAATTCTATAAAGATCATCAATTAAATCAACTGTTATTAGTGGAGCTGCTAAGTATTAAAAAAAAAAAAAAAAAAAACTGCATTTTGTTTTAAAGATATCCCGAATGGCCAGTATCTACTTCTTATTAATACAATGCATATTAGAAGTTGAGGCACCATGCAAATTCATAGGAATCAAGATTGCGGCTGTTATTCAAAATTATTTCCATTTTTATTCCTGTACATCATATAAAAGTGTCTATGATATCAATTTCGACATTTTTAGAATGAAAAAACCATTATACCATCATATTTTTTAGGAAGACGGCTATAGAAACAGCTCGAAACGTAGAATTTAACTATAGAAACAGCTCGAAACGTAGAATTTAACTTTTAGCTTATTAAAGTTCGTGTTTTGTGTACCATTAAGCAAGGTTGTGTGTCTTTATTCACTATAGTTTAAGGTGCAATTGTCCAGTATGTGTTAATGAAAAATTCCCTTTATTATACAAGATATTAAAAAATTTTTCATGTTACATTTAAAGTTAGAGAATATAAAAACTTTACTTTGTATCATCATATTTCTCATATTAGTTTTTGCAGTTGCACAATAATGAGAAAGAAAGTCCAACCTTTCTACAGCCGCACTTATTTTTACTTATTTTGCACATACATTTTACATCAAACACACTTTTATACGATAAATAGTATGAAAATTGCAAGAATTCCAGAAAATGACGCCATTTTGAATAACATCCGCCATCTTGAATTCCTACGAATTGTCGCGATGCCTATAAAGTAGATACTCACCAATCGGTATATGGGGCATTCTCACAATATTTTGTCTTTCATGTCCCTGAATAATAATTTTTATTTTAATACACTTTTTTGTGTGTTTTTTTTTTTTTATTTCATATACTGGGGAACATCCCATTGCATGATTGCATAACAATATCAACGCGATAAATAAGTTTTGGACGATGTTGGTTATCCAAATACCAGAAAAACTCATCTACCGTCCCGTGTCCCTGATGCTGATTTTTAAGTTGGGAGCTGTCTGTATAAAATTGTTTCAATAAAAGTAATTCTATGTAATTTTTTTCCAAAACTGGGATAATTGTTTTATCTAAATATGTAGCAAAAAATTAACCTGCACACATTTTTACGGTTCATATTATTTTTTGAAGTCTTTCCCTGGGTTTTTCATCCTTTCCCTCTTGGTAAACTCATACAGAAAATCACTTCAGATGCAGCCACAGAATTGTTTTCAAATTTTTTCTCATGCAGAAGTATGCTAGAGAAAGAACGTCTAAAATTCATTGATAGGAAATTTACTGCAGAATTTAAATCAGCATTTAAATATGAATTTCAAGATCGTGCCTTTATTGGTAGTCTTACCGTCCCCAAGGTTTATTCCTGCACCTTTCGAGGTAAATAATAATAAAAAAATTAATTTAATCCAATGTTAACAACTGTTTCTAAAAATCAATGAACATTGTGTCTATCACTTAGTCTTAACATGATTTTCCTAAAAATAGGTGGTAATTTTCCTTACCGTTCCACCCTTACCGTCCTTTTTTTTACCCTATCGTCCCTTTTTTCCTATACCATACCTTTTTTTTTTACCTTACCGTGCCTTCTTTAACACCCCTTTAAGACAATGTTATACAAAAATTCTGTATTAAAAGTACTACATTTTTATTATTTCTTATTTGAATGTCCTGTGGGTACTATGCAAATTCATCATAAGTAAATATTTAGAAGAAAATAAAAAGTTATAGAGGTAAAGTGGTAAGGAAAATTAAACTCGCAAGTTTAATTTAAGCCTCAGTTAAATAAAATATTTTTCGTTGCTGACCATTTTTTCTTTATTTTGAATCATTAAGGCATTCGTCCATCAGATTAAAATGTTATTTTAGCAAGTTTAATTTCGCCAGATTTTTTTCCCCAAAAGTCAAAAGATTGTGAGAATGCCCCATATTCTTCTCACGATTTGCAGTTTTCTCAATCGTAGCCACCACACTAACCAACAATAACATAATGGAATTATTTTGAGGGCCCTGTAAACGGACTATAAAACTTATACACTTCAGTTTTTATTCGGAACATGTTATTGTAAACTTCAGTAACATATATAAATTACATGAAAATCTGAGTGAATTTAAGCGAGTTAGGTCATGGAATGGCAAGCAGGCAGACAGACAAACAAACAAACAATTTGAATTCATAAACTCATTCAACTATGACGGAATGTATAAAAACGAAATTTTTGACGTTAAAAACATCGAAATCGACCTGAAACACACATTTATATGATGGATAGTAAGAAAATTCAGAAAATGAATATTTTTGAATAACAACCGCCATCTTCAATTCCCACGACTTTACGCGATGCCTCCCCCTCTAAAATGCATTGTATTAGTATAAAGTAGAAACTGACCAATCGGTATATTCTTATCACGATTTGCAGTTTTCACCTTATTTTAGTCGTGTAGCACTCGGACTAGTAGAAAATCTACATATTTGAAAATTGTGGTGAAAACTACCGGATATGTTTTTCATATCTTTGTTAAATTTATTTTTTTAAGTAAAATTTTACTTACTATATTTAAAGATTAATTTGAATTATTGTAAGTGTGCAAAAAATTAAATAACTAAATATGGACTACATAATAACTGTATGAAATCTTAATGTCGTAGTTAATTTCTTTATTGTAGTTAGTATATCTTAATTATATTAATAAAGCAAATGTTGAATATACAATGATTTTAGAAATAGAAAATTCTTATTTATTAAGAAGATAATGAAACTAAAAATAATGAAAAATTCTCGGCTCTCTAAAAACCATTTAATCAGAACCTTTGTCTGGCCCCTTTCTCGGAAAAAAAAAATAAAATAAAATAAAAACTAGTTACCACAGGAAATTACAGACAACTTTAAGTCTAAGATAAAATTCCAGGTAGAATAATTGGGAAAATTTTAAATTATTAAAGGTATTTTGCAATTGAAATTTTTCATTATTATTTTTCCTTTAAAGTTTTTTTCAGTTGCGAAATATTCGAACAGAATGTGTAACATTATATTAGCTTACACAAAGCTTACAATTTAATAATACACGGTCACTATATAGTATTTCGAATGCGAACATTCTATTTTTATGCACATACAAAACGTGCTACGATGAATAAGGTACCATTCGAAGTGTTTAAACAGGATTTTTATATCGTACATTCACATATCGATTCATATCCGCTTGTTTGATTAAAAATTAATGAAAACATATTACACAAATAATCCTAAACATTGCAGTGCGAAAGGTTCATGTGGTGCACTTTTAATTTAATAATAAATATTGTTGTATTTGTACAAATTTTAAAAATATTTTTTTATGTTTATTTAAGAATGGTTTGTTTCTAACAAAAACTAAAGAGAAATAAACGGTCAAGTGCGAGTATTACTCGCTCTCAGAGGGTTCCGTACAACAAATATATGAATTATTAACTGTATTATTAAAAAAACTGTTACTGGAGGAAAAATAAGACTTTGTAAAAAACTGCACAACGTAGGGTTTTGGTATAGCTGTATATATACTAGAAAAAGTATGAATGGGTATACCATAAAAATTTAAAGAGATATAAAGCCTAAATAATGTCAAACATTGCTATTGTGTATAACTCTTATTTAAATCTTATCTTATCTGTTTATGAGGAACTTAATTCGAAACTGACAATAAAAGTAGTGCATATTTAAACTTCATTTGATTATATGAAGTAATGATTAAATGGGGTTTTGGTTAAACTAAATTTAGCGTCGTAATAATTTTTTTCTTTTTACAGTTTAGCTAAAACAAAACCCTTGTTCAAAGTTTAAACTTGGCATTTTGTTAAGCGCGCTTCGAAAGGAAGTCGCAAAGTAGCAACGCCGCTTTAGTCCATGCCATGTTTTTCCAGATATGTTTTAAATAAATTTAAAGACACGGGAGGCGCATTGAGAGATCTACTCAATGCGAACTAGTCCATAGAATCTCATAGTATTAATGTGATTAATTCTAATTAAATTAGTCTGTTTTTAACAATTTGAAGTTTATTGCTTTTATACTGCTACTGGGCATTGCATTACACAAATTAATCATTAAACGTTGTTATCTAGGATTTAAAAGTCGATGGTACATAGAGTACGCCGACCCTGCCATTATATATGTCCAAACAGCCCGTGACTTTAAGGGCTAATATCTCGGCTAATTACCGACGATTTTTTTTTCTAAAATCTTTATCAACAATGCTATTATACTTCTGGTACGATAGGTACCACCAGCGCTTCCCAACATTTTTGCTGAATGCCCGCAAATCGAAATTTGTGTCTAACGGGAAAATGCGCTTTTCTCAAAAACTATGTGACCTAGGGTAATCGCTATAATTTTCATGCAAGGTTTAAGTCAACGCCTACTACCTCTAATTACTTTCTTCTATCTTCAATAGAAGAAAGTATTGTAATCGAAATTTTTTTCGACTTCCGGTTTTCGACGGATTTGCATGTTTTAGGGGTCAGAGATTCCAAAAAACATGTTTATAGAAAATGTCTGTCTGTCCGTCTGTCCGTCTGTCCGTCCGTCCGTCTGTCCGTCTCTCTGTCCCCATTGTACCATCAAAAAGTGTATGAAGTTATGTATAGAATTAAACCAAAATTTTATTAGAAGTTTTAGGCTATGGCAAGCAGGTCCTCCCGGAATTTGGAAAAAAATCGCCGGTAAGGGGTGCTGATATAACAATTTTTGTGCGATTTTGAATATTGTACCATCCAAAAGTGTATGGAGTTATGCATAGAATTGAACCAAATTTTTATTTTAAGTTTTTGGATATGACCAGCAGGTCTTCCCTGAATTTGGAAAAAATTCGCCGGTAGGGGGCGCTGTAAATACGATTTTTGTGCGATTTTGAATATTGTACCATCGAAAAGTGTATGAAGTTATGCATAGAATTGAACCAAATTTTTATTTTAAGTTTTTGGCTATGGCAAGCAGGTCCTCCCTGAATTTGCAAAAAATTCGCCGTTAGGGGGCGCTGTAGTAGCGATTTTTGTGCGATTTTGAATATTGTACCATCGAAAAGTGTATGAAGTTACGCATAGAATTGAACCAAATTTTATGTGTTTATTTTTGTCATGTCACGAAGGTCCTCCCTGAATTTGGAAAAATTCTGCCGGTAGGGGGCACTATAATTGCCATGTCTGTACCATTTTCATTATTGTACCATCGAAAAGTGTATGAAGTTATCCATATAATTGAACCAAATTTTTTGTGCATGTTTCTGGCTATGGCAAACAAGTCCTCCCTGAACTTGAAAAAATTCCGAAAGAAGGGGGCGCTATAATTCCGATCTCTGTGCAATTTTCATTATTGTATCATCGAACAGCGTATAAAATTATGCATACAATTGAACCAAAATGTTTGTGCTTGTTTTTGGCTTTGGCCAACAGGTCCTCCTTGAATTTGGAAATATTGCGCGGTAAAGGGGTTCCGTGTTAGCGATTTTTGTATACTTTTCTTGATTTTTCGTAGTTCTATTGTGCATCGGCGGCTCATGCAGCGGCGGGAACTCGCTTCCTGCTAAGCCGGCTATTCGCAAACAGCTGATAAAAACGGAATAAGGAAAAACTAATAATTTTAACAAATATCATGATATAGATTAACTCGTTTTTAGCCCGTTTAATTGACTTCAGCAGAAATTTAAGATGAAAATCAAAGTTGTATAGTATTGAACTAATAATATTGAAGTATTAACATGTGTAAATAGGTTTTGAAATATTAAGATGTATAAGATAGAAGAAAGTTTTAGGATTGGCACATCCAACTAGTTTTTTCATAATTTTCAGTACATACGGAAATAGATGGGGGGGGGGGGGACATATTTTTGAACTACATTCTCGACGATATCTCTGCAAATATAATACCTAAAATTAAAAGAAATATATTTTTGAGTTCAGCGTTACGAAATCTTTCACGCGATGCAAAGAAATTATGTCTTTTCCCAAGCAACTTCATTAGCTCATCTACATTTTTCTAAAAATATTTGTAAATGTTTTATAATCTGTAAATATGTGGGTCAATAGTCTTTATTACTGCCCCAATTTGAACTTTCCACGTTTAACACAGAATTTGTGTACAACCTTTTTAAATATAAGTAAGCGGAATCCAGGCTTTTAGTCATTCCAGCCATGAAAAGCGCGAAAGTTTTAGATATAAATATAGATATGTTATAGTAAGCAAAAGGAAAACTCCATTTCATAACTCCAATATTTTTATTAACCCCTTAGGAACGGACGTCTTTTACTGAATTTTTAATCTTTTATCACCAGTTTTTTAAAACACAAATTTTTGCCTCATTGAATCGGGAAAATGCTCGGATTAAATAAGGCACAATTTACAATTAATATTTTCTGTTGAGAATAATCACTGATTCTGAGCACCATACGCAGAACGAATACCGGTCGCTCATCCCCAAGGGGTTAAGAGTGGACTTTGAGGGGAGGGAGATAAAATATCAGTATCTACAGCGATAGAAAAAGAAAAGAAATAAGCGTGAGGGGGGAGAGTAACGATGAACAAAGGGTATTTTTACATTGTGGAAACTTTTCTGAACTGGAATTTTACACCAATTTGGGGTCTGGATGAAGCAGAATTAAGGCAATAACATGAAAAATTAAGAAGAAAAATATTTAGATTTTGAACAGGATTAATAAGTTTTCGAATTTTAGTGACAAAATTTTTTAATGCTTTATTTTTTAAAGAGAAGCTTAGAAGGGCATTTAATGGGTTTAAAACTTCTCCCCGTACACACAAAAATTTATACTGGCAAAACCCATTGTATTAAGATAAATACCTGATAGGTTAAAAAATCCCTGACGGCCCGGCCTACAGACGGAGGTATATTTCGAAGTTAAGTATACTAATTTCGCCAACAAAAACTAAATCATGATTAGAGATTTATCCATTTTAACAATTTTATCTGGTCGCTTTTGACGAGTGTTTATTTCACTTTTTTTTTAATAACAGATGGTTTTATCAGAATCATGTTAGGGAGGTATTCAAAAAAGTACTTTTCCATGCTCAACAACTCTAAATTTTCTGGCACATTTTCAGATTCATTTTTAATAGAAAAAATATGAAACTTGCTCACGTGATTTTTGAACACATTTATAAGCGACCTGTGTTTTTATTTTTCGTTCAATTATTTAAAACTTGATTTATGAACAATTATTTTCTCAGTAGGACAATATTTTTCGTTTCTAACACAATCGCTTCCGGAAATTTCGTTCAAAATGCCCACTTTGACATCATTTTTTGAAATATATTCTGCCTCTATCAAAAAAGCGATCATTGCGGTATATTGTATAGTTTCTGAATAAGAGAATCTACCAATTGGATGCGTTTGAGAGCAAAAATGAATTTAAAAATGAGTCAGAAAATAAGCAGTTTGGATTTGAATACACCCTTAATAAGATGATTTTTTTCTTCAACCGCTATGTATGTTTAATTTGTTTTTGCTGTAAGAATTGGTCCTATCAAAAAGTTGTCTATATAAATGTTGTAGACAATATTAAGAAGATATATGATAAATTCATGGGGATTTTATATCTTGTGAATTGACGGAGTCATGGATTTTTTTCTTCTTCAACCCCCCCCCCCCCCCGCCCTTTTTGTTCTCGTTTTCGTTTTTATTTTTATTTATTATTCTTTTTTATTTTTTTATTTTTTGCGTTAGGAATTGGTCCTATCAAAAACTTGTGAATATAAAAGTTGTAGATAAAATTAAGGAGATTTATAATAAAATTAATTGGATTCGATATCTTGAGAATTGACGAAGTTGTGATTTTTTTTCTCCCAAAAACCCAATTTTTTGCACCCCTTGAGCCCATTTTTAAGTGGATCAAAAATATGTGATACATAAATTTTTAGCTCTATTTTTAGAAGTAATAAAAACTTTAAACTGATTTCATATGTACAAAAATTAAGAAGTTATTGGGTTTTTTCGGTTTTCACAAAACCCCTACCTATTTCCATTCCCTTGGTCCGATTTTGCACATTAACGAACTTGACCGAGATTTTATACCCCTTGATATTATCCCTCATAGCATGCATAGTCACAGTGACGTCATTGTGACGTCACTGTAAGTCACTGTGGTCACGTCACAACTGTGACCAAAATGCCACCACTCAGCGATGTCACACTGTGACTGATATGTGAACTTCTTAGAAAACTTTTAAAAATTATAAAAATTCTTTAAAACATGTTACTTACTGTAAAAGATAATTTTCTGTCAATTAAAAAAAATTGTGACGCCACTGTTATGTCATTACATGTAACGTACGTCTCATTATATGACAAAACAACCCTACCATATACTCACAGTGTAACTCGCAGTGTAAACTCGCAATAAAACAAAACATATGTTAAGATTAAAAGTTTCCACATCAAACAATAAAAATAATTCAGTGTTTGTTTCCGACTAATATTTCACAACAAAATTAAAAACTTCACCAAAAAATGTACATAAATAAAACACACAAATTTAATAGACATGTAATCAAACTGCTCGCTTAGACTACTAAAACTTTTTGAATTAAAAAACTGTTGTAGGTAGTAAAATATTTTACGATATTTACGACTATTAACTCTTGGAATGTTGCTAATATGAAAGTATAGCTATTGAATTTTAAAACTTTATTTGAATACATAATTGATATTTTTCATATAAAAATGTTTTTTGGTGTTATTAGTGGTCAATCTAGAAAAATGTATTAACTGTAGAGATTTCAATAATAAGAAAATATTTTCTTCCTGTATTCTATAATCCGGGAAAATGGTTTATATTTATAAATTATTGTATGTATAAATTGTGTGTGGGTATGGGAAGGGACGGAGTTTTGTAATAAAGCAATGCTTTATTATAAGAAATAAAAATACTTGCATATTTTCAGTAATAAATTTTTCTGCTAGTGTTTAATTATTTTAAGTTATTCTTAAAAAATAAATTTGGCTACTTGTTTCACATTTTTTAAATAAATTTAACTTTTTCCGAATATAAAATAAAATACAGTAAAACCACTTTAAAGCGACCACGTTCCGTTCAAATAAAAATTGGTCGCTCCGGGAGGTGGTCTCTTAATAGAGGTCACGTTTAAATCTAGATTTTAATTGTTAAAAAAAAGGTAACAATTAATGTTACTAAAATTTATTTTTCACATTTTGAAAAAATATGAAAATTTAGGTTTCAAAACAAAAGTTAATTACATAAGTTAATTACTGCAGAGTATAAAAAATGAATATATTGACGTTTTTTGTGATTTTACGGTTTTATCTTTTATAGATTTTATTTCCAAGTCCTTTCGAAGTTCAGTAAATAAATGTATTTGTTTTTCTTTTTTTGGACGGGAGCAAATAATGGCGATTTCATTAATTTATCTATTTTTTTTTTAGAGTTTCTTGACAGAATAGTGCACGGCAGTTTATTGACCGCCATTCTTAATTTGTCATCAGAGTTAAATTCATTGCCTAAAGAGGCACAAAGGTGTTTAAACACTTAAAAGTTATCGGAATAAAATATTTAAAAAAAATTCTAAACTAACTTTAGAAGTTTGATGAATAATGTGCTCTCAGGAATTAATTTTCTAATAAAGCTTTCTTCAAGCGACCAGGAAAAAGCGGAATTTATTTCATTTTCTTCAAAGAAATTGGTCGCTCATGGAGGGAGTTCAACTTAAATGGTCTCTGAATGGAGGTAAAATTAGTATTGAGCCTATGGGAATAAATTTCGTTCTATGACAAAATGGTCGTTGAGGGAGGTGGTCGCTTAATGGAGGTGGTTGCACAGGGAGGTTTCACTGTATACAAAATATATGTAAAACTCATGACGTAATTAATTATTCATATTTTTTTTTGTTTTGCAAAACTTAAATAGCTTTACAAAACTTAAAACTTGAACTATTTTGAAACACATAAAAAAAGTTAAATGCATCAAAAAATTCTTCAAACAAGAAATTTTATTTGGAAGTAAGTTTATAAAAATATTATATCATATAAATGTATAAAAACGGAAAAGCCATCTGTTCTTGCTTTGATAAACAAAACAGTGCTAACCGCAGACGATAAAACTATTAAAAATAACATATTGCGTTTAACCCACGGTGACCGTTTTTAGCCTGTTGTATAAAATCTGGACTGTTGTATGAGATACAACAGGCTAAATCCGGCTAAAAACTCAGGCTAAAAGATAGTTGTCAGTCTATCGACTGGAAATTAACAGATTTTTTTAATACTCGTATAACGAAATTTAGAAACGATTGCGGATGATTAAAACAAAAGACATGGGTGTTTATTGCTCCGGGAGGTTATCTTTCTCTGGATGTCTGTCTGTCTATCCTACAGCATGCAATTTTCTTGTAAAGGATGATATTATTATGCAGTAAAACCTCCATAACGGACACACCCGATTAGTGGACACCTCTATTTAGCGGACATTTTTTCGATTACCAACCATTAAATAACTGTACATTATTTACTCTCAGTAGCGGACACCTCCAAATAGAGGACAAATTCTGCCCTCCCGAGGTGTTCGCTATTCAGAGGTTTTACTGGTAAAACCTCCATAACGGACACACCCGATTAGCGGATACCTCTATTAGGCGGACATTTTTTTGATTACCAACACTTAAGTTACTGTACATTTTTTGCTCTCAGTAGCGGACACCTCCAAATAGAGGGCAAATTCTGCACTCTCGAGGTGTCCGCTATTCAGAGGTTTTACTGTATATATTATTGACAGTTATTTTACAGGGCCGCACAAAAGAATAAGAATATATGAAACGAATATAAACTATCTTCGGGATTGGTAGATCGCTGATGGTAATGTAATTTTAGGATGTTGTTGCAGTCACCCGCAGCATGTTTCCAGGGTGTCGTTCATCTGACGAAACCCTACCTGTCCCACTCCTTTGTCTGTCTGTCTGTCTGTCCGTCTGTCACAGAGCCCGTTCTCAGAAACTATATATGTCGGAGACTTGAAATTTTCCATACTTATAGCTGAACACCACACATCAAATGGCAAATAATAAAAATTTGAAAAAGTCTAATATTTAACCCTCTGGGTTCTAACATGTGTATTTAAAACAATTTTTCTAACTCAACCCCTAGTTAAGTAGGAGACTTGAAAGCTTGCATACTTATAGCTGAACACCACACATCAAACGACAAATCATAAAATTTTGAAAAAGGTCTAATATTTAACCCTCTGGGCTCTAACATGTGTATTTTAAACAATTTTTCTAACTCAGCCACAATTAAGTAGGAGACTTGAAAGCTTGCATACTTATAGCTGAACACCACACATCAAACGGCAAATAATAAAAATTTGAAAAAGTCTAATATTTAACCCTTTGGGCTCTAACATGTGTATTTTAAACAATTTTTCTAACTCAGCCCCTAGTTAAGTAGGAGACTTGAAAGCTTGCATACTTATAGCTGAACATCTCACATCAAACGACACATCATAAAATTTTAAAAAAGGGGTCTAATATTTAACCCTCTGGGCTCTAACTTGTGTATTTTAAACAATTTTTCTAACTCAGCCCCTAATTAAGTTGGAGACTTGGAATTTCGCATACTTATAGCTGAACACTTGCGATAACACGACAAATCATAAAATTTTGAAAAAGTCATATTTAACCCTCCGGTCTCTAATTTATGTATTTTAAGCATTTTTTCTAACTCAGCCCCTAATTAAGTTGGAGACATGAAATTTTGCATAGTTATAGCTGAACACCTCACATCAAACGACAAAAAATAAAATTTTGAAAAAGTCTAATATTTAACCCTCTGTGCTCTAACTTGTGTATTTTAAGCAATTTTTCTAACTCAGCCACAATTAAGTAGGAGACTTGAAAGCTTGCATACTTATAGCTGAACACCACACATCAAACGGCAAATAATAAAAATTTGAAAAAGTCTAATATTTAACCCTTTGGGCTCTAACATGTGTATTTTAAACAATTTTTCTAACTCAGCCCCTAGTTAAGTAGGAGACTTGAAAGCTTGCATACTTATAGCTGAACATCTCACATCAAACGACACATCATAAAATTCTAAAAAAGGGTCTAATATTTAACCCTCTGGGCTCTAACTTGTGTATTTTAAACAATTTTTCTAACTCAGCCCCTAATTAAGTTGGAGACTTGGAATTTCGCATACTTATAGCTGAAAACTTGCGATAACACGACAAATCGTAAAATTTTGAAAAAGTCATATTTAACCCTCCGGTCTCTAATTTATGTATTTTAAGCAATTTTTCTAACTCAGCCCCTAATTAAGTTGGAGACATGAAATTTTGCATACTTATAGCTGAACACCTCACATCAAACGACAAAAAATAAAATTTTGAAAAAGTCTAATATTTAACCCTCTGGGCTCTAACTTGTGTATTTTAAACAATTTTTCTAACTCAGCCACTAATTAAGTTGGAGACCTGAAAGTTTGCATACTTATAGCTGAACACTTGCGATAACACGACAAACCATAAAATTTCGAAAAAGTCATGTTTAAGGGGACACGATACCTTTTAAACTACTTTTTCGATTTTGAATAATACTGTAATATACTTAAATATAATGTCACTACAGATATGAGGAACTATAAGGCAAATATAATTTCATATAATTTAAAAAAAAAAATCTTGTAGAACAACCTATTTAACTAAAATTTAAATTTTTAAAAAATTAAGAAAATGTTTTTAAATCCCTACTACTTTTTTAAATATGAATATTTTTGCTTCAAAATTTTTTTCCATATTCCTTAGATTATACTGCATAAAACTGTGCATGGATTTTTAGATGTATGGGATATTACATTTAATATCAATTTTTTCTGTTTTGTATAGTAAAAAATCAAGGAAAAATAATTGAAATTCTTAAAAAAAAAATAACTATAACCTTGAATAATCCTTTAAATCCATGCACAATTTTATGTAGTATGTTTTTAGGATTATGGAAAAAAAAATTTGAAGAAAAAATATTCATATTTAAAAAAGTAGTAGGGATTTAAAAACATTTTTTTAATTTTTTAAAAATTTAAATTTTAGTTAAATAGGCTGTTCTACAAGATTTTTTTTTTTTTTAAATTATATGAAATTATATTTGCTCTATAGTACCTAATATCTGTAGTAACATTATATTTAAGTATATTACAGTATTATTCAAAATTGAAAAAGTAGTTTAAAAGGTACTGTGTCCCCTTAACCCTCCGGTCTCTAACTTGTGTATTTTAAGCAATTTTTCTAACTCAGCCCCTAATTAAGTTGGAGATATGAAATTTTGCATACTTATAGCTGAAGACTTGCGATCACACTACATATCATAAAAATTCAAAAAGTCTTTTATTATTACAGCCCTTTGACCACTCTTTCTTATTGTGCACCACAGCCTTACATATTTTAGTTTCACTTTTTACCACCAGGTGACGCCTACCTATATCGAGTGCTATGTGCCTGATCCCCTCGAATAATATGTCTACGGATAGGTTGTAAAACGCAATTTCTTACGGATACAGGTTTTATTTAGAATAGAGTGCGCCCCTGGTTGCAAAATGTGGAACTAACATATTTTTTCAAAAAGATAAAGTGTTTTGAAAGGAATATTAAACGAAACCATCTGTGCGATCTGTGATCACACTTAACCAACTTGTTTCTTCAAGATGGTGCATTTAGCATTTATAATAGTTATTTTACAGGGTCCCACAAAAGAACACGAATGTATGAAACGAATATATCTTAAATGCGGGGTTTGTAGATCACTGATGGTAATGAAACTTTAGCACGTTGTTACAGTCACACGCAGCATATTTTTTATTTTATTTTTATCAAGAGGGCGCAAATAGCATTTATAATTATTGTACAGGGCCGTACAGTAGAATACTAATATACGTTATATGCGGGATTTTTAGATCGTTGATGTAATATAATTTTAGCGTGCTGTTACAGACACCGCAGCATGTTTTACCTTCAAGAAGGTGCAAACAGCAATTAGAGTTATTTTACAGGGCCGCACAAAAGAACACGAATGTATGAAGCGAATATATGTTAAATGCAGGTTTTCTAGAACGCTGATGATAGTGCAATTTTAATATGTTTTTACATTAGCATACAGAATGATTTTTCTTAAAGAGGATATATATAGCATTTATAATTATTGTACAGGGCCGCACAAAAGAATACGTACATATGTTAAATGCGGGATTGGTAGATCGTTGATGGTTATGTAATTTTAGCATGTTGTTACAGTCACCCGCAGCCTGTTTTTTTTTAAGCGGGTGCATGTAGCATTTATAGTTATTATACAGGGCCTTACAAAAGAATACGAAATACGAATACATGTTAAATGCGGGATTTGTAGATCACCGATTGTAATGTAATTTTATGATGTTGTTACAGTCATCTACAGCATGATTTTTCTTAGAGATGGTGCATATAACATTTATAGTTGCTTTACAGGGCCGCACAAAAGAATACGAATGTATGTTAAATGCGGGTTTCGTAGATCGCCGATTGTAATGCAATTTTAGGATGTTCTTACAGTCACCCACAGCATGTTTTTCTTTGACATGGTGCATATAGCATTTATAGTTATTTTACAAGGTCATACAAAAGAAAATGTAAGTATCAAACGAATATATGTTAAATGCGGGGTTTGTAGAACGCTGACGGTAATGTAATTTTATCATGTTGTTACAGTCTCCTACAGAATAACTTTTCTTGAAGAGGATGTATATAGCATTTAAAGTTATTGTACAAGGCCGTACAAAGGAATAAGATGGGAGGAAATGGGGTAACCAAATTTCGGTAAAATTAATTTTTTTGATTTTTCAATTTATGATAGCTATATTAAAGTTAAAGTTCGCACAGATTCAACACAATTTTATCACGTGTTTATATATGCAGTGTCCCCTGGCGGGAAATAGAACAACTAGTTTAAAATAAAATATTTTTATTAAAATAAATTTTCAGAATACGTTTCTGCCATGGTGAAATTTATGTTTTACTAAAATATTTTACACGAAACTTTTTTTTTCGCTGATAGTACCCCTGGTGGGAAGATTGTATAACTGAAATTTTAAAATTAATTTTTTTTTAAGTTTTCTTTTACGTCCTTAGCTTTAAGTATGCAAAATTTCATGTCTCCAACTTAATTAGGGGCTGTGTTAGAAAAATTGCTTAAAATGCACAAGTTAGAGACCGGAGGGTTAAATATGACTTTTTCAAAATTTTATAATATGTAGTGTGATCGCACGTCTTCAGCTATAAGTATGCAAAATTTCATGTCTCCAACTTAATTAGGGGCTGAGTTAGAAAAATTGCTTAAAATACACAAGTTAGAGACCGGAGTGTTAAACATGACTTTTTCAAAATTTTATGATTTGTCGTGTTATCGCAAGTGTTCAGCTATAAGCATGCAAAATTTCAAGTCTTCAACCTAATTAGTGGCTGAGTTAGAAAAAATGTTTAAAATACGCAAGTTAGAGCCCAGAGGGTTAAATATTAGACTTTTTCAAAATTTTATGATTTGTCGTTTGATGTGAGGTGTTCAGCCATATGTATGTAAAATTTCATGTCTCCAACTTAATTAGGGGCTGAGTTAGAAAAATTGCTTAAAATACACAAGTTAGAGACCGGAGGGTTAAACATGACTTTTTCAAAATTTTATGATTTGTGGTGTTATCGCAAGTGTTCAGCTATAAGTATGCAAAATTTCAAGTCTCTAACTTAATTAGGAGCTGAGTTAGAAAAATTGCTTAAAATACACAAGTTAGAGCACAGAGGGTTAAATATTACACTTTTTCAAAATTTTATGATTTGTCGTTTAATATGAGATGTTCAGCCATATGTATGTAAAATTTCATATCTCCAACTTAATTAGGGGCTGAGTTAGAAAAATTGCTTAAAATACACAAGTTAGAGACCGGAGGGTTAAACATGACTTTTTCAAAATTTTATGATTTGTGGTGTTATCGCAAGTGTTCAGCTATAAGCATGCAAAATTTCAAGTCTCTAACTTAATTAGGAGCTGAGTTAGAAAAATTGCTTAAAATACACAAGTTAGAGCACAGAGGGTTAAATATTACACTTTTTCAAAATTTTATGATTTGTCGTTTAATGTGAGGTGTTCAGCCATATGTATGTAAAATTTCATATCTCCAGCTTAATTAGGGGCTGAGTTAGAAAAATTGCTTAAAATACACAAGTTAGAGACCGGAGGGTTAAACATGACTTTTTCAAAATTTTATGACTTGTGGTGTTATCGCACGTGTTCAGCTATAAGTATGCAAAATTTCAAGTCTCCAACTTAATTAGTGGCTGAATTAGAAATTTTTTTTTTAAATACGCAAGTTAGAGCCCAGAGGGTTAAATATTAGACTTTTTCAAAATTTTATTTTTGTCGTTTGATGTGAGGTGTCCAGCTATAAGTATGTAAAATTTCATGTCTCCAACTTAATTAGGGGCTGCGTTAAAAAAATTGCTTAAAATGCAGAAGTTAGAGACCGGAGGGTTAAATATGACTTTTTCAAAATTTTATGATTTGTCTTGTTGTCGCAAGTGTTCAGCTATAAGCATGCGAGCTTTCGAGTTTCCAACTTAATTAGGGGCTGAGTTAGAAAAAATTGTTTAAAATACACATGTTAGAGCCCAGAGGGTTAAATATTAGACTTTTTCAAAATTTTATGTTTTGGCATTTGATGCGTGGTGTTTAGCTATAAGTATGCAAAATTTCAAGTCTCCAACATTTATAGTTTTTTAAAACGGACTCTGTGACAGACGGACAGACAGACAGACAAGTGAGACGAATAAGGTTTCGTCAGATAAGAAACCCAAACAATATGCATGAAGTATACATCTTTTGTTAAAAACATACGATAATGTATATGAACAAAGTATTTCAATTTCGCCAGTGTAGGGTAATATAATTCAAATACGATACTTCCAACAATTTACGCCTTTAGAAAGTAATGGACCCGATGTTTTTTGTGGAGCCCTGTATATGAATAATAAATATTACGTTAATCGTTTTTGATTGAACCATGCTAGAGTGAACCTAAAGATCGTATATCGAATTTGTTTCTCAAAATATGATTTTTTACATTTTTAATTATACAAACAGACAATAGATAGCAGGACTATCGATTTTATTTTTAGCCTGTTGTCAGGCTAAATCTAGCCTGCATTTAGCTTGAAAAAACGGTCACACTGGTTTAACCTTTGGAACAGGCAGATGGAGTTTTTTGCTGGACAATAGGTAGCGTTATGAACATGCAGTCTGTCAGATAAAAACATTTAACCTAAAAAATTCATAGGAATAATCATCCCAAGGTCATACTTTAGACGAAAATATGAGTTCGAGATATTTACACTAGCTTTGGTGTGGTTTAAATGATTCCCATCATTGCTAGTGTATGTATTATTGACATATTTTCTACTGCCAAAATTTGTTCTTCCTAAAACATGGATTACATCGGAATTTAAAGAATGACGTTAAGGGGAAAAAAAAGGTATGAAAAAATATTTTATTCCAGTGTTTGCTTTTCTTTAAATTATAACGCTTTTAGTATTTTCTTATAAACATTTCATTAACCTAATACAGTTTAGTAGATTTATTATTTAATTTATTGAAATAAATAACTGTCTCAACAATTTTAATCAGATGATTAATATCAATTATATAAATTTATTTTAAACAGATTTGTTTTCTTTTAAAATATTATAGGTTAAAATCACATGTTTTCTCAAACTTTAAAATGACATATAAAAATATTATAATCAAAGTTTAACATAATTAGCAAATATTTAAATGTATTTAACGTACTAAATAAAAAGGCCTTTTTATAGAATAAAATTTTTTGATTGTCTCAAACAATTTGCGTTGCACATTTTTATTTAAAAATTAATATATGTTCGGAAGAAAAGAAGATTGTTTATTCTATTTAGAAGAAATAGGAAATTTTTACATAATGGAGAAGTACTATTTAAAGGATATCATACATATGTAGTATTAAGAGTGAAAAATCAGTGTCAATGAGTATTATTCGATGTGAAAAAAGTTATAGAAAATTATAAAGAGATATCCTTAGCTGGTAAGAACTTTTCAGTTAGACATTATGAACGAAAAGCTTTGAAAGTAAACCGGTGTCTTAATTTGTTGACAAATATTGAAATTATGCAACCCAGCGAGAATTTAAATTTGGTTATATTGAAAGATTTTAATTTTTAAAACACATATCCATGTACTTGAATGAATGAAACTAAAATGTAAAATATATTTCATTATTTTTTTTCTAGACACTTTTAATATTTTACTTTTTGAATGATTTTATACGCATGAACTTCAAAATATCTATACTATACACTCTATTAGAAAACAGACTGATTAAAGGGGGCTTGCTATTTATGATTATAATCTAATCCTGTAAATAAAATAATAATAGTAATAATGAACCAATGTGTGCTTCTATTTTTTGCTTATGGTTTGAATTTTTATACTTTATTCACATAAAAATGACTAACTATTTTACATTATTTTCATTATTTTTTATTTTACTGTGTCATATAAAAGTAAATATGATTACCTGCATTTGTAACAGACTGTATATATAAAATTTTCACCACACGTTATTCTAAAACCTTTATAACAAATTAAAAACGTCATCAAACATTGTTCATAAATAAAACACAAATTTAATAAACATGTAATCGAACTGCTCGCTTAAACTACTAAAACTATTAGAATATTAATAATAATTTTAAAAAAACTGCTGTAGGTAGTAAAATCTTTGGCGATTTCTTCGACTATTAACTCCTGGATTGTTGCTTATATGAAAGTATCGCTATTGAATTTCAAAACTTTATTTGAATAAATAATTGATATTTTTCATATAAAAATGCTTTTGGTGTTATTAGTCAAATGCATTAAAAAGAGGTGCTAGTTCATAAAAACAGAGCATGATGACAGAGCTTCATGAGTAAATGTAATATAGTAATGCGTTTCGTAATGCTATAAGAAAAAATATATAATTTGTTAATATGATAAATAAAGTGACATTAATTTTTAAGGATTTTATGAATTACAAATTGAAAAATACAATTAAAAAACGACATGATTTAACAATATCTTGTATTTTCTGAAGAAATAAAATTCTATAATTTTTGCAAGGTCTTGGACACACTGATTTAGGAATACTGTTGTATGAGGTAGTTTTTTAGAAGAAATTTCTGATAGCAACTAAAGGTGAATTTCACTTTAAAAAAAAAGGATGTATTTCGCCCATTTTAAAAAGAGCAGGGTACTGCAACTTTAAAAAATGGCCTAGATTGAACAGTAAGTAATTGCAGAATTAATAAAAACAGCAAATAAATATAATTTAAGGTTGTATTCCGATCCAAACTGCTTATTTTCTAATTCATTTTAAAATTCATTTTTGCTCTCAAAAGTATCAAACTGGGAAATTCTCTTATTTAGAAACTACATAATGTGCCGTGCTTCTCAATTTTTTGATAAATGCAGAAAATACTGTATTAAACGCTGTCAAAGTTAGCGTTTTGAACCGAATTTTCCGAAGCGTGCAATCTGGGAATGAAAAAAAGGGTCATACTGAGAAAATAATTGTTTAAAAATCAAATTCTAATTAATTGAGCTGAAAATGAAATCACACGGCACGTTAAACATGTCTTCAAAAATCACTCCTAGCAAGTTTCATGTTTTTACTTTTAAAAATGAGTCTGAAAATGTCTCAGAAAATTTAGAGCTGTTGAGGGTGGAAAAACATTTTTTCGAATATACCCTTAATTAGTGGCACAAACAACAAAACAAGCAAATATGGTTTCCAGCTCATCTTGCATTTGTACAAAGGAATATTACTATTAATCTCCGACGCTTTGGACGGAAGCAAAGATGACATTTTATGGAATGACGGAGATTCTTCATACACCGATTCATATTATAATAGTGGTACTGCTACCTTCAGTGAAAGTGATTTATTATGAGAATTTTTTGTCAAAATTTTCACAAAGATTATTTGTAAATTTTACGTCTATGAAAATATTACTATAAAAAGAAAAATCGTATTTAATAAACAGCATATAGTTTGGAAACATATGATAAGTTACTAATTTTATTATAATGTGTTTTTTTTTTATACCAGTAATGTTTTAGCATTAGAGTGTACAATATTGTGTAGTAGATTTCCCCGCATAATAGTCGCACTTAGACTTTCACAATGAAAAATTGGCAAAAAAGTGCGACTATTACGCGAGTAAATACTGTAGTTGTTAGCTCCAATTTGCTGTAAATTTATTATTGCAAAAGCAGAATGAGAAAATATTACCTAATTATTCTTTACTCTCAAAAGTTTTTAATACTTGCTGTGATGTTTATAGAAAAGAAAGAATAACTTGATTGATTAAAGATGAATTTCGTAAAAGCATCGCGAAAAAATGCAAATTTCGTTAAAAGATCATGAAAAAAAGCGAATTTAATCTAAGATTAGCAAATTTTGTCAAAATATTGTAGAAAAAACGCGAATTTCGTCAATGGACCGCATAAAAGGCGAAATTTTTAAAATAAATCGCGCAAATAAGGTGAATTTTGTCAAACGATCGCGAAAAAAATTCTAAATTTCTTCAAAAGGTCGTGGAAAAAAACGTGAATTTCATCTAAGAATCACAATTTCGTCAAGAGATTGAAAAAAAACGTGAATTTCGTCAAAGGATCGCGAAAAAATGCAAATTTCGTCAAAAGATCGTGGAAAAAACGAATTTCATCTAAGAATAGCAAATTTTGTCAAAAGATTGTAGAAAAAACGCGAATTTCATCAATGGACCGCATAAAAGGCGAAATTTTGTAAATAAATCGCGCAAATAAGGCAAATTTTGTCAAATGATCGCGAAAAAAAATCTAAATATCTTCAAAAGGTGGTGGAAAAAAACGTAAATTTCATCTAAGAATCGCAATTCCGTCAAGAGATTGAAGAAAAACGTGAGTTTCGTCAAAGGATCGCGAAAAAATGCAAATTTCGTCAAAAGATCGAGGAAAAAAAGCGAATTTACATCTATCAAATTTTGTCAAAAGATTGTACAAAAAATGCGAATTTCATCAATGGACCACATAAAAGGCGAAATTTTGTAAATAAATCGCGCAAAAAAGGTGAATTTTGTCAAACGATCGCAAAAAAATCTAAATTTCTTGAAATGGTCGTAGAAAAAAACGTGAATTTCATCTAAGAATCGCAATTTCGTCAAGAGATTGAAGAAAAACGTGAATTTTGTGAATTTCAAAGCATAGTGAAAAAAAGCGAATTTCGTCAAATGATAGTGAAAAAACATAAAATTTTGTCAATAAATCGTACAAATAAGGTGAATTTCGCCGAAGGATTTCGAAAAAAAACGTAAATTTCAATAAAGTATCGTGAAAAAAACATTCTGAATTTTTTCTGTGAACTTCAGAATTTTTTTTTAACCATAATCATTCCTGCTTTCATTGCCATGGTGCATTGATTGAACTCGAATAGCGATTTCATTTTTCAATAAATATATTGCATCTTAACGCTGTCACAACATTGTCATTGTAGTCACATATTCGTCACAAAGTTAATGACAAAATCGTCACAAATTACACAATTTTCACAAAATTGTCACAATGTGACTTCACAACATTGTCACTGTCGTCACAGAATCATCACAGTGTTAATGACAATTTCGTCACAAATGACACATATTTCACAAATTGGTCTCACCGTGACTTCACAAATTGGTCACAATGTGACGTCACAAATGAGCTCTAAAACGGCCATAACGACCTCACATTCTAGTCACTGTGACTTCATATCGACGTCACGTGACGTCACATCGACGGTCACAAAGTCACAGTGTGACTTCACAACGACGTCGCCGTAACGTCACCATGCCTTACGGGATGTATCAGTTTGGAAGAGATTTGTGCAGAGTTGTGGAAGTTACCGTGTCCAGAAGAAAGTGATATATATATAGATAGATAGATACATAGATAGATAGATAGATAGATAGATAGATAAAGTTTTTTACTGCGGGTGGTTTTGGTTTCTAGGGGTCATGATCGGTGTAGATCTGCAAAAATTTTTCAGAAATTCCAACATAGGGGAGAATGTAATAGGTAGTATTTCATACGAAATCTACCTAAAAACGGAAGGAAAAACATAAACAGCACCCACCTTATCTCGCCCGAGGGCCGAAACTAAGGGGGGGGGGCAGAGGGGACATGTGCCCCGGGCGCCACAGGCAAGAGGCGCCAAATGAAGGATTATACCTTTGGAATCCATCATTTTCTTCTGATGGACTCATGGCTTTAATTTATTATGAAAGCCATGAGTCCATCAGAAGAAAATAACTCGGTTAAAGCGGAAACTCGGTTAAGCGGGACTCGGATAATCGGAACTCTACTGTATAAGCAAACACTGTAAATAGCCGTTAATACATGCGAATTCTTTTATGTGAACGAACTATAATTGCAACAAACGTCACATTTAATTTTTGTAGTTCAATATTACGTATTTTATGATTACATATTTTTTAATTTTAAAATAAGTCGGCCATTAGAAAATTAGTAAAATTCTCTTTGTAAATATACTTTGAGGAAGAAAGGCGGGGGGGGGGGGGGGGGGGGGGGGGGGGCTCCAAAATTCATGTTTCCCCCGGGCGCAAAAAAGGCTAGTTTCGGCCCTGTCTCGCCCTTCCACCTCATCGGAAAAAAAAAAATTATATATAGATATAGATATATGTTCAAGAACTATTTTAAAACTTTGTAATAAAAGTCCATTTCTCAGTGTAAAATAGAATGAATGAAAAGTACGTGTGAAATAATAGCAGACAAGTTCGTGTGTTACATTTTCTAATGTTTCTCAGACCTCTTCTTTTATTGTCATGTTTCTCTGTGTTCTAAAAAAAGGTAACTAACGCTGTCACCGCCGCAGTAAATGAATTTTTCGTGACATGGGGTCTTACTTTGGTAGTATTAAGAAAAGTACTGCACACAAAAATATGAAAATGGTAGTATTATAGAGCAATGTTTGATAAATACATTTTTAAAAAATAAATAATAAATACGTTTTTAAATAAAAATTTTATTTTAAGCGATATTTAATGTTAAAGTTGGTCAAAATCGTTCTATTAAAGAAGTTTTACATTAGCAAAAACTATACATAAGAATTTAATCCTTTTTATCTAAGGATATACTACATTAGAAGTTTCCAGTGTGCCGACTGCATTTATTTTTTTTATTATTTGGCTAATTTTTTGAGGGCTAATTTCCATTAAAATCCAAATTTGCAGCTTTTTGAGAGACTATTTTTTACATGTTTTAGAAAAGATTACAATTTTAAATTGTTGCCAATTGTAAAACAGCGCAAACAATAATATTTCCTTCAAAACAAAAATATATTTACATGGGACTATTATAAACAGGGGAAAAAACTTTCAAATTATATTTAAATGATTATGTATTAAAAGCAGGAAAATATTGAAAATTACGTCATAAAATCTATATTTAGTACATGTGAATGTTAAAAGAGAAAGAAAATTTTAAGATAATAAATCTATTAATCTGTGTTAAGTATCTTAATTGGAGGAAATTATCTCCTATTTAAAATGACAAAATAATAATATTGTAAAACTGTTTAAATTTAAAAATATATTCACACGAGACATTTATTTCATATTTGGAGATAATATTTTTAACCATTGTTGTGAATTTTAAGAAAGCGCAAATATTTTCTTTCTAACAACAAAAGTATTTTCACGTGAATATTAAAAAGAGAAAGAAAACTTTTGTGAAAATTATATCAGATATAAAGCGATACATTTAAAATGTCTTATTTAAAACAATTTTCTTATATTGTTGTTAGAAAAATACCAGGAGGATAAGACTCTGTTTACATAGTTCATTTTATATTACCCCCTCCCTTTTTTTTTTTTCAAATGTTTAACTCATCTTATTTAATCAAACATGAAAACAGTCAGTAGTTGTTTAACAGCAGCTGATCCCGCCTTAAAATTCCGCAATCAAAAAGAAGTGAATAGAAATCTATTTACAAGGAGATCGCCACTGATTTTTTAAATTAATAGTTCAGTTTCTGCAATCTTTTTACAGCCGATCAAATTAACCTGTTTCTACAGTTTGCGGTGTCTCAATGGGGATTGGCGAGCGTAGCTCGTAGATGACAGTAGGGGGCAAAGCCTCCTTAGTATACTAAAACATGCTTTCTAAACATTTAAGCCTATTAAAAAAAAAAAATCCGCCTAATAACGAGAAACTTTCTGACTCATGTTTAAACATAAAAGTGTCAATACTTGCGGGCATGGTTATTGAAGCGATATGGAATTGTACATTTTTTTCCGATAAATAAAAAAACACCTCGAGTAAAACGATTTTTATCCCATAACGACATTTGGCTGCCTTGTCTGAAAATTTAGTTCAAAATGCCAACTTTAACAGCCTTTTCTGAATAATCCTCTGCTTTTATCGAAAAAGGGAAAAAAAAAAAATTAGATTTCCTAGTTTCTGAAAAAGAGCAGCTGCCAATCGCATGCGTTTACATACAAAAACGAATTCGGGAATGCGTCATAAAGCTGTCAATTTTAATTTCAGAATATTAAAATGATTCTTAAATAGTGGGTAACTTTAATAATATTAAAAAAAACATCTAGAAATTGCGGGTTAAATGCCAGTCCAGAGTGTTTATTGTGCAGTTAAAAATTGTCTCTTATCTATCCAGAATTTCTATATGCATTACAGGGCCGAAACTAGCCTATTTTGCGCCCGGGGCAAAGATGAATTTTGTCCCCCCCACCCCTTCTTCCTCAAAGTATATTTGCAAAGAGAATTTTACTAACTTTCTAATGGCCGACTTATTTTAAAATTAAAAATATGTAATGATAAAATATGTAATATTGAACTACAAAAATTGAATGTGACGTTTGTTGCAATTATAGTTCGTTCACATAAAAGAATTCACATGTATTACCGGCTATTTACAGTGTTTGCTTATACAGTACAGTTCCGATTATCCGAGTCCCGCTTAACCGAGTTTCCGCTTTAACCGAGTTATTTTCTTCTGATGGACTGATGGCTTTCATAATAAATGAAAGCCATGAGTCCATCAGAAGAAAATGATGGATTCCAAAGGTATAATCTTTCATTTGGCGCCCCTTGCCTGTGGCGCCCGGGGCACATGTCCCCTCTGCCCCCCCCCCCCTTACTTTCGGCCCTGATGCATTAAACTTATCATATGAATAAACAACAATAACAAACAAAATAATGGGATATTTTTTCTATGCTCCTTTCTGCCAGCATTAGATTAAACATTTCAAAAATCTTAAAGGTAATATTCTTTAATGAAAGCTGAATGCACTATTTGGATAAACTATCGTCGATTAATTCATAATACAGCCGATCTAGTTGGTGCTTACATAAATAAGAAATGGTAAATGAATTAATAGTTTCCATGCGTATATTCCGTAAGATAATCTTTTTTTCTCAACTCTTTTACTGAAAACAATACGATAAATCTAATATATATATATATATATATATATAACCATTAATTAAACATTACCGACCACCAACAAAAACCGCGATATATATATATCTATTAAACTTTCTGTACAAAAATATCATTGAAGGATAATGACAATGACCAATAATATGAATACATAAACACCACATAATATATATATATATATATATATATATATATATAATGTTTATTATTATTAATGATTATTTGATTATTTTCTATAACATATTTAAATTTCTTGTTATTATCTATATTTGTTTGTTATTAACTATAACATATTTAAAAACGCATTTAATACAAGATTCATAAGTTCTTCAAAGCTGTTTCTCTAACCACTTGGAAATAATTTTTTCCCCCCTAACACGCCGCCGCAAGGCAAGACAAGACATCTGGGGATAATTCTATTTGCTGCTTTTTTTAATGACCGGTGACTGATTACTGACCAGACTATATTTCCGCTAACTATTCCAGTCGAGCATACAAGGACAGAATGAGTGGAAAACGGGTTTTAAATACATTCTTTCTTTTATCGCAGTATTTCTTCGAACTATAGGTCCGGTATTTCTAGCACGATAGACCCATTCAGATGGCTAAATAAAATGTTATTCGCTCAATGAAGAAGAAAAAAAATATCTGTAGCAAATCGAATTTTAACAAATTTATATGCGTTTTTATTTAAAAAACTAATATTCCATTGAATACATTTTATTTTAATTCAAATGTTAATATGTGTTTATAATTCTTTTATTTCTTATGATAAAAAGCGATGTGTTGATAGTTTAAGCTGCCAAAACAATATCAAGGATTTTAAAAAAAGTAACTAATACTTGTGTGTACCAAGTTATATGAAATCTAAGGTACAAATAAATACACCAATGAAAAGTATTTTTTCACAGAGACTAAATATATTATGGTTTCGATTTAAAACTAGTATGTTGTGGCCATCACAAAACTTTCTTCTATATAAATCACATCAATTAAATCATTTAAATAGTACAAGAAATGACAACGATTTAGCACCAATTCATATCAAAGTGTATCTGAATTTGAAGTTGGATGAAAATTCGTGCATTAGTTCTTGAGATAGAGCTATAGCGGAAATTCCGAAAAAAATGTAGCATAGCAGCGCCACCTGCTGAGTGATTTACACCAAAAGTAAACAGCACTAAACGATATCAAGGTATACCTGAATCTGAAGTTTGTTGAAAATCCAAGCATTAGTTCTTGAGATAAAGCTATTGCGGAAATCGCAAAAAATACGGCATAGCAGCGCCACCTGTTGAGCGATTTACACCAAAAATTAAACAGCACTAATTTATACATCAATTCATGTCAAGGACTAACTAAATCTGAAGTTTGATGAAAATCCGTGCAATAGTTCTTGAGATACAGCTCTTGTGGAAATCGTGAAAAATGCAGCACAGCAGCGCCACCTGTTGAGCGATTTACACCAAAAATTAAACAGCACTAATTTATACATCAATTCATGTCAAGGACTAACTAAATCTGAAGTTTGATGAAAATCCGTGCAATAGTTCTTGAGATACACCTCTTGTAGAAATCGTGAAAAATGCAGCACAGCAGCGCCACCTGTTGGTCGATTTGCACCAAAACTTAAGCAGCACTAATTTATATCAGGGACTAACTGAATATGAAGTTTGATGAAAATTCGTGCTTTTTTTCTTGAGTTAGAGCTATTGCGATAATCATGAACAATGCAGCATACCAGCGCCACCTGTTAGGCGATTTTCACAAAAAAGTAATCAGCACCAAACTATATCCTGGACTAACTGAATCTGAAGTTTTATGAAAATCCGTGCAGTAGTTCTTCAGATACAGCTATTGCAGAAATCGTTAAAAATGCCGCATAGCAGCGCCACCTGTTGGGCGATTTTCACCAAAAACTAATCAGTTCCAGTTTATATCAAGGTCTAACTAAATATGAAGTTTTGTGAAATTTCGTGCATTAGTTCTTGAGATAGAGCGCCCACAAAATTTGTGTCACATACAGACAGACAGACGGACAGACAGACGGACAGACAGACAGACAGACGGACAGACAGACTCACAGACAGACATTTTGTAAAAACATGTTTTTTAGAATCTCTGACTCATAAAACGTGTAAATCCGTCGAAAACTGGAATTCGAAAATTTTCATGAAACCAATACTTCCTTCTTGTAAAGATAGAAGAAAGTAAAAAAATATCTGAAAATAAAAGATAATTTATAGATTTAAAATTCCTGGAAAGCGATATAAATATTTATAGATGCAAATTTTTAAGTATAAATGTTATATACATAAGATAATATACTGACGAGGAAAATTGAACAGTGAAGTTCTTAAATTTAAAATGCAATTTTTTATAAAAATATTAAAGAACATAATATGTTTCCATTTATGCTAATTAATTTTATTATATGCTAAATATATTAGCACTTTTTTGGCTCTTAATGTTCCAGTTCAATATGTATAATTAAGCTCAGAATATCTTTCTTTTAAAAAAATATGTATTAATAACAATTTTTAATGTTGTTTTTATGTCATTCTGTGTAAAAATGCAAGCAAAAAATTAAAATAAATCCAAACTTTTCTAATAAAAAAAACGTGATTTAAATAGTTCTAACATTTTAATCACAATAATACTTTGTTTAAAATTTAAGGTTTAATTGCGTATTCAAATGTAATTCAAAATTAGTTTCTTATATGATTAAAATATACGTTTTAGTTAAGTTAAAATATAAGTTTTATTTTAAAGTTTATGAGTGTAAAAAAAAAAAAAAAGGAAAAAAAAGAATCAAACACGTACATACATAGACATGGGATTGGTTTATCAACTGAGAAAAATGTTAAAATCTTATTTGTTTTTCTTTTATATGTGATAAACTTATGTTATGAGAAATATTTCTCTGTGCCTAAATCCAAAATGGCTACCTTTTGGCACATACAGGAAGTAATTTTTAATTTCGGATGAATGTAAAGCTGGTGTTCTTATTCACGCACTATGACATTGAATAGCTCAGGAAATGCTTTCAAAGTGGATATTTTAAAAAGATTTTTCGCATAGAACAAAATCCCTTCTAAAATGTTTTTTCCAGCATTTTTATCTTTCCAATACTGTATCTCTGAGAATAGTAGTAGTTGTAAAACCAAAAATATCTTGCTGTAAGATGCGCACACAGCTGTGCACACAGAGATCTTTTAATCCCATTTAATACCCATGACTGTATCTTGTAAGGCATGAGAGAAAATAACAAGGATCCCAATCAGGGCCGAAACTAAGGGGGGGGGGGATGTGCTCCGAGCGCCAGAACGAAGGGGCGCCAAATGAAGGATTGTACCTTTGGAATGGATAATTTTCATTTGATGGACTGATGTCTTCCATTATAATGGCTGTTTCATAGAATAGGGGGGGGGGGGGCATATTTTTTTTACTTATTCTGACCCGAAAATCAGAGTTCTAACTTTTTACGGCTGCTCTTAACCTTTCAAAAAATGGCAATAATAAAAAAAAAATGCCACCCCCCCCCCCCCCATTCTGACCAGCAAATCAGAGTTCTAACTTTTTACGGCTGCTCTTAACCTTTCAAAAAATGGACATAATAAAAAAAAATTCCATCCCCCCCCCCCCCCATTCTGACCAGCAAATCAGAGTTCTAACTTTTTACGGCTGCTCTTTCATCTTCACCTAACACTTCATTTAAAATGGCTGTTTCATAATAATGGAAGCCATCAGTTCATCAGAAGAAAATAACTCGGTTAAAGCGGAAACTCGGTTAAGCGGGACTCGGATAATTGGAACTCTACTGTGTATTACATTTTAATGATCTTTAGAATATTTTTGTTGGTGTTCAGAGGGGGGGTTCAAGATCCCCGTGACCTTCCCCTTGGATCTGCCATTGTAGATTACGTAATTCAGTATTACATATTTTAAAATTTTAAATACGTCGGCTATTAGAAAATCAGTAAAATTCTTTTTGTAAATATACTTTGCGGAAGAGGGGGAAGGGGGGGGGGGAGCGCCAAAATCCATGTTTGTACCGGGTGCAAAAAAGGCTAGTTTCGTCCCTGATCCCAATTTCCCATTTCATGAGGGTAATTGGGATCAAACAGGCATTTTTACCTGAAAAAGACACTTTTTACCTGGTAATATGATACATTTAAAATAATTCTTTACACATTTCAAGAGACCAGTACGCACTGAGTAAACTTATACATATCATTAGTATATAGTCCACTTCATTCTCTGGCAATTAATTGTCAAAGTTCAAATTGTCAAAAAAAGTTATCCTAATCACCCCTGCCTCCCCTAATTGTTTTGTCATCTAAATTGTTTTCTCAACGTTTAACCGTAATTTAATAGATTTAAACTGAAAAATTTAATAGGGTATTTAACACTCTTTATTTTTTACTTTTATTAACATTTCTACATTTTAGCTTTTGAAATATTTTACTGTTGCAGTTCCCCTATAATAACTGTGAAGATCAAAATAAAAGGAAAAATTTTCTTTTAATAAAATAACGGAAGCTTTCTTATATTATGAGTTGTTTTACTCAGTATGCCTTTTTAGTTGAATCAAATGGATATACAACTTTGATACAAGTTTGCTTATCTTGGAATTCGTGCAGAGATCTGTTGTCTATTATGTTTCGGGGCGGGTTAGTAAAACATGTGCAAAGTGTAAATCATTAAGAGTTCTAAAGTTGGGTTCTAAAGAAAGTGCATGCGCGTATTGGAAATTTGGGGGGAAGTTCTATAGAGAGAATCCTATACTTTGAGATTTTAAAATCATTCTTCTTTTAAAAATTAAGACTATCTAGATTTTTTAATATATGGTTCCTTCTAAAGAAATACTTCCAATAATATTTAAAAAGAGATATAACTCATAGAGTCAATGATGTATGTAATAATCCCAATTTTGTATTTCTTGCTTATATAATCTTTTAAATTTATTCCAATGACATTTTCATTTCGTTATAATTATCTCGCAAGACTTGCAATAAAGAAATGAGAAAGTATTTTAAATTCAGAAAATAAAGCGATAAATGACTTTTTTTTTTATTAATATCCTGATCTCACTTCCAAATTTATATTAATTGCTTTGCATGTAATTTTGCATTATTATGATTCAAACAATGTGCGTAGATTTTGCGTTGAATTACTCAATTTATGTATGCTCTCATTATCAAATTAAATTTTTTGAATTCCTGAATTCGCTTTGTTTACGATCAAACTTTAATTTACACTCTCTCTGTAATAAAGAGAATAATTTTCGAGAAATGAATAGTATATTATATTTGAATGCTTAAAAAATAGGTCATTGCAATAAATAAACTAAATTAAATACTCAAAGAAGAAAAGAAAAAGCCTTAACACATTGCTTGAATCAAAACTTTTTTTAAAAGAAATATTTACGCACATCTTCTTTTTTTCCAATCTATTTTGAACTCTAAATATTTTTCTTTTCCTAATAGCACTGAGATTGATTAAATTCTATATTGTTTTATGCATAGAAATTTGCGTAAGGCGCATTCAGAAATTCTACTTTTTAAAATATGAAGTGCTTATTTAAGTCAGTCAATTTTACTATTTGTTGAAATATAACTATATTAGGATACTTGGATTTACGGAAACGTTTTCGAAAGTGAAGTTATCCTAATAATATAATTTTTTTTTTAAACCTTTATACATAACAGAAAAAGTGAAAAAATCTCTTTGTAAAGATCGGCCTCAGCTATCCAACACAAAATACATTTTAAAATAAGTGCAAATGCGATACTTTAAAAAAATTGTTACACAGAATTAACATTAGCGATCGGGTATTTTCGCACGAGTGAAGTAGCCTCTTAAGAGCAGGGCTTAATTTCTAACAAAAAAAGTACCGGAGCCCTTATATTTTTCGGTGCCGGTACTAACAACTGTACCGTTCCCACTCCCTCCCCCTGTCACTCCAATCTGCATATTTATATTTTGTACATTATTTACGAAATTTAAAGCATTTTTTTCTTTAGTAAAATAAACATTTTATTCCAATCTGCAAATTTATAATTTGTACATTATTTGCAAAATTTAAGGCATTTTTTTCTTCTGTAGCAAAATAAAAATTTTAAATATATCTGTCAGCATATACTTTAGCTGTCCACTATTCCATTTTTCCCATTTCTTCCGAATAGCAATATTTGCCTAATTATAATGTTAATTGCGATTTTTTGTTAATTCTACGATTAAATATGGTAATGATTATGATTCGGACATAGTGTTAACATATAAAAAAGAGATAGTTCGTAGCTATGCATTTTTTATGAAAAGATAAATGAAATTTACAGAAATTAATATTTATATGCTGAAGAATAGAACAATGTTTTCAATTTCCTATAAAACTTGCATACCTTAAACTATAATCGATTATTTCCGCATAACAATCTTTTGTGGTGAGTCCCTGAAAATCAGATTAAATTAAAAAATTGACACCATTATTTTAAAGATTAGATGCTTTTATAGACAAAGGGGAAACACTGCTCGATTGCTTTCTGATAGAATAACAATACATGGCAATTGTATGGGGCATTTTCACAATCTTTTGACTTTCGGGAATAAAAATCTGGTGAAATTAAATTTGCTAAAATAAAGTTTTAATCTGATAGGCGAATGCCTTAATGATTCAAAATAAAGAAAAAATGATCAGCAGCGAAAAATTTTTTATTTAACTGAGGTTTGAGTTAAACTTGCGAGTTTAATTTTCCTTACCATTTTACCACTAAAACTTTTTATTTTCTTCTAAATTTTTACTTATAATGAATTTGAATAGTACCCACAGGACATTCAAATAAGAAATAATGAAAATGTAGTGTTTTTAGTACAAATTTTTGGTATAACATTGTCTTAAAGGGGTGTTAAAGAAGGGACGGTAATGTAAAAAAGGGGAATGGTATAGGAAAATAGGGACGAAATGGGAAAAAAGGGGACGGTAAGGATGGAACAGCAAGGAAAATTACCACCTATTTTAGGCAGATCATGTTAAGACTAAGTGTCATCCAAAATGTTCATTGATTTTTAGCAACAGTTATTTACATCGCATTAAATAAATAAATAAAAAAAATAATTTACCTCGAAAAGTGCTGGAATAAACCTTTGGGGACGGTGTGACTACCAATAAAGCCACGATGCTTGAAATTGATATTTAAATGCTGATTTAAATTCTACAGTAAATTTCCTACTAAAGAATTTTAGTCATTATTTTTCTAGCATACTTCTGCATGAGAAAAAACTTGAAAAAAAAATTCTGTGGTTGCATCTGAAGGGATTTTCTGTATAATTTTAGAAGAGGGATGGTAAGGAATCTAAAACACGGGGACAGAGTTTAAAAAATAATAACAACCCTAAAAACGCGTGCAGGCTAATTTTTAGCTACTTATTTATATAAAACAATAGTTCCACTTTCAGAAAAAAATTACATTGAATTATTTTTATTGAAACAATTTTATCCAGACAGATCCAAATTAAAAATCAGCATCAGGGACACGGGACGGTATAGGAGTTTTTTAGGTGTTTGGACACCCAACATCGTCCAAAACATATTTATCTCGTTAATATTGTTGTGCAATCATGCAATGGGATGTTCCCCAGTATATGAAATAAATAAATAAAAAAAAAACACAAGAACATGTACTAAAATAAAAATTATTATTCGGGGACATAAAAGTCAAAAGATTTTGAGAATGCCCCGTATCTACTTACAAATGAAAGTAACTTTGTAAAATGTGCAAAGCAAAGGCTTAACATGGACAGCGTTCATGGTACAAAGTAAATAGAAAAATCACTAACGTAATTTTTATACTTACGTAATAGGAGACAATAAACCTCAAACAAACAAACAACAACAAAAAAAAAAAAACTGATGCTCGTTGGATAAAAACAGAAAATATTCTTTTCAGGTTAGATATCTAAATAATAATAATAATAATAATAATAATAATAATAAATGATAATTAAGAAAAAAATCCAACCAATTAAAAATTATCCTACTGTAATAAAAGAAAATCGAACTGAAAGCAAATTCATTTTTTAGTCTCTTGAGTGGAGCCGTATCAATGCAAGGCCGATATAAACTTGCAACTATCACCAGAATAGAAAAACACGATTTCTGTTTTCCTTTCATTCTGATCAAAATGATTCGAAATAGAATATAATACGTAATTTTGAAGGAGGAATTTTTTTTTCTATACATGAATAAATAAAATTTCGAATATAAGACAGATTGAGCTCCAAATCCAAAAACTGATATAAAAATTGAGTACGTTTTATCTCCATCTCCTAATGTCACACATAAGTGTTTTGATAAAAAAATAATGCAAAAACTTGGAGATTGGAAGGAAAGGAAAGGGTAATTTAGGCTTCGGTTTTTCGGAATTACGAGATGGCAAATCATGGTTGGGGGAAAAATGCGCTCCGGAACCCTGCATTTATGAGCTCTGGTGAATTTCGACTAATGTTTAAATATTTACTGAAAACAGAGAAGTGCCAGATTTGGGCTCCGGTTTTTCTCCGACGCAAATTAAACCCTGCAAGAGGCTACTTCAGTCAGGCGAAAACTGTCAGTCAGGCGCTATGTTAATCCAATGGGAGATATTTTTTAATATATCTCGTTTGCATGTTTTAATATTTGTGAATGATTTTTGTTGCATTGGATAGCTGAGATCGATCTCTACATCGGCCGTTTTTTACTTTTTCGCTTTTGTTTTCAGGTATTTTTAATTAGGACCCTTTCACTTTCGGAACTGGCTTAGAAAGTGAAAGCATCATCATAAAAAAATCTGCAAAGAAAATCGAAAAAGTAAAAAATGGCCTTTGTACAGATCGACCTCAGCTATCTATTGAAAAAACACTTAAAAATATTAAAATGCAAACGAAATTATCTTAACTTAAAAAATTTCTCCCATTGGATTAACATTAGCGAACGGGTGTTTTCGCCTGACTGCTGTAGACTCTTTAAGGATCTCTTCAATGCAGCCATTGAAGAAAAGGGGCTATGTTAAATTTGAAGATTGAGAGGTTTTGAGATATTTGATAAATCGGTAGTTGGAGGTATCGGTAGGTCAAACCTTATACTTGCTCGTCGCAGCTTTTTTTTTTTTTTTTTAACTTGTAATAGAAATATTTTTTTAAATAAATTCCTTTAAAAAAAAATCACCAATTTAATACACTTAAATCAATTTTATTTGAGCCTACCTTGCTGTGTTAAAAAATCGAATTATAATTCCAATTCTGTTTTGTTAACGATGTATTTTGTAATGAATGTTATCACAGGACTCTAGCGATAACGACTATAAAACAATTGAAAATCCTACTTAGTAATGTCAAAACTATGGGAAGATTAAAAAAAAAAAAAACTTATAGACTTTACGTAACGAAACAAACCGCTGTTTTATATAATTCTAATTTAAGTTTCATACTTTTCAAATTTGTCAGATTTTAATTTTATTTATTTATATATTTTTATTACTGTGTAAACAATTACAGATTCTTTAAAGTTACATTAATTTTTGAAAAGGCCGAAACCCTGAACTACAAACACAAAATACCTCACGATATTCTCTTTTCTACGATTTTATTTATTTATTTGTTTCTGTGCATATGTGTGTCTGACTCTTTCAGTTTTATCGGTGCAAGAGTGTTCTAAAAATAACCCCCCATCCCTCATTTGACAAATTTGCATATTTATTTTTAAACATTAAAGCATGACCCGGGTAGGTAATTTATTGAAGTGATTTGGAATTGAACAGTTTTTTTTTTTTTTTTTTTTCGATAAATGAATTACACCTTGAGTTATAAACGATTGTTTGATCATGGCGACTTTTATCCGCGACTGTCACTTCCGGAAATATAGCTCAAAATGCATGGTAAAACTCTCTGAAAGATTCTCTGCCATTTTATAAAAAAGGGGAAAAAACCTATTTAATAGTTTCTGTATAAGAATGCTTGTCAATATCCTCTTTTATAAATAAAATGGAATTCAAGAATTTGTCATAAATTAAACAGTTTTGATCAACATAAAATAGGTTGTAATTTCAATCCCCCCCCCCCCCCCCAAAAAAAAAAAAAAAAAAAAAAAAAAAAACCTACGCAGAAATTTCAGATTAAACGTCGGAGCAGAATATTTATAGGAGGTTGAAAAATTTAGTTTGTTCGACTTTTCTTCCTATGGGGGAGGGGATGGGAGAGTTTAGATATTTTATTAAAGCTTAACTATACCGCGCCGGTATTAGATTAAGCATTTGAAAAATCTTAAAGGTAATATTCTGTATAGAAAACTAAATGAACTGTTTAAATAAAGTCAGATAATTAATTCTTAATGTAACTGATCTGGTTGATACTCACATAAACAAGTAGAGTGGCATTAATTCATATGTTTTATTCTGTCTTATTGGATTATAGAACATGCCTTAATATCTACCCCTGATAATTCAGATCCAGTTCAATAGCCTATTTTGATAGTGTTAAAGCATACACTGTAAAACAAATAATCCGACCAGTTTTCCTGAAGGAATCGGAAAAATAGCTGCCCTTATCGTACCGGAAACTTTTCCGACCTAACTCGGAATAAAATCCGTAAAAAAGGGAAATAGTCCATAAAACGGTATTTTACGGATTTTACTCCGATTTTAAGGATTTTATTCCGAGCTGGGTCGGAAATTTTTCCTGTACGATAAGGGCAATTATTTTTCCGATTCCTACTGGAAAACTGGTCGCATTTTTTTTTTTTTTTTTTTTTTTTTTTTTTTTTTTTTTTTTTTCTACAGTGTATAGATTTGAGAGACCTCAAGTTTATGAATACTTTGACCAGGGCCCTGATTACCTAGGTCTCAATCTAGCCCTCCCGGTGAATACTTCTAATCAGTTTAATTTTTCTAAACTATATTGATAGCGTTAAGAGGCTATTCACTCAAGCGAAAACACACGCTCGCTAACGTTATTCTTATGAGAGATTTTTTTTTAATATCTCGTTTGCATTTCAATATTTTAAAAAGATTTCTTTTTTTACATTGAATAACTGAAGTCAATCTCTAGAAAGCCCGTTTTTTCCTTTTTCGATTTTGTTTGCAGTTCTTTTTTAATAGGATACTTTCACTTTCGGAACTAGTTTGAAAATTAAAGGTATTCTAAATAACTTCTCCAGTGCTGTACAAAGTTATACAGCTATCCAATGCAAAATAATAATAATAATAATAATAATAATAATAATAATAATAATAATAACAATAATAATGTACAAATATTAAAATGCAAGCGAGATATTTAAAAAAATTCTCTTATAGGAATAACATTAGCGAGCGTGTGGTTCCGCGTGAGTGACGTACACTGTTAAAAAAAAAAAAATCAGACAAGTTTTCCGGTAGGAATCGGAAAAATAGTTGCCCTTATCGTACCGGAAAATTTTCCGACCCAGCTCGGAATAAAATCCGAATAAAAAAGGAAATAGTCTATAAAACAGTATTTTACGGACTTTATTCCGATTTTACGGATTTTACTCTGAGCTCGGTCGGAAATTTTTCCGGTACGATAAGGGCAACTATTTTTCCGATTCCAACAGGAAAACTGGTCGTATTTTTTTTTTTTTTTTTTTTTTTTTTTTTTTTTTTTTTTTTTTTACAGTGTAGTCCCTTAAAAGTGCGGCATTACAAATTAATACTTTTCTGTTTTTACATCATATGTTTTTGAAAATGTCATTAGATATTTATATTTCGATTACCTGTGGACTCTGAATTTCTATAACAAATGTAATACTTTTGCAAACTTTACTTTGTACCTGTAAAAGAGATTTTGCTGAACTAAATTTTCCACACCATGAGAGTTTTAAGAATCTGATTTTAAAAGATTTTTATCAGTTGTTAAAAATACTATATAGATCTGGATTTTTTTTTTAATTATTCATTTTGTATTATCTTAAAAAACGTATTTGACGACATTTTTGAAAACTGCAGTATTTTAATACATGTATTTTTATTCAGGTTTTTTTTTTCCTGTTTATAAATTAGATATATCTTTGATTATACAGCTAACTAATGGTTAGCATATTCTTTTTTATGGCTCGTTTGACGACTGATTTAAGTGATATATAGTGAATTTTATAAAACAGATAATTCTTGTATATATAAATAATAATAATAATAAAATTGCTCAGTTCTCAAAGAATCTGAATTAAATATCTGAAATTTTTATAACTGTGTTTGAAAATTTTGTTATTGTGACTGAAAATTTAAGAGTTATTTGTAAATAATCAATGCATACATATGCAATGTTGTTGTTATTAGCGATTAAACAGAAAACGTTATAAGGTATTATTTATTATTATTATTATATTATTATTTATCTGAGTAATTGTAGTAAAATTTGCAAGAATTTTGAACAATAAATAAAAGATTATGATTCCTATTTTTTTTTTTTTTTTCAAAATTCCTATCATTTCCTATCATTTAAAAAAAAAAAAAATGATGATTGTGTAACTTACCACCTTTATCATCTGATTTCTTCAATTGTCAAAACAAGGTAACTATTTAAAGTCTTATTCTAATATGCAGTCCCTTTTTAATTATAGACTCAGGGGGGGGGGGAGGGAAGAGTTATTAGAAAAAATATTTTAATTCTTATTGGTAATAAACTTTTACGAAAGGTCAATTCTTGTTCCAATCCGAATTCCATGAATCTAGGTATAGGGGTAAGAGAAAATGGATTTTATGTGGAATGAACAAGCGACTTAAATGAAAGATTCTTTTCTAATTCTTGTACGCTTGTTGGGTAGCCGCCATGCATCTCAGACAAAAATTTATGGTTCTTCGATGAATACAGTACATCTCCTACTGATTTTCGAATATTTAAGATTCGCATAAAAAATCAAGAACTCCCCCCTCTCCTCCCCCACCCACCCACACACAATCTATAAAAATGCCTCACAGCTACGACCAATATTGACAGAATTTGAAGGTAAATCACGTTTTGCAGAATAATTTGCATGTATATATATCTAACCTACTATTTCATTACAAAAAAAAAAAAAAAAAAAAAAAAAACTTAAAAGAAAATCCAACATTTTTAAAATTTTTTATTAGGGGATTTAACTGGACAATGCCGTTACAGAACGTTGGCAGAATCTTACTTTTTAACTGTAATAGATTTCTTATAATTAATATGTTTTTAGATTGCACACTAACAACTCCAAAAATCATTTTAATTTTAAAATATAAAAATGTATTCAAATAAAGTTTTGAAATTTATTAAAAGCAATACTTTTGTTTCAGCACCAAATCAGATGTTAATATCCGAAACAATCGATAAGGATTTCGTTAATTACAGAAGTATTTTTTTCTGATTATTTCAGCGGTTAATTAGAGAGTAATTAGATTACTTGTCTATTAAATTTGTGTTATATTTATATTATTTATAATATTTTTTAGTTATTCATAAAGATTCAATTTCGTTATGGAATACTATTCGAAAATATATGCTAGACTATTTATATTGTTTCGTGTGTAAATGGGTTAATATTTCGTAATAGGAAAGAATAGTGCAATTCTTTTATGTAATTTTTTTAATTAATATTACAGTATATATTGTATACACGCATAGCTGTCAACTCGTACGGATTTTTGTTACCACTAAAATTCAATAGTAAATTTTGCCTAATACAATCTATGAAGTTTAACGATTACTTACACTTTAATGAGGTAATAGTCTTAGGGGTATTTTTTAGGGGTATATGTAAATTTTAGGGGTAACAAAAATCCGTACAAGTTAGCAGCTATGTATACGTTTCCCTTGGTCATATTTTATTTAAAAAATCAGTTTGAACAATTTCAAAGAAAAAAAAAAAGCTTTCGACGTGTATAAAATCTATAAATGGATTAACAAATTTTGCTAAAAAGCTACCTACAGTCAAGCTTAAAACATACTTAAAAAAATCATAATTCAACAAACTTAAGAAATTTAATAATTTAAAAAATATTAAGAATGTTTATTGTGTTTCCGTTTATTTTTATTTCTTCTTTTTACAAAAATATCAAAATGAATTGCATTGCAATAAAGTCGGAATTTTGAAATAGAAATTATTAATTTAATATACTAAAAAATAGACAAAGTGATTTTATTATTGGAATTATAAATTGTTTTAGGTATATTCAGCGCCATGCACTGTCATGCCATTTTTCGAGCACACACTATTATTTTTCTTTTGCACGTCCTCTTTTCCGAGTGCGCTATTCTATTTGTGATAGCTCCATCATATTTTTATTTTCTAGGATAAACAAGTACAGCATCTATTCTTAATTTTATTAAAACTTTTATTTCTATTTTCTTCTTTTTTTAATTCATACTAATAAATTATTGCACCTGTTTATTTTTCTGTTTTATACACTGAAAAAAAAAATTATAGATACATGATTAAAATATGTTTATAAGTCTAATTACATAAAAGGAATGCATATATGAAACAATTATCAGGGTTCTTAAAATTGAACCTTCTCCCCAAAAGAAAAAAAAGCTTTCAAACATTTAAGTTTAATATTTTGTTACTTTCAATATAGTTTTAGTTTATTTTGGTACAATTTCTGTTTATCAATAAGAAATATTTATTTACAAATAGTTGAAATAAAAAAAAACATTTTAAAAATATAGAAACGATACTGAAATGTTACAAACTATTTTTAACCAGAAATACATTTATTATCATTTTGCATTTAGAAGAAGGTATCTTTTTACGATGTTATAAAAAATTTGCTAATATTATAACATTGTTTATGCATCTTTTATAATTCTTTTAAAATGCATATTTCTGTTTAAATTATATATATATATTTAATTGTATGAGACTGAATCGACAAAAACTCTTCTTTGACTTGTGAAAGAGTCCTTTCACACCCAATCCACTCTCCCTCTATCTGAAAATATGATTAATACTTGTGAAATATTCTATAACACGACCCACTGTTCTCTTGACCTATGTCGCCGTATATAGTAGGGTAAGAATGCGTAATCTACGAACGCATAGTATCATTGTATGACCATGTGCATTTAAAAAAGCTTACAAATATTTCCTGAGAAATGGCAGAAAAGAATAAGGAATTCCCATGCATAGAACGTTATATTCAGGGCCTAATTTAGTAATGTAGGGTTCCAAGCACGAAAACTTCAGTGAGCTCATATACACAGATACTATATGACTTCTTTCTATTGATTGATATATCATTATATAGTATATAAATATAATCAGATAATTACTACTTTGAGGTTCTCGCAATAAACAAGTAAATGAAGAAACTGCGAACAAGAGTGCCCAATTTATACATATGTGAATTGTGGATATCCACTAAATCTTCAATCTCTTCTTTTAACATTTCCCGTATTTCATGAATTTCATAGAAATTTTCACACACAGGCACAAATGTATGCATATGTGAACATTTCCCAGTCGTATTATCTCAGTATCTAATGTCAAGAGAAACCACAATATTTTGGGAGGCTGCAATTTTTATACTTATTTTAAATCTTCTTTTTTTAGATGCGTTCGTAATTATATAAATATGTAGCACCTATAATCGTCATCTGGCTCGTCCGTCTGACCGCATATAACAGCGCAGAAACTACACAACCGAATGGTTAAAAATTTAGTATGTATAATCGTTGCAGATTTGTGTCGAGTTATTTCACATTTTTTGAAAACCGAATCAAAACTTTAAAAGATATTAATAAAAGTTTTCTTCCTTCTATTAAATCCTGTCATACGTAATTAATTGCCTCATATCCTCTGATAGGTCATGATTCAATTTTGCCATGGTGATTACGTCAGATTTAAGATGAAATCATATCATTTCCGTATTATTGGATTTAATGTATATAATAAATTTTATATTCATGTATTTTTGCATGAGAGTGCAACAGCTATTGCATCAAAATCTGAATGTTTACAAAACTAGCTATAATACGTCATTTGCCACATTTGACGTACAATTTCCGATTTTCTTTTCTATTAATTTTTTAATTCGTTACCGCAATAACACGTGAACCCTGGGTATAAACACTGTTTGTGTCTCCATTCTTGTGTTGTGTAGTACGTGAAACATTTGTAATTCTACTCGAATGGTACAATTTAAACTTTGTACCGGCCTATTTACGAAGTTAATTTTATTCATAAATGCACAAAATTTGCATTTATATTTAAACTCAAATTTCAGAAAATGGAATTTTATTTCAAATTTTTCTATTAAAAAGATTCTTAAAATTGGTAAAGATTTTCGCTATAGAGCAGTGAAGAAAAATATGTTTTCGCTTAAGAATTAATTTTAATTAAGGATGTATATGTATAAGTTATAAAAAAAAAAAAAAAAAAAAAAAAAAAAAAAAAAAAAAACTGATAAATTCCATGACACACGAAATAGTACTATTTAAAAATTACACATATTTAGATGTAAAAATGTCTTAGTGAAGGTGCAAAAAGGCGCGAGTTTCCAATTGCAGTGCAAAAAGGAAAAAATAAATAAAACATTGGAACACGCTTATATAACGTTTAATTGCATGTATGATTGGACATTTTTTAGACGTGATTTTCATGATATAGAATTAACCCATAAGTCGCGTTATACCTTTCTTGGGCATTGCGAGGTAGTTTCAAGAAAGGTATTAGTTTCTGGAACACAGTAGTGGTGATTAAGAGTTACCTATCTTGTTATTGTACGGTATAAAAATATGTAAACAATGGAACTCAACAGCTAATTTCTTTCAATTCTGCCAACTGACCCCCCCCCCCCCTCCTCCCCCCACCCTTTCAAGCTTATGGGATCATGGACCAATGTCCCGTTTGCCGATTCATAATACTGGCCCTGCGTACGCTTAAATCACAGTTTAATTAGTCTACCTTATGTTGATAGGGTTAAAAGTGCGATATAATAAATTAATACTAATTTGCTTTTACATTGCGGTCACTTGAAAATAGTAATGAATTTATATTTCGCTTAAAATCGATTCGAAATTCCTTGATAAAATGTAATAATTTCGCAAATTTTACTTTGTTCTGTACGTGTAAAAAAGTTTTACCACGCTAACTTTCAACAGAATAAAAATAAAACAGTTGCTAAAAATTGTGTGTTTCACGAAAACCTATTTTTTTTTTTTTTTCTTTCATCTTAAAAAGCTTTTTGGCCCACGCTCTTGAAAACCTCAGTATTAATAGGTATATATAAAACATTAATGTATTTTAATTCATATCGGGCCCCACTAGTGGCCGAGAGGTTCTGCTCTCGAAGCTGGTAGACGGGAAGTGCTGGGTTCGAACCCAATCGCGCCCGTCGGCCTAATCGTTCGGAGTTTTCGTGGTTTTCTTCGAACCTTGGATTTCCAAGCGTTAATACGGGTTAGGTTCCCTTAGAAAGACCCCCCCACGAAGGGCACCCCCCCTCTTAAGTCATATATCCCTCGTGTTGATAATTGGCCGTCATAAACACAACCAACCAACCTTTAATTCATATCGATTTTTCCTCCTTGTTTATATATTAGATATATATCTGATTATATATGTGTGAACAGCTGATTTAAGGGATATGTAATGCGTTTTTTATCATAGATAATTACTGTTATAGATATTATTAATAAGAAATCATCAGTTGTACGGAATCTGAATTAAAATGCATGGATTTTTTATGATTGAGTTGAAAATATTTCGAGATTTTAAATGAAAAATAAAATGATAAATGCATGTATATGAAAATTGCTGATGTTGGCTATTAAATAAAAAAAAAGTTATGTAAAATTATTAATATTATTTTAAAATCTGAGTAATTACAGTAAAATTTATATGCATTTCATAAAAAATAAAGGGTTATGATTCCTATTTTATTTTTCTTTCTTTAAAAGAATTTCGAAGAATATCTTCTGTAAAGGTAGAAAAAGGCAAAATATTATTTTCTCCTGACCAAAACCCTTTTCAAAATATATGTCTTCGGGCTAAAACTAACCGCTCTTTTGCCTAGAGCGATTGGACCCCATACCTTGACGACATCTGGCCGTGGTCACTCACACTGGAATGCCAGACTTAAAATTTCCTAGAAATGGGCAGGAAACGTAAATAGACATTTGATAACAGTCGTATCTGCATCTTACTCCGTGTTTCAGATAGGGGAAAAGTAACATTCAATGTAATGTATTGTATTATGAGTTAATCCATTAATGTTTTTGTTATGTATTAACGTATTTTTCTCTCGCAAAGAATGCACATATTCTATTGCAATACGTATAATTGATTTCAGAATACACTTCCTTTTTTTAAAATATGCCCCAATAACAATTGTAAATGTTGATTTTATAACATTCTGTATTAAAATTTAAGCAGATAATTAAAATTAGACTTTAACTTTCATAATAAAGGTCTGATATATATATATATATATTATAAAATATTTAACTTTAAAAAACGCGATTTTTCTAATGAAAAAAAAAAAAACGAAACCTTTTAAATATATTTTTAGTAGCAAATTAAAAAATACTTTTAATATAATTTCTTATCTTAAAAATGCCATATGAGTTCGTATTTTGTTGGTAAAAAATTCAATGTCAAACTTTTGAAAGCATCAGTATTAAACCGACGATGTTTATTTAGTCAATACCAGAAAAATAAAATTAAACAATAAAAAGTTTAATTAGCATTTTGTTTTAATAAAACATATATGGGGTAATATTAAAATATGAAATTCCGAAATACAAATAACTCCAAATTTGATTTTAGGATAGAAGATTTTGATCGTAATTTTATAATATTAATGAATAATGACACAAACGCCATAAAAATTAAACAATATAGAGTGATAAAAAAAAAAAAAAAAAAAAAAAAAATAAGATCTGGCAAACTTTAAGAAATGGTAGACCACGCCACAACAAACTATTTTTTATATAGGAAGCCAAGGTCGAATAATATTTTCTATTGTCAAAAATACAGGGTGTCTCTCTCCCAGCACCACAGGAACTCCATTTGGCGCCCGGGGCGGAAGAGCTTGTTACATACCATTGCCGCATAATGACAATAACTGGCAAAAAAAAAAAAAAAAAAAAAAAAAAAAAAAAAAAAAAAAAAGCTAATATTTCGGATTGACCATCGGTCAGGAATGTTTATATGGGGTTGAAAATTTTATCTTATTGGTTCTACATTTTTTCATTTCGAGGGGTGTCGTGTCGTTATTTTATTAAGGCTCTCAACTGCTCTGCTCAACAAGCGCAAACAATTTTAACACATTTACAAATTCATTTTTTAACGGAAAAATATAAAATTGGAAGTCCTGACTATGGAAGCGATTTGGAAACGAACTGTGTTTTCCATTTTTTGTTAAATAAATTATCTATTGAGTTATAAACGATTTTGATCACGTAACAAAGACGTTTTTCTCCCTTCGCTGACTGGTTTTCTGCTTTCTTCGGGAACTTCGGTTCAAAATGTCCACTTTGACACTATTTTCTGAAAGATCTATTGCGTTTGCAAAAAAAACGGAAAAAACAGTTCGATTATATTGTTTTTGATCAAAAAAAATTGCTAGTTTCATGCATTTCCGAACAAAATTAAATTAAAACTTATGTCATAAACTTGCCCTTTTGGATTTGAGAACAGACTTAAGACTTAACAAGCGTTAATATGGGTTAGGTTCCCTTAGAAAGACCCCCACGAAGGGCACTCCCCCCCTTAGGGTCTATATCACTCGTGTTGATAATTGGCCGTCATAAACACAACCAACCAACCTTAAGACTTAACTATGATGGTATTGCATTGAGCATTTCAAAAACCTTAAAGGTAATATCTTCTATTCTTTCTTTATAGAAAGATATCTATTCTTTATAGAAATCTAAATAAACATTTTAAATAAGCTTTGATAATTAATGCGTAATGAAACCGATCTCATTCATACTCACATAAACATGTGGGAGGGCTACTTCATTCACACGAAATGACCCGCTTGCTACTGCTAATCCAATGGAAGAAATTTATAAAGGTATCTTGTTTGCATTTCAATACTTTTTAAATGATTTTTTTTTTTCTGCATTAGATAGCTGAAATCGATCTGTACAAAGGCCGTTTTTTATTTTTTATTATCTTTTTATTTATTTTTAGCTCACAGGCTGTCAAAGCCTGAGAGCCTATGTGCCCGCCTGTTCTGTATTGTATGTACGTATGTACGTAAGTAACGCGATAACTCTTGATAGAAATATCCGATTTGCTTCAATTTTATTTTTCAGGCTCATTTTGATAAGGCGCTTCCCTGATTAGTTATGGGGGTTCATTGTTTAAGGATAAAGGGGAAAAGGGGGGGTTAGTCCCCCCCCCTTAATTTAGATAAATGGGTTTTTCATGCAGAATTATCCGATTTGCTTCAAATTTGGTATACCCGTTTATTCTGATAAGGAGCTTCCCTGATTCATTTGGAAGTCCATTACTTAAGTATAAAGGGGGTAGGGGGGCTACCCCCCTTAATTTATATAAATGGGTTTTTCATGTAGAATTGTTCGATTTGCTCCAAATTTAGTATACCAGTTCATTTTGATAAGGCACTTCCCTGATTAGTTTTGGGGGTTCATTGTTTAAGGATAAAGGGGGGAAAAGAGGGGTTAGTCACCCCCTTAATTTAGATAAATGGGTTTTTCATGCAGAAATATTCGATTTGCTCCAAATTTGGTATATCGGTTTATTATGTTGAGGAGCTTCGCTGAAAGTTCATTACTTAAGTATAAAGGGGGGAAAGGGGAGGCTACCCCCCTTAATTTAGATAAATGGGTTTTTCATGTAGAATTGTTCAATTTGCACCAATTTTGGTATACCAGTTTATTATGTTAAGGAGTTGCTTTGATTAGATTTGGGGGTTCATTGCTTAAGGATAAAGGGGGAAAAGGGGGGCTGATCCCCCACCTAATTTAAATAAATGGGTTTTCCATGCAGAAATATTCGATTTGCTACAAATTTTGTATACCGGTTTATTATGTTAAGGAACTTCCCTGATTAGATTTGGGAGTTCATTACTTAAGTATAAAGGGGAAAAGGGGACTAGCCCCCCTTAATTTAGATAAATGGGTTTATATAGAATTTTTCGATTTGCTCCAAATTTGGTATGCCGTTTTATTGTGTTAAGGAGCTTCCCTGATTAGATTTGGAGGTTCAGTAGTTAAGTATAAAGGGAGAAAAGGGGTTCAAGATCCCCACCCCCCCTCTTAATTTAGATGAATGAGTTTTTTATGCAGAGTTATTCGATTAGCTCCAAAGTTGATATACCGGTATATTATGTTAAGAAGGTGCCTTGATTAGATTTGGAGGATTATTATTAAGTATAAAAGGGGACGGAGGCTAGTCACCCCTTAATTTAGATAAATGGGTTTTTCATGCAGAATTATTCAATTTACTTCAAGTTTGATATACCAGTTTATTCCGATATGGCGCTTCCTTCATTTGATTTGGAGGTTCATTGGTTAAGTATATAGGGGGGAAACTGGTCTAATCCCTCTTCATTTATTTTTTGAGGGGCATTATTCTTTGAAATAAGACTATAATAACAATTAGTGTGAATAGCCTGTGAGCTCAATGCCATCAGTTTAACTGCGCACTTTTCTTTTTCTTCTTTTTTTTTTTATGAGGATGCTTTTATTTTCAAAACTGGTTCAGAAAATGAAAGTGTCCTTATTAAAAATACCTGTAAACAAAATCCAAAAAGTGAAAAACTGTATTTGTACAGATCGATTTGAGATACCCAATGAAAAAAAAAAAAAAATATTGAAATGCGAACGAGATACCTTTATAAATTTCGCTCATAGGATTAGCATTAGCGAGCGGGTCTTTTCGCTTGACTGAAGTAGCGTCCTAATGAATCGGTTCCATTTCTGATAATCCTTTTATTTCTGAACTTTTTACTGAGAATATGATAAAGTTGAAAATATTCTTACATTTTTTTTAAAGAAAATAAATAAACCCTTTAATTGTATTAATAAAAATAATAATAATTTAAAATGTCGTATTCCTTTATCATAATGTCTCGCTTTATCTGTTACACATACTTAAACATTCGTTAGATAATCGATGCATGTCGACAAGAACAAGAAAAACTGTCGATTTTCTAATATTTATTTTTAGAGTTGAAGTTTATCTGAATATATAATAAAATCATGTATTATTTTAATAAAATTTTACCAGAAAAAAAAATAATAAAAAGTTCAACAATAATTTTCTTAAGAGCTTATACAAGTCACACAGAGAAACTTGAAAGAAAATGTTAAACCTATGGGTGAAACTTAAGCAGAAATCTTTACAGAAGTCGTTATATATATACAGGGTGTCCACGTATAACCTAACCGACCTTTATTTTTGCAACCGTTGGTCCTAGATGCATACTTCCGATTACAAAAGTGGTCAAAATTAGGTTCAGAGTTAAGATAAAAAAAAAGTTTGAAGCGAAAAAACAATTTAGTGAAGAATTACAGAATCTAAAATTTTATACGGTCCCCGGTCCTATAAGTTATAATTAGTAAAATTTTCCTGTTACATTGACTAGTAAATCAAAAAGAGTCCCGTTATTCTACGATTAAAATTGACCGAGTAATAACTGTTTAAAGTTGGAGGATATTTTTGCTGCAAATTAGGGGTAATTCATAAATTTTCTAGAAATATAATTTCGTCAGATATATTAAAGAAATGGTTGAAAGTAAAATTAGCATTGCAATATAAATTTGAAATCTTTAATCATTCTGACATATTACTGCAAAATATACAATTTGTACTGAACATATAAGAGGATAAAAATAACAGAATTTTTGTTAAATAAACGGACGAAAAACAACAGCCTTAATTCTTTAAAAAATATACTTATTTTTAAATGCCGCTAGAGTACACTGTCTTTCAAATTTTGGGTTGTGCCATGTTTTTTAGCTTTTGAAAATTGATTCTTATGTATTTTTTTGCGCTGAATCCGAAAATGACCTTCATTTTAAACCATCACGTCAGGATTTTTCTCAAATTGCAAATTTCAAAGTTAAAAAGCTCAAAGTTAAAATTGATCCCCCCTCCCCTTCCAACCTCATCGGACTCCTGAGCTGTTTGGCTGTAAAAAACACAGTATAAGCCAACAAATTGAATAAATTATTGAATTAAATAAAATTAAACTCAATAAAAAAGTTTTACATCTATTTTATAGTATCAGATTTTTCGCCTTGAAATTTACGATTTCCGAAAAATCCTGGCATGATGCAAATTAAGCAAGCAACTGTAAACAAAAGATGTGGCTAAAATTCTGTTCGAGTTTATTAATATTTTACTAATTTAAAAACAAAAGAATATTTTTTTGCATAAGTTACTTTATTTTTTTTATTTATAGGTAACATAATTTAAATAATATTAATCAGTGGTTAACTACTACAGATTAACATTTGTCAATTAAAAATATTCACCAATTACTTACATTTTTCTACGTACCAATAGCGTCAATTAAGTACCATTTTAATCAAATGTAAGTAAATTATTAAGCATGAATATCTTTATATCATAACGCTTTCATCTCCATTGCAAATATTATATTTTCGATATATTTTCACCAACCAGCAAAGCCCCCCCCCCCCCCCCCCGTATGAAACACCCTTTCATGTCGCATAAAAAAGACACCATTATACAATTATTGCACCGAATTAAACAAGCAACTGTCTTCAAAAGACTTACCTAAAGAATTTGTTACAGCTAATGACATATATTTTAATATTTTAAACAAAATTTAATATTTGTTCACAAAATTTATTAAAAAAAGAGTCAATTTTCTTTCAAAGACGACATTAATTAAATCGTATTAATCAATCATTAACTAACCGCAGTCAATAAGTCAATTATTTACTACTTGTCAATAATAATCATTTATTACTACCCATAACTAATAATAGCGTCAATTAAGTACTATTTTAATTAACAATAGCAGATGATTAAGCATGAATAACTCGAAATCATAACGATTTCATCCCTATTGCTTAAAACATCCTTTCGAAAAATTGGCATTGTCCTTCAAACGCTTTAATAACATTATACACTTTGTCAGGCAATTCATTGAATAATAGAGTAACCACCCAGGACATCTTAGTTCGAGATTAAGTTACTCGGGTTGAGTGTGTAAAATTTCAAAACGAGTAACACTCGAGTTACTCTAAATAATTGTACTTTACTCCCACAAACTTTTCGCTCTAAAAAATACAAATTTTCTTCGAATGAAATTTTTTTGGTGTTCATGTGTATATTTGGCATATCTTAACATTCTATAACAATATTTAAATGCTATTAATAAAATTTCGGTGGGTATTCCAAACGTCGGTAAAAAGTTTAGTTATTGACGAGGGCGGGTAGGACGGTATGTGTGTGTGTGTGTGTGTGTGTGTGTGTGTGTAAATTTTATCTTGAAAACGGCTCTAACGATTTTGATTAAATTTTGCACCTTACCGTTTTCGGGCACGAAAAGACCATTGAGATGGGTCTCGTGTTCGAGAAAATTCGATTAGTGGGTCATTTTGGGTCATAATGGGTCAAGGTCAACCTAATTATATTTAAAGAACGGCTCAATCGATTTTGACTAAATTTTGTATCTAACCATTTTCGGGCATGAAAAGACCAGTGGAATGGGTCACGAATTCGAGAAAATTCGATTAGTGGGTCATTTTTGGGTCACTGTGGGGCAAGCTACATTTATCTAAAAAACGGCTCTAACGATTTTCACTAAACTCTATATTCTACAGTTTTGGATTACGAGAAGACCATTGGGCTATGTCACATGTTCGAGAAAATTCGATTAGTGGGTCATTTTTGGGTCACAATGGGTCAAGTTAAGTTTATCTAGGTAACGGCTCAGTCGATTTTGACTAAATTTAGTATATAACCACTTTCGGGTACGAAAAAACCATTGGGATGGGTCTCGTGTTCGAGAAAATTCGATTAGGGGGTCATTTTGAGTCATAATAGGTCAGGGTCAAGCTAATTATATCTAGAGAACGGCTCAATCGATTTCGACTAAATTTTGTATCTGACCATTTTTGGGCATGGAAAAACAATTGGGATGGGTCTCGTGTTCGAGGAAATTCGATTAGTGGGTCATTTTGGGTCATAATGGGTCAAGGTCAAGCTAATTATATCTAAAGAACGGTCAATCGATTTTGACTAAATTTTGTATCTAACCATTTTCGGGCACGAAAAGACCATTGGGATGGGTGGCGTGTTCGAGAAAATTCGTTTAGTGGGTCATTTTGGGGTCACTGTGGGTCAAGCTATTTTTATCTAAAAAAAAGGCTCTAACGATTTTCACTAAACTCTATATTCTACTGTTTTGGATTACGAGAAGACCATTGGGCTACGTCACATATTCGAGAAAATTCGATTAGGGGGTCATTTTTGGGTCACAATGGGTCAAGCTAACTTTATCTAGATAACGACTCCAAAGATTTTGACGAAATTTGCACCCTACTGTTTTCGGGCACAAAAAGACCATTGGGATGGGTCTCGTGTTCGAGAAAATTCGATTAGTGGGTCATTTTGGGTCATAATGGGTCAAGGTCAAGCTAATTATATCTAAAGAACGGTCAATCGATTTTGACTAAATTTTGTATCTAACCATTTTCGGGCACGAAAAGACCATTGGGATGGGTGACGTGTTCGAGAAAATTCGTTTAGTGGGTCATTTTGGGGTCACTGTGGGTCAAGCTATTTTTATCTAAAAAAATGCTCTAACGATTTTCACTAAACTCTATATTCTACTGTTTTGGATTACGAGAAGACCATTGGGCTACGTCACATATTCGAGAAAATTCGATTAGGGGGTCATTTTTGGGTCACAATGGGTCAAGCTAACTTTATAACTAACTAGATAACGACTCCAAAGATTTTGACGAAATTTGCACCCTACTGTTTTCGGGCACAAAAAGACCATTGGGATTGGTCTCGTGTTCGAGAAAATTCGATTAGTGGGTCATTTTGGGTCATAAGGGGTCAGGGTCAAGCTAATTATATCGAGAGAACGGCTCAATCGATTTTCACTAAATGTTGTATCTAACCATTTTCGGGCACGAAAAGACCATTGGGATGGGTCTCGTGTTCCAGGAAATTCGATTAGTGGGTCATAATGGGTCATAATGGGTCAGGGTCAAGCTAATTATATCTAAAGAACGGCTCAATCGATTTTGACTAAATTTTGTATCTAACCATTTTCGGGCACGAAAAGACCATTGGGATGGGTAATCTATTCAAGGAAATTTGATTAGTGGGTCATTTTTGCGTCACCGTAAGTTTATCTAGATAACGGTTCTACGATTTTGGAGAAATTCTGTAATCTATCGTTTTCGGCCACGAAAAGACCAATGGGATGGGTTACGTGTTCGAGAAAATTCGATTAGTGGGTCATTATGGGTCAGAGTCAAGCTAATTATATCTAAAAATGGCTCAAGACATTTTCACAAAATTTCTTAATATACGGCCATTCCTGGTCTTGAGATGACCATTGGGATAAGTCACATGTTCGACAAAATTCTATTAGTGGGTCATTTTGGGTCACAATGGGCCAGGGTCAAGCTAATTGAATCTAAAAACATGCTCAAAAAAATTTTACCAAATTTTATATTATACTGTTTCTGGGGATGAGAAGGGAATTTGGCTAGGTCACATGTTCAAGAAAATTCAATCAATGGGTCATTTTGTGTCCTAATGGATCAGTATCAAGCTAACTGTATCTGCAAAACGGATCAAAATAATTTGATAAATCTTGGTACTACACCGTTTCTGGACAAGATAAAACCATTGAGCTGGCTCACATGCTCAAGAAAGTTCTATTAGTGGGTCATTTTGGTGATAATGTGTCGGGGTCAAGCTAACGGCATCTCAAAAAGGTTCAAACAATTTTGACAATATTTTTTGTTATACCCTTTCACAGTACAAAAAGACCATTGAAATAGCTCACATGTTCGATAAATTTCGGTTAGTTGGTTTTTGAATCAACGTGGGTTAAGCTTATTTAATCTAGAAAACGACTAACGATTTGCAATAAATTTTGTATTCCACCGTTTTCAGGCTCGAGAATAGCATTGTGATAGGTAGCATGTTCGAAAAAATTCGATTAGTGAGTCATTTTGGGTCACTATGTCTCAGGGTCAAACTAATTGCATCTAAAACAGCATGATTCAGTGGTCTTAATATATCGAGATAAACACAAAGCTAATTTTGACCGAGCTTAGCTCGGTCATTCCTGCTGGTTTTCTATAATTTAAACACATTCTAAGTAGCAAAGGAACATTGGTTATACATTAAAGTCCAATATTGCGACACTGTTTTATTCAATGAAAATACTCCTACTTAAATACCAACACAGGTCAAATATTAGCTTTACATTGTAATATTGTAATATTTAAAGTGAAATGTCAAAATTGCAAAAATATTGACTGTACAATTGAAAAATTGGAAATGAAATGGCAAAATATTTATTGTCAAAATTGGTGCAATATTTACAAAAGCGAATATTGTCATAATACATTGCTTCTATGTTAAGGCTATATTTTATGCCAATATTGGACAAAAACATAGCCGTCATACAATATTTTTCTGCTACTAGAGATATAAAGTAATACTTTCCATACATAACGCATTTTAATAATTTTGATTATATTTTAATCAACTACGTTTCATTAAAAAAAAACCAGGTAATTTAATCTTTTTCTAGAATTAGCTATTTAAAAATTAATTACCATTTTTTTTTCAACGAAAATAAAACATTTATAAACTACACCCAGTTTTAATGATGTTACAAATACATTTATCTCAACATCTTAATGCTCCTATTTTTTTGCCAAGCAGGTGCAAAATCTTGGTCTTGAATTACTTATGAAACTTTTAAACGAATTCTGTCGTCTTTTTCAACTTGTCACATGGAGGGTAAAGGAATTGTTATTGGCTTCTTATATCTTTTCATGCTTTATTTCCTTGCAGGACTGAGATAAGAACCTTTATGTCATAAATTTTATAAGAAACTATAGTCTTTAAAGAATAAAAACGAAACATTTTTTTTTTTTAATCTTAAGGCTTTTCTAAAGCCTTTTTTTTTTGGTTGATGTTTTTTTTTTTTTTTATTATTATTATTATTTTACAAGATGTATGCGGACAAAATACAATGCGTTTATTGTCTCTTGTTAAAAGCCTGTTTAACAGGATAAGAAGAAAATACTATTTCGAGAATTTATAAAATATGAATTGTTATAAATACTGGGAAAAGTTTGAGAAATTTATAGTTTTTTTTTAACTATTTATATTTTAAAAATTAATTGTAAAGTAATAAATGAAATATTACGTTTAATTTTGATGAAGCTTTTAAGTTTGTATATAGGCCATCTCGAATATGTATATTTATTATTTATTTTTAGTTACTGTACTTTATTTTTGATTTTACTTTTTTAATGTAATAACCGACAGTCTAAACAAGATAATCGTCTGCATTTAATTTTGAATCAAGATGTAAAAAATAATCTACAAATTATGCATTACTTAGATATGCTTTATTGTTGATTATCTTTTATGTCAAGCTACTTTTCAATCAATCATTTTTTTTTCATTAAATATTTTGCTAGATTTTGATTCAACACGATGAAAAAACATTCTGCTTTTACACGATTTGTTTTCATTTGATACAATTGATCCAAATAATAATAAAAAAGGTTTTTTTTAATATGTTCTATAAGTTAAACAGGAATCATCTGTAAATAAAAAAAGTTTATTAAAAAGTAAAATAAAGTATGCAGGTTACACGCTTGTAATTCAGTTACTACCAGTAAATCTAAGAAGGAAGTAAATATATATTTGTATAGATGAATCTAAAATGAGCATTAAAAAAAAGTGTCCCATAGAAATAAATATTACAACATGAAAAAATAAAGGACCTAATAAAGTTTTATTATTTGTAATTCAATTATTTTTTTACAATTTTTGTGTTAAATAACTAGAGACAATTTTTTAAATCGTTTTTCTATTGTATAATATAGGTTTATTAATATAGAATCTTTATGAGATAAATGTGAAGTAAGTGAAAATGGTCAGATTCAATAAATGAGAAATTCCATATTATTTATCTATTTCTTCTGCTGATTTTTTTTAGGTTTTGTAATCAGTCATTTTTCTCCCCATAGATACAGCGTTTGTGTTTTCTATATAATATAGATCTTGTAAAAAGATAATTTAATATATTATTTACCTTTTTAAATGAGTCGTTTTAAATCTTTATGAGATATTTCTTGAATCTCACTATAGTAATAATTTATTCCAATCTTAAGTTTATAAATATAATTTTAAGAAATAAATGTTATTGACCAAAATGTGACTAAAATTTCTTAACATAATGGATATATTCTGCAAATATACTATGCTACTTTCTGCTACTACGAAAAATGTTTCTGTATTTAGATTTTTAAGGAAGATTCGAAGTGAGAATCGACGATTTATTCAATATCAGTGCTGGCAGAAATTTTAGTCATGAATAATATTTCTCAAAAATATTAATTTACTGAATTGGTAGTAAAAAAGCTAGAAAAAAAAATAATACAATCCTTTGTTCGGGGTTTACGTTTTTGTCAAATGTGAACCAACTTAATGACTGTAATTTGAAATTTTTATTCAAATTGCCTAAGAGGCGTGAAACTAACAGGGTAAAGAAGTGTCCAAGCCTGGGATCGAACCAGGGTCTTTGACATTACGCACCAATGCACTATCACTGAGCTATTCCATTCTAATATTCCATCATGTTCTGCGGTTGTAGCCTTGCCAACAGATAAGAGTGATAAGTGATAAGCTTGGTATCGTCCATGTAGCTCAGTGGTAGAGCATTCGCGCATAATGTCACTGGCCCTGGTTCGATACCAGGCTTGGACACCTTTTCACTCTGTTATTTTTACGCCTCTTGGGAAAGTTGAATAAGAATTTCAAATTCTCCCTTGTTTATTTAAAGATTCTTTTTTATATCAGAAATTGGATTAAATAATTTCATTTAAGGTATCTACCTACGTTCGGAACGCTTATTTTAAATGTACAATACATAATAAATGCACATAATTTTAGTTCAATTACAAAACGATGAAAAAACACAATGTCTTAGCAATATCTTTATAACATTTTAAAATTTTGAGGGGAAGGGGGTGCCATTTCTTTAGAAAAACTTCATGCTTAAGCCAGACAGCGTACACTCAATTAAACTAAATAAATTCAATCTCCTTTCAACTACATACTACTATTACACTTACCTGTGTACTGAACTAGGAATTTTACAATATCTTCAAAATTAAAAGAAATATTTCATAATATGTCAAACAATGCATATTTTTAATTAAAAATTAGCCTTTTTTATATTAGGGTATCTATAAAATAACTAAATTATCGCATAGAGCTTAGTTCAGATTCCAGTTCAGAACATAGTGAATAATATGGAAAGCATTATCACAAATTTTTACTGAAATGTGGTTAAAAGATTTTATGTATCGAATTTTGTCGTACATGCAAATAACGGAAAAATTGATTTTCCAGAAATCGCATTTAAAGATTTCTTATCTATAAAATTAATCTAGAAATGTAAATTAAGGTTTATTAGTGTTTTTGTAAAAAAGTAAGAAAATGATACTTTGTTTACATTGCTCCTGGCGTTCCTGCTCACTTCTGGTAGTTGACTCATTACTTCCCGTTAATTAAATTGGCATAACTCCTCTTCTAGTAACCCTAGAAATAAAATATAAAAAGTTTTGGAATTATAAAAGATTGATCCTTCAAATAAAGTAATAAAAACATCGAAAAATTTCACCAAAACGGTCATTTTAATGTAAGTCATATGTATGCAGGTCGTATGTCATATGTAATTTAAAGATATTCCAGTTCAAAAATCGCTCCCGTAACGCATTTAATTGCAGTAGCTAGACATAGTTTTAGTTCTTTAACAATTTTGTTTAAAACAAATTTGCCTTTGTCAAATCCTTAAAGGAAAAGAATGAAGAGGTCTGGAGATATCAGAAGCCATGGGATTGGGCTATTTTGACCAATCTATCAATTTGAAAATACTTGATTATATTTATTAAAAAAAATCGGACAAATACATCTCGGTAAAGTGATGCCAGATCTTGTTGCCACATGCTTTTTGAAATTAACTGGAATAGGGCTGCCACAGGTAACTATTCTTTAATTCTATTTCGTACCACTTTTTTAAAACAAGAATATTTCACATACGCTTTGGCAACATTTGAAAGAGAAATATACCACAAAATGATTTTTTTTAATGGTGGTGCGGAAAAAAAGATGAAATATTCCTCTACACGCATCAAATAATCTAAAAATACACATCAATTGGAAAATTTAAGCCTAATTTTTGTTATTTATGTTTAGTCGTAAAAGTATGTTTCCTGAATGCTTTCTTGAAAATATTTAAGAATATTTTAATTGGGTGTTATACTAAGAAAACATATTTTATTCTAGCTATTCTCAACCTTTTTTTTCTCACGCAAACGTTTGCGACGTTGGGTGGGCCGGAATACACTTATATAATAATGTAGAAAAGGCGTAATTAAAACAGTAAGATAAATAAGAACTGTAACAAAGTTAATATTATTAGTAGAGTTGAAAGTTTGTCGAGGAAGAAATGTTACAAAAAATTTTATTCCAAACCATATTCTATTCCAAACAATAATTACACTATTTCCAAACAATATACTTCGTAATAGATTTCTATTACAAATGTTGTAGAAATATTCCGCGGATATTGTTGTTTGGCAATAGTGGTGTGAAACGTTTTTGGTGCCCTCGCGACAAACGTTCAACCCTAGTAAACAGTATTAGCAATATAATAAATATAAAACTTAATAATATAAAAATGCTGGATTTCCAAGTTCTGAACAACAGAAATCAGATTTTCTTTAATAATCCAGACTTTTGCTTGATGGAAAAATTTTATTATTATTTTTTAATGTAGAAATATATCGTGAAAATTTAATTAATTTGGAATAATATTAAATTGGAAGATTTAGAAATGTGCACTCCACTATAACACAAATAGGACAACATGTAAAAAGAAGTTTTGACTAAGCCAACGGCCTTTAAGACGTTTTAAGAGTTTAAAATTAATTACAAATAACAGGACGGATTTTGTTTACTATGAAAATATATAAAAGAATACAAAAATGCTGATCTTAACTACCTTTATGCATAACAGTTAATTTTATAAATATGGATTAATGAATGCCACAGATTGAGTATAGCCGGTTTATGAGTCGGTCTGCGTAAAAAATAAAAGGATAAATAATTATTTTGGAAAATAATCTGCAAAGTTAATAAAAATTTTGGGATAAAACTTAATAAATAAAATTTTCTTAAATATATATTCTTGAAAATAATGTTGTTGCTTTTTACAAAACATTGTATTTTTTATTATTTCACAATAAATAATCTATAAGCGTTTATTACTTTTTTCTACTTTCCGAATTCAATTAAAAAAGAAAGAATTCTGATTAGAAAATACGATGTGAGTTTTGTTATTTCCCTTATAAAAAATATATTGAACAATTTCCCGGAACATATATATTATGTATGTGAGCATTTAAAAAAATTATGAACATAAAAGTAGATAAATATATATATAACCTTTGATAAGTTATTTTATTATTATTTCCTGTTAATCTTGAAGTTCAAAGTTCTCAGAATCACTTTTTAAGTTGTATGGAAAATAGTAGCAATCACATTTTTATATTCTTTTCGTTCCTTGCTTTATACTTTACATTCTTACAATTTAGGAATTAATGTTCCTTTTTGGTTATAAATATTTTATGAAACGAGGAAGAATAATATGCATAGAAACGGTATAAAATAAATTCCCAATACCTTGATTGATGAAGAAAGAGACTTAATAAGATTCCGTCGAATGAAATTTCCGTGTAGAATGAATTATTTAAGAATCTTGCAGAGGTAATTATACTGGATAAAAATTTATCTTCAACGAATTTTCATTCATTTCTGATGTAGTATTTGTGGAAATATTCTCTGTCAGACGACTTTTATCTGCGTACATATAAATGGGATATAGACAGAGTGTCACAAAATTATTATACAAACATTTAAGGTAAATGCATCAACAATGGGCCACTAATTTTTAAAGTTTAAAAACGAGCCCAAAACGCATTTATGAAAAACGACTGAAAGAAATCTGATTGACTAATTTCCTTAAATGTTAACTTTGCATAAACTGTTTAGAATAATAGTTTTTTCCTTTCTGTTACATTTGTTTATTTCCTAGAGTGTCTTCAAAAACAGATTTTTTGGGGAATTCTTAGCGATTTCATTAAGATAAGTTTTTATCTAAAATATTGCTTTGTTAATGTTATGTTTTATTTCGAATTAAACTGCTGTTGATATACTCTATTACATTATAAATTATTTGTTGAATAAGTCGAAAACTTAAAAGTTCATGCATCGGAAATTTACTAGGCCCACTATTGGAGCATACAGAGGAAGATACCGTTCTTTATTTTTCATTTTTTTTTTTCGAAGAATATATTTTTAAAACTTTGATTCTTTATCCTGATACATGAACGTTAGGACTATGCTAAAATATATATATATTGTAATTAAATAAAACACTAATAATAATTAGACAAGTGTCCTTAAGTGGCCCACTACTGTTGCATTTACCTTAAAGGAGATAGAACACACGTAGTTAAGCACAAATCATTATGTAGTATATATCAGAACTCAAGCGGTGGAACGCCAGAGGGTGCTCTCTGTTTGTTGTACATGTGTGTGTCACACAATTCCGAAAATGGAGACTTAAATTGTTTCATGTAATATATTTAGGAAGACAAAAACTTGATTAAAAAGCACAAAATAACCAAACAGTAAACATCTCCCCTTAGACATCACTTTCAAAACAGTATATGGGTTGTTTTCAAAATCTGTCCATGTTTTGGAATAACAAAATCAAATTTTTAGAAATAATCAAAGTTTTAATTGTTTGTAAATAATTACCTTACCTCATAAACATTAATTTACAAGCATCAACAGAGAGCAAATTACTAATTTAACATTTTAAAACTAACTTTTAAATTTTAATGCACTTGGTATAATGACATAAGTGAGCACGGTAATGACAGCTACGGTAATGACAAATTAAGCAAAATATTTTTATTTTTCCCCAGGCATAAATGGCAGCCATTATATCTTCTGGCCCATTCAATGATTTTCTATTTCTTATATAATAAAAGCAGATTAAGAAATAAACGTTCATTTAATTATCAATTGGAAGTGGGTACGGAAATGACTTACAAAAGAATACTCACCAAAACATTCAAAGTCTTTGCTTGTTTTATTGAAACTATAAAAATATTTACTCTATTCCCCTAAACCTGATAACAAGTTGACTTTTAAGGAGTATTTTTGCCTTGATAAAGAGGCATGTGCTGCTCTAAAAAATTCTAGAGGAAATTTTTGTCAGAACCATGGCAATGACACTCTTTCTTGGGACACGGTTTACAAAAAATATTAAGAATTATAGATAAGTTTAATTAATGAAAATAAATATTTTTTTTAATTAGTAGCATCTTAATAAATAAAAATGAATGAAAAAATTATAACCATCTGTTTTGAATAGAAATCTTTACCTAATAAATTGCTTGTTGGGACAACCTACGGTAATGACATTTTGACTACAAAAGAATATATTTCTTATTTTTAATTTTTTTATAAATAATAATATATCTGTAAATTATCATTAAAAAACATGATAGTTAAAATGCAATAATTAAACTTATGATATTTAACTATTTTTCTGTGCAAATGTGAAAGGAAAGTAAAATACTACACTTTTTGAAAATCACCCATATGGAAGACAGTAATTAATGTCTACAATATTTTAGCTACAATATCTTAATACTTTGCTAAAACGTGTTAAAATATAGTTAAACGCACATTTATAGTTATGTTCTTATAGAAAAGTTTTCGAACTTAAACAAGAACGAAAAATCATGCATCGGGCATAGATTACGAAACACCTTCAAGCACTAACATGAAGAGATTTCATTTTTCCATATAATGAAATCCATCATAGCCCGCCCTGTTACCGAATTCTTTTGCGCATCTCTGTAAACGAACTCTAGATGTTACTCGATCTTTAGCCACTTCAACATTTGCCTCGGTATAAGTCGGGGGAGGGGGGGGGGCACTGTTTCCCTATACCTGCTGCCAGTGAAGTGGTTTTAATCTATAAAAACATGTTGTAGTTTATAGTTTGTATATAGAAAACATGTTGTGCTTCACCTCAGTGATCTATTTTAATTTAATTTTGTTTGAAGTATCATAACATCATTAAAATACATCACAAATGATCACCCCCCCCCCCCCCACCACCAATAAATAATAATGTAAAGGAATTATTTTGTGCGTCCGTGTAAACAAACTACAAATGCTACTTATTCTATACTCCTGAGAAAGCATGTTGTAGTGCATCACAGTGATGTTTATTAATTTCCTTATGTTTGAAGCATTGTAACATCATTAAAATACATCGGAAACGACTTTCCCCATAGATAGTAATGTAACGGAATTGTTTTGTGTGTCTCTGTAAACGAAGTATAAATACTAGAGGTCGACCGGAAATTAGTTTACTTTTTCCGCCCAAAATCCGAGTTTTGGGCGAAAATGCTGCCGAAAATTCGGCTGGACCTAAACTCGATCGAAACTATCTGTATTTCAAAAATCTCGTTTCTTCCTTCGGAAATTTTCAACATAACTCTTTGATTTGAGCATCATCGGCTCAAATGAGACACTCTTTATTTATTGCTATGAACTTCACTGTTTATAATTATGAGTCGTGACTAACTCAAGACGTAAGTGCAAATTATAAAGCAAGAAATGATATAGAACTAAACTTTGAAGACGCTTTTCACGTGCTCATTAAAAGCCTCGGACTTAACAGTAATAGAAAATTTTTAGTTTCAAACCGTAAAAGTGTTTCGAATACTCTTTGACTGTAGTATGACAGTATATTCTAGTTTAACAGATGATCATTTACAAAAATAATTCTAAATGATAAATCGATCGGCATCAGCTCAAATGAGACACTCTTTATTTATTGCTATGAATTACACTGTTTACAATTATCAGTCATCACTGACTCAAGACGTGAGGGCAAATTATAAAGCAAGCAATGCGTATATTACTAAACTTTGAAGTCGCTTTTCACATACTCATCAAAAGTTGCAGATTTAACAGTAACAGAAATTTTGCAGAAGTGTTTCGAATATTCTTTGAGAAAGTACTAGTATATCAGATGATCATATACAAAAATCACTATAAAAGATAAATCGACGTATGCATACCTAAAACATTTTGATTAGATGAAATTCGTGTAATTAGAAAATTATTCTGCGTCGTTGATGATTTAATTACATTTTATTTTATGTGATAATAAAAAATTTTGGTCAGAGACTCAGAGAGGCAACTTGGGCCACACGTATAATTAATTAATAATTATGTATATTTAATAAACATGTGTAATTAGTTAATAATTATGGATATTTATGTATGTATTAATTACTTTAAAAAATGTTTGGACATTTTCGTTTTTTTTTTCGGTCGAAAATATGCAGATTACAGAAATTCTGTTTCGGTTTCGACTTTAAAAACCTTTTTCGGTCGTTCCTTAATCATTAATATTAATTTTTACAAAGTTTTATTTAATTTGCAATGTTCGTATGTATCTATGTCGTTACTATTCAAAATTTGCAACAACAAGGCCGAAAGTGATGGCCATTTGTTTAGGAGCACCTCTGAAGGGCAGCCATTGCTACCCGAGCTGATCTCGTAATTTAGAACTTTGATCAGGTGACGAGATCTTCACCTGATTAGGCACCTTCAGAGGTATAATTGATAGGGAGCTTGGAGGACTTTGCATCCACGCCGGATTTTACATGCACCAGGCGCCATGACCCCATACATGGCAGATTTTTAGCTGGCGGCGACCCTCAAACAAGCGACCTTTCGGCTGCGAGCACGATGCTGTGCCAACTGGGCCACCGCTCTCCTTCCGAAGAAAAATACTCTTCTAATTCGATTATTTAAAAAAGGTGTGAAACAATTGGTTTTATTTCTAGTCATGGTATTATTGCTACACGTAAAACAAGTAACCTAATTAATAAAAAAAGGAAAGAAATGTCAAAGTTTACATTTGACTGGGAAAAAGGTAAAAAATGCATACCCAAGAAAGTCCAGGAAAGAAAAATACCTAGAATGATGTTTTGTAGAAAACAAGGAAAGCTAGGTTAAAGGTTTTATGGTTATTGCTGGATTCGCTTATAACGAAAGACTTAAAGGAAATAGTAAAAATGTGAAAATTAATTCAGTTGATTGTCAGAAATATGTTTTAACACCTGTTTCCAAATAAGACATTTCATCAATTTACCCAAACAATCTTCATTGTGTTAAGTTGCACTAGGATAAGGCTACTCGCCATACCTCTAAATCTACTGCTACATTTTTTTAAATAATCAGTCAAGTGCGAGTTTTACTCGCCAAATTTGAAACGCCCGCCGCCTTGTTCCATGCCGCGTTTTTCTAGATAGGTTTTTAATTAACATATCGGATAATGACAGGCAATGTTTTTCGAAAATCATTATCAACAGTGGACCTTATGCACACGAACTGAGGTCGAGGCTAAAATTCGTCTGCTGGCGGTATTTAGCATAGCAGTCTATGGAGTGTGAATTATTAATGCTTGTTTGTTAAAAATACCGTAAAAAATTCTTTGTTGTAGCAGCATATACTTAATATACTTTAATATAAATTCAAAATGTTGCTCTGTATGCGAGAAAATTCCCTAAATTTGCAAATTTTCAGTTAAAATGTATGCACTTAACCTGGGTCAAGGTTAAAGTCGTCTGCTAGCGATGTTTGCGCTTGCGCATTCTGGCGGTGCAGTGGCTAGAATAACAGATCAACATACCGCCACTTCTGGCGTCTGACGTCACCAGCATCAAGTCCATTCTTGGATGATTTCGCGTCGATAGGTACCTCCAGCGCCCATCAACACTCCGCACCGAGTGCCACAAATTAAAGTTTGTAACGGAAAAGGGCGATTTTATCAAAAACTAACATAGAATAATCGATATAGTTTTCAATCAAGGTTTGAGTAAACTCTACCCCTATTTTTTTCATAATGTTAGTTTCAGTAGATTCGGAAATAGGGGGGAGGCATATTTTTGGAGAACATTTTCGACGATATCTCTGAAAATATAATACCTAAAATAAATAAAAATATATTTCTGAGCTCGGTGTTACGAAACCTTTCGAGCGATATCTCACACGATTAAAAAAAAAAAAAAAATCCAAGTAAATTAATTAGACTTCTAAAGTTTTCCTAAAAATATTTCTGAATGGCTAATGATCTATACATATTTGGATCAGTGCATTTATAACTCTACCAAGTTTGGAATTTCCATGTTCTATAACTTTCGGGGAAAATGGCTGTGACACACGGACAGACCCGAGTGATCTTATAATGGTTCAATTTTCATTTTTTAAGTACAGAAACCTAAAAATGAAAAATTACATCTGAATTATGGCTATTCCTATTAAATGCATCCCATCCAAAATGTTTTTCTTATGGATTACTGTGCATTTAGACTTTTAAAACAATATCTTTATCAGCGGCATGGTGGTCGAGGAGTGGAAAAAAATCAACGTTGATGTTTTAAGAAGAGTTCTTTTATATTGGAAATCAAATTGTCATATGATAGTCCAACAAAAGGGCTATCAGATTGAACATATTAAAAAATAAAATTCTTGTGTTTTTTTATATATTTGTTTTCCCAAAATCGTCACAAAACTGTGTAAACAGACTCTGTAACTACGATTTCTTTTGAAAAGAATCGTATTAAATCTAAGATTCCCGCAGCTTTTACTGTCACACCGATACAAATTTAATGCGACAGCGGAAACAAACAAACCAAAGATAAACCACTTATCGTCCTCTTTATTTAATGCCTTTCTGCGTGAATAAAATCATCTTGAATTACTAGCATGTTAATTCCTCTTGCGACATGAAGCTCTTTTTTAAAAATTTCCTTCGAGTGTCAAAATATTTTTGTCATAAATTATTTGAAGGGAGACATTAAAAATTCTTATTTTAAGAGTGGTGATTAACGCTTCCAACTACTTAATGACAAAGCCGTTAATGGTTTCTTTTACCAGTAATTAGAAATTAAAATTGGTAAGTTTTGATTGATGCCTTAATCAACGTATGTTTATTGTCATTTTACCATCAATTATCAAAATTACAGTGAGGCAATTATATTCATTTTATCATTGGAAGAGTTAGATCTTTTTAATGCTGCTAGCTAAAAAGTTTATTTAATTCTCAACTGTGTTTATTTATTCTTTATGTAAATACATAAATATTTAATGAATAGATCTTTTACCGTTGAAGTATATTACAAGTTGACATATACTGATTTTAAATAATAGTTTACTTGCTTGCATTTCCAAGTTTTTAACAAACCGTTTTTTATTTTTGCTTCTTGAGGTATAAATATTTATACTATTATTTTCAACACAATATTACTGCTTAGTAAAGTTATCATACGAATTGAATTTTTCCAACTGAGTGAAAAAATCGATGATATTATATCGTATTCAATTCGTATAACTTTACCAATCAATATGATTGAGTTAAAAATAATAGAAAGATCTAAGTATCCATCGTTTATATGGAGTTCCTTTACCAACGATTTGTTCTGTTGAGCTGCCTACATGGCAGATCAGATGTTATTTACGAATAAGGTTTTCTGAGCGAAATATGCTCGTCAGTTGTCAGCCCACACTGTTAAAAATATCGTGAAAAATTACCTCTGTTTATAAAGGCTATCTATTTTTTGACCAATGAGGACGCTACATAAACGCTTATGGATCGTTCTCATTGGTCAGAAAAAAGATAGCCTTTAAAAACAGAGGTAATTTTTCACGATATTTTTAACAGTGCAGGTAGCTTAAACGGTAGAGCATTGGCAATGTAACCCAAGGATCTGGGTTCGATTCCAGGCTTGAGCATTTTTTCGCCCAGTTGGAAAAATTCAATTCGTATATAAATATTTGGTTTTAAAAAGTAGCAGTTCTTATCTCAAGATCATCGATTATCGTATTCTACTGAAATACATATTAACAATTAACGTTTTTTAATTTATCTGACGCTGAAAAAAAATAATAACGTGTTACATGATTTTTTTTTAAATCTGAGATACATTTATCAATAATTCAGTACTTTCGAAATTGCTGTCTATTTATTTGACTTTTATTGAGCCGTAGTCCGTGTAGAGAATTTTAAATAACCCATCTTGAAATTTTTATATTTTATTTCATATTCTCAAAAAACAAATTTTGACAAATACACATTTCACAAACAAATAGAGTTCTGGTTTCAAAATATAAGACTGAACAAAGTTTACTTTTAGAACTTTTAAACTATGCTGCCAATGCATTTAAATATAATCATATTGCTTTAAAATAATTTCGTGTTAAATGAAATCCTTAGTAAACATTGGGCAAAGATTAAAAGAAAAAAAAATACAATAAAAGAAACAGAAACACCTTCTGTGGCCCTGACACAAAACCAAAAGTCAGCTGAACAATGATGTCAGAATTCTAACATTAAGACATTCTAAAGAATGCGTGGTGCTACCTCTTGCTATGAAAGAGAGCGACTAAAAAATCAAAATTTGGTTCCAAATAAAATTAATTGCATTGAATAGTCCAGATCCAGCAAATTTGGTAGAAAGAAGGCACATTAAGACAGAGGTTCTGGGATCTTTTAATACACTGGCTAATTTTCCTCTTGTGGGAAATAAAATTATTTCGAATACAGTACTTTCTTTAGAAATCTATGAAATAATTTCTTAGAATTTTGGTCAAATATAGAACACTACTAGTGTTAAAATAAACATGAGTATTTCAAACTGATTTCAAGCAGGTTTCATTATTACATAAATGTATATATTATGTGGCAATATAAGCATAATTCTAGACACAGAGAAACTAAAATGATATACCATTTTACCTTTTCCTTTTTACACTCTTTTATTTAACTCAACTTTGTTTTTGTAAGTAAAGGTGGGATTTTGTAATCGATTTTTTAACTCTCTTCCTGATAGGCTAGAGTTATATTTAAAAAAATGTACAAAGGGGTGTTTTTGGTGACAATACTTAATTTTAATATATTTAGAAATTTATTATAAATTAAAAAATTACTTTTAAGGCATTTTTCCGTTAGCTCGAAATGGGGGATAAATCACCAAATATTCTTTATGGTTAAAATCGTATACGAGTTACAACAACAATAGATTTAATTAATCGCTAAACCACGCTCGCCAAAAGAGGCCAACTGGCAGTGAAATCAACAACGAAACCTTTTAAACACAAAAAAGTAGAAAATTTAATTACGTTAAGTACATTACCACAACAAAGTTTACGTTCAAATACAAAGATAAACATTAACGTTTAATAATACAATTAAATATACAGATATTATTTTAAAAGGTTTTAAATAGCTGAGCATTAAGGAATCATAACGGCGAAAACAACCACCACCTTTGGCTGAAATCTATAGAACTAACCATTTGTCCAACATGCACATCCTGGATTCGTAATACTGCTTGCTAGGGCTGGGCGATATATCGGATAAAATCGATATAAAATGCAAATCATGATAACGATATTAAAAAACTCTACAAAACGGTGTATCATGAATATCATAATCGTGATGTAAACCGCAATTATCACGGTTCTTCATTAAACAGCAACGTTAAGTGCTTCTTCGGCTTCGAGTTCTCTAGATTCCCCCAGTCTAAATCGTGATATTAAATACTGAATCGTCGTTTCCGATTATCATGATACTAACGGAGTGACTTCTCAAGTCTAAACCGTGGTATTAAAAATACCGATTCCTGCGTTTCGGCTTTATTGATATTAACGGTGTGACTTCTTCCAGCCTAAACCGTGATATTAAATACAGACTCCTCGGGTTCGGTGTTCATGATACTAATAGTACGAGATTTCGTTTCGGTGAATGATAAATATCATACATGCAGTTTTTGATGCGATCGCTGACAGCAGATGATATTTTTTTTCTTTTTTTTTTACGGTATTGGCAGTCTAAGCTGAATCTCTGAGCGTATGCGTTGTATGCTACAGACACCATGGCTTTCATTTCATTGGTATTTGCAGCAGTGTTGATGATTATTTGCTCTTTGTAATTGAATAATGTGTGAATCAGGGGAATAAAGAAATGAAATACAACATTTTATTTGCAACAGTGGATTTAATTAGACAAATGAAATAATAATTATACACCGTAATTTCTCGCGTATCCGCCGCGGCTTAGTTAAGTCTTTTTCAAACGGAAATTTTATTACAAAAAAGAAGCCAAATACACCGAAGAGCCAAAAAATTATGACCACCCCCATATTTTGCAATGAACTCGCTTGGTTGACGTGGAAGGCACGTAATCAGGTGGGAATGGTATTTAACTAATGCTAGTGAGTATGAAGAACCATTTTTAAGTTTACTTCTGCCTGTGATGGGAAACGTTGCTGATATAAGGGACTTTGATAGAGGGCAGGATGGCACAGAACGAGTATCTCCGAAACTGTTCGACTCGTGGGTTTTTCGCGAAATATCGTCGATAGTACTTATGCAAACTTCATGAATGACGATGAAACCATCAGCAGACGCGATGGCGTTGGACGTCGAAGCGTTATCGAAGAAAAAGTACTGCGGAGACTCCCCCACTTGGTAAAATAAAAATCGGTGACAGACATTGGCTCAGCCTTCAGCCCAAAACAATACAGGTCCAAGTAGAGTTATTTCAGAGCACACAGTTCAGCTGACACTGTTGGATATAAGGCTGTGCAGCAAACACCCCACACATGTGCCTCTATTCACCAAGCATCATCGCCAACTACTCCCACACTAGGCCCAGAACATTGTGTCTGAGCCATGGATCGTTGGGAGAGAACTGCCTTGTCAGATGAATCACGATTCATCCTTCAACCAGTCGATGGCCGTTTCAAATTACGCCGCCTTCCATGAGAACTGTTGCTCCCCCTTATACAGCAGGCCATACAAAGGCCGGTTGTAGCGATATTAAGCTTTGGAAAACGCTCTAGTGGGCATCTCTGGAACCTGTAGTTATGGTAGAAGGGATCACGAAGGCCGCAGACTATCGGGACATCAGTGCGGACCTGTTACACCCATACAATGTTATCTCTCCTCCCAATTGAAAATGGAGTCCTCTAGCAAGACACAAAGCTCGAATTGTGTTGGGGTGGTTCTAGGAACATAATACTGAATTCCAGTTAAGGTCCTGGCAGCCTAACTAAACGGATCTCAATAAGATAGAGCAGATTTGGGGTGTCATGGAACGGCAGCTCAGAACTAAAAAACAACCATGCTGATATATTCCGGATTTACATGACCGCAATTTGAACATCTGGTACAATCTGCCTTCGGCCATGTACCAAGGACTTGTGGCATTCATGTCAAGGCGGGCGCAACTTTTTTGCATATAGAAACTGTGACAATTCATTATAAGGAAGGCGGTCATAATGTTTTGGCTCTTCAGTGTAAGTGCTAAGCAGAAGTAAATCGCATTTTATTTAAAATAAATTCTGGTAGGAAATCGAGTTTTCTGAGGTGCGGCGGATACCGGCGAAATTACGGTAGTCGGGTCTCCAGGCCACTTTTCTAACTTTGGCCGAGACCTATCATGTGACATATCATTGGAAAGGCCTGTGACCACTTATTCATGTTATGTACCTCCGGTGACCCTCCTCTCACTTTCACACCTGGGGGGGGGGGTGCACTTTTCTAAATTTTGCTGATATCCGTCATGTGACATATCGTTGGAAAAGCCTGTGGCCGCTTATTCATGTTATGCACCTTCGGTCTCCCCAATCCCCCCCCCCCCGCGGGAGGGCCTTTTTCTAAATTTTGCCGTTACCCCTCATGTGACATGTCGTTGTAAAGGCCTATGATCGCTTAATCATTTTATGCATTTCTGGTACTGCGCCCACCACTTTGTCACCCTGGGGGGCATTTTCCTAAATTTTATCGACACCCGTCATGTGACATATTGTTGGAAAGGCCTGTGACCGCTTAATCATTTTATGCACTTTCGGTGCTCCGCCCACCACTTTGCCCCCCTGGGGGTACTTTCCTGAACTTTGCCGACAGCCGTCATGTGACATATCGTTGGAAAGGTCTGTGACCGCTTATTCATGTTATACACCTCCGGTGTCCCTTTCCCCACTTTCCACCCCCACACGTGGGAGGTCCTTTTTCTAAATTTTGCCATCACCCCTCATGTAGCATATCGTTGGAAATGCCTGTGACCGCTTAATCATTTTATGCACTTTCGGTGCTCCGCCCACCACTTTGCCCCGCTGCGAGCACTTTCCTAAATTTTGCCGACACCCGTCATGTAACATATCGTTGGAAAGGCCTGTGACCGCTTATTCATGTTATGCACTTCTGGTGCTCCGCCCACAACTTTGCCCCCCTGGGGGCACTTTCATAATTCGATATATCGGAATATCATGATATAAAGATGCCGATTTTTCATGATAGTTATTTCTAGACATCGCCCAGCCCTACGTGCTTCCATGCAGTTTGAGACTGCTATTACTTTATTATGTCATTGAGTTCGTACAAATTGTGGCTGTTGATACTTAATCTTTCCCATACATATGTATATGAAATGCGCCTTTATCAATTAATAGTTTCATAAATAAAACAACGATTATACTTTGCAAAATCAATTTAGAAACATTAAAAAGAGAGTTTAAATAGTGTTGTCTACTTCTTTCCTTTTGTCATATCTTAAAAAAGTAAAAAAGCAAAAATTGTAATTTTTAAAAAATAAATTCGATTATTGAATAATACGTAAGAGGGACCGGAGTACAGTGGACCACTTTTGCAGTTAACATTTTTTTTTCTCTTTAACGGAGAGAGCAATCTACCTGAAAATATTTTTGAGTATTCTTTAAACCTTTCTAAATGCCTCATAATTTTCGCAGAACATAGTTCCCAATGCATTTTTCAATTTTTTTATATATATATACACCCGTAAAGTGAATATTATTTAAAGTTTTCTTTTAAGCATATAAACTTTTAAATTAAATAAAGACCGGTGTCTTACCTTTTCAAAAAAGTTGTTTTATCTTATTTATCCATAAGCTTTAATTACTCAATAAGGAAAAGTATGATGATTAAAAATTTTACTTTTAGGAGGTCAAAACAACCAGTCAGGATAAAAGGGTTCATTCTGAGCTAACGATGTGTTCTGAAGGCTGTAAGTAATCAATCCACTGCTGTTATCAATTAGCCTAAAAGAAAAGCTTTAAAAATTTAAAAATAAGTAAAATATAAGGGTGGTGGTCCACTGTGTACTTAGGTCCACTGTACCCGGGTCTCCCCTAAATGTTTTGAAAAAATAATGAATTGCAGTGATGAAATAATGAGGGATTTTCTAGATAAACATTGATTGCCTGTAAAATAGTGGTAACAAAAATGTTTTTATACTTATTTTAACGTCCTTCCATATGGAGGAAATCAACTCAAATTATATTATTACTGCATTTGATTATTGCATAGTACTTGTAGTCGTATATCTTATGCAATCACCACATTTTTCTATTTCCTTTCTTCTATGTTTTTCTAACTGAAGGAATTCAACTCATATTACCAACGTTTATATGCATCTTAATTTGTTATGCGGCATGAAATTATTTTAAAATATTTTCACTGTCAGATTACACTTCCCTTAAAATACTTTTTAAGGAAGACATTAAAAACTCTTATTTTATGAATGATAACAGAAAACTAATGACAGAGCTGTTAAAAGTTTCCTTTTACTAGTAATTAAAAATTGAAATTGACAGTTTTGATCGATGACTCAAAGTACGGATGCTCAGTGACATTTTACCGTCAACTATCCAAATTGAAATACGCTAATGGTGTTTATTTTATCACTAGAGAAGCTAGATTTTTTTAATGCTCTTAACAGAAATATGAAGTAATATTTTTTTTTCAACCGCGTTTCCTCTCTCCTTCTTATAAATAAAGAAGTATTTATTTTTTTTTTCTTTTCTGATGAAATTCAATATTGATAAATTAAATACTTATTTTAATTATTCCTTTACATGTAATAATTTTTGTACTGAATTTTTTAATACATTATTTTATAATTAGCTATTTTTAAATAAGCATAATTACGCAGTTCCAACTATTTTCTTAATCATCATGGGATTATTTATCCTGAGCTGTCAGCAAATTTATATGTAAATTATTGCATACTTGTATATCTTATGCAATCACCATAAATAAAATAAAACCATTTTGCTATTTCCCTTTTTTTTTTTTTTTCAATGTTCTTCTAACTGAAGAAATTCAACTCATATTACCAACGTTTTTATACATCATTATTTGTCATACGACATGAAATTCTTTCGAAGTATTGTCTTCGGCTGTCAAATCATTCTTGCCATAAGTTATGTATCGGAAGACATTAAAAACCCTTATTTTATGAATAATAACAGCAACCTAATGACAGAGCTGTTAATCTTTTCCTTTTACCAGTAATTAAAAATTTAAATTGGTAGTTTTGATCGATGACTTAAAGTACGGATGTTAAGTGACATTTTATCGTCAACCATCAAAATTAAAATACGGTAATGATATTTATTTTATCACCAGAGAAGCTAGGTTTTCTTTTTAACGTTATTTACAGAAATAGGAAGTAATAATTAATTTCAACTGCATTTCCCCCCCGTTTCTTATAAATATAAAAGTATTTAATGTTTTTTTTTTTTCTGGTGAAATTCAATGCTGATAAACTAATTGTTTATTTTAATTATTACTTTAAATGTTTTAATTTTTGTATATTGAATTTTTGAATATATTATTTTATAATTAGGTATTTTGAAGTAAGCATAAATATGTACTTACATGCTATTTCCTTAATTATCATGGGATTATTTATAATAAGATGTCAGAAAATGTATATGTAAAATATTGCATATTTGTATATCTTATGGAATCGCAAATAAAATAAAACCATTTTTCTATTTCCCTTTTTTTCAATGCTCTTCTAACTGAAGGATTTCAACTTTCATTCCCAACGATTGTGTGCCTCTTTATTTGTTATGCGGCATGAAATTCTTTCGAAATATTTTCTTCGACTGTGAAATCCTTCTTGCCTTAAATTATTTAAAGAAAGATGTTGAGAACTCTTATTTTATTAATGATAACAGAAATCTAATGACAGAGCTGTTAAAAGTTTCCTCTTATCAGTAATTAACAATTTAAATTGGCAGTTTTGATCGATGACTCAAAGTACGGATGTTTAGTGACATTTTACCATCGACCATCAATATTAAAGTACGGTAATGAAGTTTATTTTATCACAAGAGAAGCTAGATTTTTTAACTAAATATGAATAACTAAAATATGAAGTATTAATAATTATTTTCAACTGCATTTATTTTCCTCTTCTCCCCCCCCCCCTCTTTTAATCCTTTTTTTCCGGAGAAATTCAATATTACATTCAATCACATTCAATATCACTTATTTTAATTACTACTTTATATGTATTATTTTTTGTGCATTAAATTTTTGAATATGTTATTTTAAAATTATGTATCTTGAGATAAGAATAAAAACGTAAATATAACTATATAAAAATATATATACAACTATATATACAACTATACAACTACTGTCTTAAAGTGACTTATGAGAACAGAGTGATGTCATAAAATAAATGAAACTGCAGTTAATAATAGTATACGTTTTCTATAATTAAATTTAATCCAAGAAACTGCTAATTCTAATTTCAACTCTAATAATTATTGGCTCTCTCATTTTCAAAAAAAAAGTGACCTATTTTTATAAATAAACAACATTTAGTTACTAAAATATTTCTCTGATACTTTCACGATTAAGTTATAACTAAAAAGTATATTTTTAATTTGTAACATATTTTGCATTATTTTAGTAGCCTTTTAAGTAAGACAGTGAACTTTATAAAGTTCACATTATATATTTTATAATGAATCAAGGTGAAAAATTGCGTTTCGTCTTATGATTTTATATGTAAATACAAGTTATTTTTTTAAAATTATCATGGGATTATTCATCATGAGATGCCAGCTAACTTATAAATAAACTATGTAAAAATAATACTTGTAAAAAGCAAGACCTCCTGAAACTCCATTACTAGGTGAATCGTTAAAACAAATAACTATTTTATAGAATTCCTAATCAAAGTAAAACATGCAAATTTATTGCTATGCTGCGAGATTGATAAATGTATAAGAAATAATTTCCAAAATAATTTTGAGAATTCGAATTTTAAATTCAATTTTAAATTGTGCGCTTAAATTTAAATGAAACATTTCAACTATGATAATAGATATATATTTCGCTTCATATAATTTGTATTATAAATAACTTGTAGAAGGTTTCACATTCATAAAAATCTGTCAATTAATGGAGGATAGAGAGGAATTTTCATGACAATTTCAGAATATATTTTTAAAAGATTTGTTACAATGAAAATACGTTTTTGGGTAAACTGCGGTTGTTTCAAAGGAATAAAGTCTTCGTCAATAGACGGATGCTTGTGCTCCTTTTAGGTAGATTTCGTATGAAATACTACCTATTACATTCTCCCCTATGTTGGAATTTCTGAAAACATTTTGCAGATCTACACCGATCATGACCCCTAGAACCCAAAATCACCCTCAGTTAAAAACTCTATCTAACTATCTGTCTGTCTGTCTGTCTATCTATCTATCTGTCTGTCTGTCTGTCTATCTGTCTGTCTGTCTGTCTGCTTGTCTGTCTGTCTGCTATCTCGGTCAAGTTCGTTAATGGGCAAAATCGGACCAAGGGGATGGAAATAGGGAGGGGTTTTGTGAAAACCGAAAAATCCCCATAACTTCTTAATTTTTGTACATATCAAATCAGTTTAAAGTTTTTTATTACTTCTAAAAATAGGGCCAAAAATTTATGTATACAGATTTTTGATCAAATTAAAAATGGGCTCAAGGGGCGCAAAAAATAGGGTTTTTGGGAGAAAAAAATTCATAACGTCGTTAATTCTCAATATATCAAATCCAATTAATTTTATTATAAATTTCCTTAATATTATCTACAACTTTTATATTCACAAGTTTTTGATAGGACTAATTCGTAGCGCAGAAATAATTAAAAACGAGAACAAAAAGGGTGGGTTGAAGAAGAAAAAATCCATAACTCCACCAATTTACAAGATATAAAATTCCCATGGATTTAGCATATATCTTCTTAATATCGTCTACAACATTTATACAGACAAGTTTTTGATAGGACCAGTTCTTACAGCAAAAATAAATTGAAAGTACATAGCGGTTGAAGAAAAAAATCATCTTATTAAGGGTGTATTCAAATCTAAACTACTTATTTTCTGACTCATTTTTAAATTCATTTTTGCTCTCAAACGCATCCAGTTGGTAGATTCTCTTATTCAGAAACTATACAGGGTGTCCGGCCTCAACGGTGTCCAATGGTTAATTCCTAAACCATTAGACATAGACATATAGTTCCAATTACAAAAATGTTTTAGATCAGGTAAAGAAATATTTTAAAAGCGATTTGGGTCAATAAAAACATTTCTTAAAAATTACGAAATTTAAATTTTTATACGGTCCCCCGGTCCTATAAGTTATATTTAGTAAAATTTTCCTTTTACACTGACAAGTAATACAAAAAAAGTCCGGTTATTCTACGATTAAAATTGACCGAGTAATAGCTGTTTAAAATTGGAGCATATTTTTTGCTGCAAATTGGGGGTCATTCACAAATTTAGTCGAAATATAATTTCGCCAGATATATTTAAAAAAATGGTTGAGAGTAAAATTAAGGTGTGTCCCAACGAAATAAAGCCACCCTAATTCTGTGCCGTAACTGGACAGGGAACAAACAAATAAGAACGAAACAAATATATTAAGAAAGTCTATATACAAATACATATTTACAAGGAGTGACTCATTCCCTGCCCCACCTGGGCAGGAGAAAAAGATGATTGTGTAAAAAAAGAGGGGAAAAAGTGTCCCGCCGAAATAAAGCCACTGCCAATATTAGTATTTATTGGTAACTACCGACATTCGAGCTGCTGCAGTTCAACATGTTTATGATGTCAGGAAGTTGTCAAATATTTGTTGTGAGTCAGTCGAACTTTGTGCAGACTTTAGAAGGCTGTATTTTCTATTTCTCCTGCAGTATTGCAATGGGAAAGAAAACCCACTTATCAAAGTTCGAGAAAGGACAAATAACAGCTTTTAAGGAAAAAGGTCTTTCACATAGACTAATATCTAAGCAATTCAAACGATCTAAAACCGTAACAAACAATTTTGTAAATAAGGGCAATACATACGGGTATGAAAAAAGGAGGTGTACATGCAGAAAAAGGACTTCCAGGCAGGAAAGAGAAGTTTTGCCTCGGCTTTCACGAGGTGGTATTTCCCTAAAACAGTTGCAAAAGAGTATAACATCCCTGTGACAAAATGAACCCCGAAACGAATTGAAAAACATATCGGCATCTTGCGATACAAGAAAATGAAACAGCCGCCCATGTTGAAAGTTATCCATTAGCAAAGGAGAGTTGATTAGGCCAAATATCATCGAACCTGGAAGGACCAAAGGCATCGTGTTGTAGTCTCAGATGAGAAAAAAATAATTTGTATGGGCCAGACGGCCTTTCTTTCTATTCGTATAACATCAGGAAAGAACAGGAAAATTTCTCCAAAAGACAGCAAGGTGGAGGCTCATTAGTGGTGTGGGGAGGCTTCGGCTATGGAGGTAAACATAACCTGGCTTTTCTCTCAGGCCGCATGAAGGCTACCCATTACCAAGAAAGGCTAGAAAACCATTTACTTCCATTTGCAAAGAGAATTTGTGAACTAAATTGTATTTTCCAGCAGGACAAACCTCCATTCACCATGTCATAGAATGGCCTGTCCTTGTTCCCTGATCTCAATTCCCAAGAAAATTTGTGAGATATCCTCAATAGGGCTGTATATGCCAATAGCAGACAGTTTCAGTCTGTGCAAAATTGAAGGTCGTCATCATTGAAGCGTGGGAGAATATTGATGCTACTGTCTTCCAAGGATTGGTAAATGGTATGCAATATCGTGTATTCCACATCATATATAAACATGGCGGATATACTGTCTATTAACAGTAGTGGCTTTATTTCGGCGGGACACTTTTACACCGTCTTTTTTTTTACAAATTCGTTTTTTTCCTGCCCAGATAAGGCAGGGAGTGAGTTACTCCTTGTAAATATGTATTTTTATATATACTTTCTTAATATATTTGTTTCGTTCGTATTTGTTTTCTTCGTGTCCAATTACAGCACACAATCACGGTGGCTTTATTTCGATGGGACACACCTTAACATTGCAATATAAATTTGAAATCTTTAGTCATTCTGACCTATTAATGCAAAATATACAATTTGCAACAAACATTTAAGAAGAAATAAAAAACAGAATTTTTGCTAAATAAATTGATGCTTAATTAACAGCCTCAATTTTTTACAAAACGATACGTTTTTTAAAATATTATTAGATTGCACTAGCGTGCAAAAGTTGGGTTATGTCATGTTTTATAGCTTTTGATAATTGATTCTCATGTTTTCTGTACCGCTGAATCCGAAATTGGCTTTCAATTTTAATCATCACATCAGGATTTTTCGCAAATTGCAAATTTCAAAGTTAAAAAGTTCAAAGTTAAAATTGAATATCCTCCCCCATCTCATTGGACCACTCAGCTGTTTAGCTGTAAGAATCCCAAGGATAAGCAAAAATATCGAATAAATTATTGAATAAAGTAAAATAAAATAAAATAAAAAGATTTTACATATGTTTTATAGTATGAGATTTTCGCTATATTTTAACTTACACATTTACGATTTGCAAAAAAATTGTAACGTGATGGTTAAAAATGAAGATCATTTCAAGATTCAGTGCTTAAAAACTGCGTAAAAATCAATTATCAAAAGTTAAAAAACACAACCATCTCCTCTACTTTATTGTATCCGATTTTTGTTATTCTTTAACTTTGACATTTTATGATTTGCGAAATATCCTGATATGATGGTTAAAAATTAAGATAATTTTCGGATTCAGTGCTAAACTAGTTGGATGTGCCAATCCCAAAACTTTCTTCTACCTTATACATCTTAATATTTCAAAAACTAGTTACACATGTTAATACTTCAATATTATTAGTTCATTACTATACCAACTTTGATTTTCAGCTTAAATTCCTGCTTCAGTCAATTAAATGAACTAAAAACGAGTTAATCTGTATCATGATATTTGTTCAAATTAATAGTTTTTCCTTATTCTGTTGTTATCAGATGTTTGTGAATAGCCGGCTTAGCAGGAAGTGAGTTTCCTCCTTTGCTCGAGCCACCGATGGACAATAGAACTACGAAAAATCAAGAAAAGTATACAAAAATCGCTATCACAGAGCCAATTTACCGCGCGATATTTCCAAATTCAAGGAGGACCTGTTGGCCAAAGCCAAAAACATGCACAAAAAATTTGGTTCAATTGTATGCATAATTTTATACACTTTTCGATTGTACAATAAAGAAAATGGTACAGACATCGTAATTATAGCGCCCCCCACCGGCGAATTTTTTCCAAATTAAGGAAGGACCTGCTTGCCATAGCCAAGAACTTAAAATAAAAATTTGGTTCAATTCTATGCATAACTTCATACACTTTCCGATGCTGCAATATGCAAAATCGCTATTACAGCGCCCCCTAGCTGCGAATTTTTTCCAAATTCAGGGAGGACCTGCTTGTCATAGCCATAAACTTAAAATAAAAATTCGGTTCAATTCTATGTGTAACTTCATACACTTTTGGATGGTACAATATTCCAAATCGCACAAAAAATCGCTGTTACAGCGCCCCCTACCGGTGAATTTTTTTCAAATTCAGGGAGGACCTACCTGCCATATTCAAAAACTTAAAATAAAAATTTGGTTCAATTCTATGCATAACTTCATATACTTTTGGATGGTACAATATTCAAAATCGCACAAAAATCGCTATTACAGCGCCCTTTACCGGTGAATTTTTTCCAAATTCAGGGAGGACTTACCTACCATATTCAAAAACTTAAAATAAAAATTTGGTTCAATTCTATACATAACTTCATATACTTTTGGATGGTACAATATCCAAAATCGCACAAAAATAGCTATTACAGCGCCCCCTACCGGCTAATTTTTTCCAAATTCAGGGAGGATCTGCTTGCCATAGCCAAAAACTTAAAATAAAAATTTGGTTCAATTCTATGCATAACTTCATACACTTTTTGATGGTACAATGGCGACAGATAGACGGACACACGGACAGACAGACATTTTCTATAAGCATGTTTTTCGGGATCTCTGACCCCTAAAACATGTAAATCCGTCGAAAACTGGAAGTCGAAAAAAATTTCGATTACAATACTATTGAAGATATTCTATTGAAGATAGAAGAAAGAAAAATACATAAAAGTTAAAAAACCCAACAATCGCAATCTTGTATTATCTAATCTAAAACTTTTTCTTAAACTTCTTGGCGGTAACCTATCCGAAATTTTTTGTATTATCCTGTAAAATAAGCATAAATGGTAACCACCGAAAATCATAATAATATTAGATTGTTTTCGGATTTGCGCCAGTATGTAAAATGTAATCTCGATCGGATATTTGAAAGTAATATTAAAGCTCGAATACAAATTTGAACTGGTAAAATACACGATCATTAAAGTAACATAAAAAACTTTTAAAAATAACATAATTTTTGTTAAAAGAAATCATAAAAGAAATAGTCTCAAATCCTGACAAAATAAAACGTATGTTATTTTAGCCAATCTGAAACTTAATAAATATTAACTTAATCGTAATACTTGTACGATTTTTTTCAAAGCGCAGATACACATGAAATAAGATCTTCAAATTCTTTAAGCACTTGGTATGTGACCCCTCAAAGCCAAGCCGAACTCATTTATTTTCAGAACAGAAAAGTGGCATAAGTCATGCATTTTTAAAGTTTCATAACTCCCTCAATTTTAGTGTTATATGAATGGGACTTTTTTTTGTCTTACTTGTCAGTGTAATAGGAAAATTTTACTAAATATAACTTATAGGACCGGGGGACCGTATAAAAATTTACATTTCGTAATTTTTTAAGAAATGTTTTTATTTACTCAAATCGCTTTTAAAATATTTCTTTACCTGATTTAAAACATTTTTGTAATTGGAACTATATGTCTATGACTAACGGTTTAGGAATTAGCCATTGGACACCGTTGAGACCGGACACCCTGTATAATGTACCGTAATGATCAATTTTTTGACAGAGGTAGAATATATTTCAAAAAATGATGTCAAAGTGGGGAATTTGAGCAGAAATTTCCCAAAGCGATTGTGTTAGAAACGAAAAATATTGTCCTACTGAGAAAATAATTGTTCATAAATCAAGTTTTAATTAATTGAACGAAAAATAAAAATACAGGTCTTTTATAAGTCTCTTCAAAAATCGCGTCATCAAGTTAAAATTTTTTTCTATTAAAAATGAATCTGAAAATGTGCCAGGAAATTTCGAGTTGTTGAGCATGGAAAAATATTCTTTTGAATACCTCCTTAACATGATTCTGATAAAACCAGCTATTATATAAAAATGAAATAAAAAGTCGTCAAAAGCAGCCAGATAAAATTGTTAAAGTGGGTAAATCTCTAATCATGATTTAGTTTTTGTTGGTGAAATTCGTATACTTAACTTCGAAATCTACCTCCGCCTGTAGGCCGGGCCGGAAGGGATTTTTTAAAAAATATACAATGCACAAAATCTATTTTCTTGCATGTTCAGTCACTAATTATTTTTCTTAACGGTCAGTTTTGCTTAGTGTAAGAATTTTTTTTGCATCCGAAGATTGATACCTATTATTATATAAAAAGTAGTGTGTTTTAAAGGTTGGTTATGAAAATTACTATGTTCAACATTTCTGAATATCACATTGCACGAAGAATTTTTCATATTTTTTAACCTACTCCTGCGAATAAAGTAAATTTCTCTTTTTAAGCTTATTTATTGATTTTAACTGAATATTTTTTCTTCCTTTTTTTTCGACAAAAATGACAAATTTTCTTTTTCAAATTTGAAAATTTCCATTATAATGATTTATTAATAATTTTAAGTTGAAAAAAAAATTAACATAAGAAAAAGAAATTATGAAGTAACCAAATTTAACATAAGAAAAATAATTTCTTTTTAAGTCTCTTTTATTAGTTTCATGATTAAGTATTTTATATAAAAGATCTTCTGTCATCCTGTTTCAATTTCTTTGATTTATTTTAAAAGATTTTCTATTTAATAATTAGAAATTATGCTTGATACAAGAAATGTCTTAAAGCGAATCATAGTAGTTTTGAGAAGATCTGTGAAACAATTTCATAAATGTACTTTTTTTTTTCTCTAAAGATAAACTGTTTCATAACAGTAGTAATACACTGTAAAAAAAAAACCTGTAATTTTTATAGAAAAAAAGTGTATTTTTTACAGAAAAAAATGTTTTAAAGACAGAACAGGTTTTTTTTTCTGTAAAAGATATGGATTTTGGCATTTTTACAGAAAAAAAATCTGTATTTGTTACAGAAAAAACTTTTTTCTGTATAAAATAGCTGGTATTTTCTGTAAATTAAACTGTTGTCCACTAGCGCCGATACTGACAGTTTTTTTTTTTTTTTTTTTTGGATAATCTGAGATGTATATATATATAATTTTTTTTCAGTGTAAAGATAACTCGCATAACTGAAAATTTCATTACAGAACTTATCATAAGATGAATGCGAATGATACCTGGAAAATAATGCTAACCGAGATTTAAGAAATTAAAATAACATCGTGAAAATCCTGAACTTATATACTCTTTAATCACTTAACGTTCTAGAATTCGATTTTGTATTGAGGAAAAATCTGTCAGACGATTGAATTCTCGGATGTCTGGGAAAATATCTAGGATAATATTGAATAAGTGTAAAACATCCGAATTTTAACTTAAAAATCTAAACGTGAGTGATATAAAAAATGATATGAGTGATATGAAAATGTCACGTTTATTAAGAAAGAGTGGCGTGCTGTGCCTGAAAGTACTTTAGTTTTTAAGTGAATGGTCTAATTATGATATTTCGTTTTCATCTTTCCTAATCATTCTGTGCACAAAGATTATGCAACTTGTCATAAGTGTAAAAAGGATTGAATAAGTACGATTTGATAATGAAACCAAATTCCAATTCAAAATTTTTACGAGCTTCCAAATTCCACATTTAAAAATATATTGCGAATAATCAATAAAATTTACCATTCATAGGTATTTTTCGTTGCTTCTTGCAGCTTTAGTTGTTCAAGAAAATGAAATTTCAAGACGATATATGTGAAGCATTCCCACATAATTTTGACTTTTAAATCCTTGAATAAGAATTTTTATTTTAGTACATACTAGGGGGCTCGGCCCCCTACGAGCTACGCTCACCAACCCCCGTCCAGAAAATGAGATATTTTAAATTAATTCTCAAAATATCAAATAAATGTCTAGCGCAATTTCTAAATTTAAACTTTTTTGCAATATTATTTTGTGTTCATTTTATGTAATAACTATAATGTGACGTAAATATGACGTCATTTCTCCTAAGACTTCTAACGCATGTTAATGAATTTATTATTTTACAATATCCTTTCTCTTTTAAAATTCACGTGCATACTTTTTATGACGTAATTTTTAATAAGTTCCTGCTTTTTATACGCAATTATTTAATTCTAATTTGAAAGTTTTTTTCCTGTTTATAATAGTCACGTGTAAATAAATTTTTAATTTGAAGCAAACATTATTGCTTGCGCTTTTTATACAGTTGGCAACAGTTTAAATTAGTACAATTTTCTGAAATCTGTAAAAAATATCTCTAGAAATGCTGAAAATTTGAATTTAAAATAGAAATAAAACCTGAAAAAAATGAGTCAAAATAAAAAAATTAATGCAATCTGCACTCCGGTAAATTCTAACGCATAAAATGATTTAAAAATGATTACACTGTCATGTATAGTTTTTGCTGCTATAAAACTTTTTTAGTGGAACGATTTTGTCTAACTTTAGCACAGTGGTGTAGTCGTAAAAAAAACAGGGGGTATACGCTCTAAGCAGAGGGTATACGCTGAAGGCAGAGCGTATACCCTAGAGCATATATACTATAGCTTTCTTGGGAAACAGAGGGTATACGGTGTTCCTTAAAAAAATCCAGAGGGTATACGGCGTATACCCCCGTATACCCTCCACTACACCCCTGCTTTAGCATTAAATAACTCTTAAAATAATTCTTCGATTTGAAAACTGTCTGCATCAGCGTGTTTATCAAACATTTCTGTATAAAACCACCGATTTTCATATTTTTGTATGCATTATTTTTGTTAATATTGACGAAGAAAGGCCTCCGGTCACAAAAAAATCAAAACCGGCGGCGGTGACAGCGGTAGTTACTTTTTTTTAGAATAGAGAGATACTTGTTTTTTTGTTTTGTTTTGTTTTTTTTTAATTTCTTATACTGGAAAACATCTCATTGCATGAATGTATAACAATATTAACGAGATAAGTTTTGGACGATATTCGGGGTCCAAATATACTACGAAACTTCTTACCGTCTCGAGCCAGTGATGCTGATTTTTAAGTTTGGTGCTGTCTATATAAAATTGTTTCTATAAAAGTAATTTCATGTAACTTTTTTCCGAAGCTGCGACTATTGTTTTATATAAATATTTAGCAAAAAATTAACCTGCACACATTTTTACGGTTGTTATTATTTTTTAACTCTGTCCCTCTTGCTAAAATTGTACAGAAAATCACTTCAGATGTAGCCACAGAATTTTTTTTTTCAACTTTTTTCTCATGCTAGAGAAAGAAGGACTAAAATTCTTTGACAGAAAATTTACTGCAGAATTTAAATCAGCATTTAAATATCAATTTCAAGCATTGTGGCTTTATTGGTAGTCTTGCCGTCCCCAATCTTTATTCCTGCCCTTTTCGAGATAAATTATTATTTTTTTTCCAATGTAAATAACTGTTGCTAAAAGTCAATGAACACTGTGTCTATCACTCAGTCTTAACATGTTTTGCCTAAAAGTAGGTGGTGATTTTCCTTACCGTCCCTTTTATTTCTGGAGACCGGCTAACTGCGCCTATGCCGACCCTTCTTTGCCTCCCCCTGTATGAACTGCGCTCGGCGTCACGGGGAACGGATATCATTGTCACACCCGTCTCTTATACTTATGGGCACCAAGTGACAGCTTTTTTTTGTTAGAAAGACTCTTTTCTGTTAGCACCAAATCGCTAAATTGGGCGCTTTAAAGATAATTTGGAAAATCAATAACGTTTTCTCTTAAACTCACAAAACTTTTATACACATATATTTCATATATGCATATAATAAATTTTTTTGTTAATAATAACTTAAATCACAGAAAAATTGACACTATAAAAATGTATATCCGTTAATGTCAATGCACAAATTGAAAAAAAAAAGGGGAGGAAATAAATAAAAGTATGAGGATAAAAAATCCATGTATAAATGTATATTTACACAAGAAATTTAAACGGAGAATTTTTTTAAACTACTATAGAAGAGAAAATTTTATGAAGAAATAACACTTATTACCTAATAATAATTACCCAATGACTAATTTCCTAAACCATTAGCTTTCAAAGTATAATTTCAATAGCAAACATGTTTTAAAGTTGTTCTTCATCCAATTAAATCCGTTTATATAAAAAGTGTTATTTTTAAAATTTAGAGAAATTTCATTTTTTTACGGGATTCAAGCACTATATATTTATTAAAACTTTCTTCGTGTACTAATAAGTAAAACAATAAAAGTTTCATTTCTGTACAAATAAAACTAACCAAGTTATGATAATCTAAATTTTATGAGTTTTCAGCATTTTTTGTCATTAAAAACGGAAAAGCGATTTTTATTTAAATGTTACAATTCGAAATAAAAATTTTCTTAACAATGGTGTTTCTTTTTAAAAATTAATATTAGACATTCCTTAGAAAGAGCTTGAAAGAGCTAACAAAATTTGAAGTGGCAGTTAGCACCGGGCCCATTTAAGTCGGGTCCCCCTTCTTTCTTAGTAAATATGAGTAAGTATCCTCTCCTTGAGTAGTTCATTTTAATATTTTATTTGTATTTATTACATTGAATATATTATAAGATGCAATGCAATGCTAGATGAATTATTGTCGCCAAGATTTACCACGGCTGGATTTGCATCCAAAAGACTATTTGGGGAAAAAAGCTCTTTAAGGCAACCCTCAATACAATGATGGATTGCTTATCTCACCCCCCCTTCCAGCGCAGTTCATACAGAAGGGGCCGAAGCTGTAGGCGCAATTTATGATCTCCTTCTACCGTAGTCGCAATTGATGTACACCCTTTTTTTCTCACCGTCCTTTTTTTTCCCTTACCGTCCCCCCTCCTTTTTTTACCACCCCTTCCTTAACATCCCTTTAAGAGTTTGACAATGTTATACCAAAATTTTGTACTAAAAATACTACATTGATATTATTTCTTATTTGAATGTTCTGTGGGTACTATGCAAATTTATTGTAAGTAAAAATTTAGAAGAAAATAAAAAGTTAGAGAGAGGAAAATTAAACTGGTAAGTTTAACTTAAACCTCAGTTAAATAAAAAAAAAATCATCGCTGCTGACCTTTTTTTCTTTATTTTAAATCATTAAGACATTCGTCAAAATATTTAAAATGTTGTTTTTTAAGTTTAATTTCGCCAGATTTTTATTCCCGAAAGTTAAAATTTTGTGAGAATGCCTCATATATATTTTCACATGTATTTTACATTTTAACCATAAAACTCTCTCAACGAATTATCTAAAACAATACTTATTCTCGACTGCAGAAAAATTTAACAAATTTATATTTCAAACAGAAAATAATTAACTTTTCCTGTAAGCCATTAAATTATATTTCTAACAATATAAATAAAGGAATTTTCAACCCTAAAATTAAAATGGCACATTCACGTGATTTATGATTAATTTTAGAAATCTCAATTTGGTACGAATACTACGAAAAATTACTATTAATTAAAATATTAACTATTAATTTTTTTCTTTCCTCCTGATATTCGAGATACTGAAGTTCGACTATATGGTTTACCACATGTAAAGGTTTTATATATTTCATCAGAACACACAAAATAAAATCTCACAACACACGTTTCTTTACCATGATGGTTACATATTAACTTAATTCATTGCTGAAAAGGGAGGCGCGTAGAAATTTTTGTAGCTCAGTGGATTTTTAGCTACAAAAATTTTGAAAAGGCCAGATTTAGGCTAATCATGCACATGGAGGTCATTTCCTACTAAATCGCCGACACTGATAAAATTTATAGTTTACTTTTCTCCTATTGCCCCTGCAACTTTCGAGATCGAATCTGCAAGTTCCGCAAGGGGCTCAAATGGTCTCACTGTGTGGCACATACTTACTGATATGTAGGCACCGCTCTTATACCCGTACCTACATCCGCTCACAAATTAAATGACTACGTAACTTAGTTGCTTTCCATCGTATATTTAATCATTATCCAAATACCCAACGAGTTGAAATCCGATTATTCGTAATGCATAGTAAATATTAGAGAGCCAAAGCTAGTTCCTTCTCTCTTTTAATATTTCTGTGTTAATTGTTTTCTTGATGTTCTACTGTATCACAACGATCTCTTGTGTTTCTAGAGTTCAGCGATATTTAACAACTTCCAAAACATTTTTAGTTACTGGTGCCCATTCTTTGCTTTCTAATTTCTCCAAATATATATATATATATATATATATATATATATATTAATTAAATTAAAAAAAATTGGATAGCTTCGAATAATTTTTGTTTTCTTTCTTATGCGATTAAAATCTACTATCATGCTAAAAGTATAGAAAAAAGATCGCATTAAAAGTGTGAATATTTCTTTTGGAAAGAGATTATGTCGTTAAACTAAAGTTATAAACAGTTTCATAAGAAAAACAAATTTTTTCTCATTACCCTTGTGAACTAAAGTAATAAAAGAAATTTGCTATCACATTTAGGTGTATATAATACATATATATATATATAACATTTTTTAATAGCATATTAGACATTACAAAGTCGTTAAAGAGATATAATGTTTTCATTTAGCCTACCTTATTGAAGGTTTTTAATTTAGTGATTTCTTAATTCTCTTCACTTTTAGTGGTCTCAGTATTAGAAACTTTCCTTTTAATTTAATACCAATTTTCATGCAAAATCAAAATATCATACAAATAGCATATTTGCATTTTAGCTATGAATATACATCGATAAATAAATGAGTTTTAAATTTAAATTCATGAATAAAAAAAGTTAAGTTGCATAATTTTTTACTAGTCTCACAGCACAGCTTGTATAAGTACGAATTTTAGCAAAAAGTTGGATTGCAATTATTGTAAAATTATAAAAATTAAATGACGCTTTGTGTTTTCGCTGCCCTTGAAGATACTTTTTCACGATTGTTAAAGTATAACGGTAATGTTAATATCTAATAATAAACTTAACTAATAATATACTAGATGGATGTGCCAATCCCATAACTTTCTTCTTTCTCATACATGTGAATATTTTAAGAAGTTGTTACACATCTTAATACTTCAGTGTTATTTCTTTAATACTACACCAAGTTTGATTTTCCTCTTATATTTCTGCTTCTTTTTACTAATTTGAGTAAAAAAGAGTTAATCTCTATTATAATATTTAATAAAATCAATAAATTTCGTTATTCTGTTGTACATCAGCTGCTTGAGAATCACTGGGTTAGCTAGACGCGAATTGTCCATCGCTGTATGAACAACCCGTCAGCAAACTACGAAAAATCCAGAAAAATAGTGATCGCAGTGTCCATTTCTGAGGGGAAAATCCCCATTTTCGACTGGGACCTGAAGTCCATAGCCAAAAAATTATATATCAAGTTTAGTTCAATTCTATACATAACTTCGTACACTTTTCGATGATACAATAATGAAAATGGTACAAAAAAGGCAGCGCCCCCTTCCGGCGAAATGTTCCCAATCCACGTGGGATGGGCTGGTTATAGCCAAAAACATATCTCTTACACTTAAAGTGTGTAAATCCGGTGAAACCGAGAGTCGAAAAATTTTTTTATTACAATACTTTCTTCTTTAGAAAGAAAGTAATAAGAAAAAATATTTTTAACACTTTCTACCAAAGTTGAAAAGTGTTTATGAATTCGGTTTGTCTGTCTGTCTGTCCGTGCTCTAACTCGCGTAAATATTGTCTGATTGCTGTGAAATTGATAGGTGTTATTGTGCATTGCTATAACATGTTCGGTATTGAAGATGAAGTGTATAGCATTATCGGTTCATTTACATGGACCACTCAAAAGAATTCCATTACATTACGGCCTATGGGGAAAAACCATTTTAATGATATTACAGTATTTTAAACATATTGAAATTGATATACATCAGTGAAGTGTACTACAAGATTCTTTTAGCTGTAGAAGAAAATGAGCAATAATTGAACTATTGAAGTCTACGGACAATAATTGCTGGAAGTGCGTTTTCAGTTGTGGTATGCGACTTTAAATTTAACTATTTTTTAAACATAACTTGGTGTGTGTAAATTCTATAGATCATATACAGGTTCACACAAAAGTTCTCAACAAGATCCGTTTATTGGCGGGAATTCTTGAATAAAAGTTTTCAACTGTGCTATGCGTTTAAATGAACTAACTTTTAGCATATTATGTAGTTTGCATACATATCTGTAGATCATATACAGGGATGCACAAAAAATTCGTATATTTTAACGACTATTCATGGTAATAGCAGAAATCGTGTTTTTCAAATGGGTTTTCTTCAATAACACATACTGGACAATTGCAGCATATTTTCTTCATTTAGACATAATCTTTCACCTTAGTAAACTGTGTGAAGTTTTGTTATAGTATTCTGAATGTGTTGGAAAGAGTTTCATAATCTATGCTGTACGCACGATCCTTTGTTCTTGTTTCTCATGAAATAGTTTTGTATTTTCACTGCTTTCAAAAGCAATTAACGTTTTAATATGTTATTATCTGTCACGTCAATCACGACATCCTTTGATAAATCAATTTATCCGTACTTCTAACATATTAAATGAAATAATCCACACCACAAAAGGTAATCGATAAAATGATCTTTTTAGCTTTATAATTGATTACATTAATCACACTTATCAACTCGATTTTTAATAATATGTGATAGCTGATAATAATCGTTTTATCCCACTCCTCTCAAAGATTTTATCATCAAAACTGAGAGCGCATTGCTCAATAAATAGTTTTGTCAGAATAATATCAGTGCATTACTGAAAATCATTTATTAGTAAAATCAATTAGAACTGTCAAGTTCGGTAGAAGATATTAGTACTCATAAAATGCTAACTACTCTTTATGACATTCCTGATTCAGCAAATTGCTTTTGAGATTTGTATTAAAAACATACTAGGGTGGATTAAATATAAAAGAAACTGTTTTAATAGGTTATTTTTGAAATATTGCTAGGGTTACCGGGTTAAAGAACATAGATGAAAAAAAATATTTTTTTTAATTGAAAATGCTAATATTTTATTACATTTAATGCCAATATTTTATATTGTCCACTAGCAACACTTAAAAGCATTTTTATATCGAAAATATCAATTATGTATTCAAATAAAGTTTTAGAATTATTAGAAGCGATATTTTCCTATGGACATTCATCTTTTGGGTTCGAGGCTACAAAAATGCGTTTACTTGGGAATAACATTCAGAACCACGCCATTAAAAAGCATTGTGTGTAGACAATTTATGCTTGTATTTGACTTTTATATCGAGTTTCAGATCTTTTCAGAGATAGCTATAAGTTATGCATGAATTCTGTTCTCTATTTTAGTACAATTTCATGCATATTTTTTATTTTATTTAGAAAATGGAAATTGTAAGTTTCAACTAATAAATATATATGGATTTTAATTAATATATTTACATATAATTATCGAAATTAATTTGTACAAAATAAATCGCAGTACTTTACGCATGCATTTACCTGTATTTATGTTGCATCAATGATGCAATGAAGTAAACAAACGCGCTAGCTACTACTTTTATACAAAGTTATTCCCACTTTGACGTCATACCCATTAGTCACATGTCTGCAGTTAATAGCCGAAGAAATCACCAAAGATTTCGCCATCTACAACAGCCTTTTTTATTCTGATAATTTCAGTGGTTTAGTCGTGTAGTTCGATTACATATCTGTTAAATTTTTGTTTTATTTAAATCATTTTATTAATTTTTTTATCGAGCTTTAATTTCATCATGGTATATTAGCCGAAAGCAAATGGGCTATTTATATTGTTTTAAGCTCAAACGTATTAATCTTTCTTAATCGGGATGTACTCGATAGATTTTTTTTTTTTATCATGCTAGAAAGTTACTTTAAAAACCACAAAAAATCAGTAAATTGGTATGCAGTTTTCAAACAAATTCAAACAAGAGCGAGAGGGTTTAGAGACTACCGTATTAATGCAAGATGGTGCACCACTTCCCATAGCCCGAGCGGTGATTTTGGAGATGATCGGGTAATTTCGAGAAAATTTCCGACAACCTGGCCTCCTCGTTCTCTGGACTTAAATCCCTGTGACTTCTGGCTGTGGGGATTCCTGAAAGATCGTGTGTATGGAGGAAGCATGCGGACTCTGCCTGATTTGAAAGCAAGCATAACTCGTCATGTTGCTGCAATTGATCGAGAAACCCTTCGCGCTACTATTCAACACTCTATAATATGCTTTGAGCATGTGCTTGATGCAAATGGAATTCACATTGAACATATGCTCTAAATAAAAAACAGTTTTGTGTTTCCAGTTTGAGATTTTTAGTCTTCCTGCGCCTCCTTCTCAACTGGTGGTCGAAATTTGAACTAATTTTTTTATTGCAGATCTCATGGTCCATGTAACTTATATTCCAAGTTTCATTGATATCTGTCAACCAGAGATTAATTTAGATCTACTCTACGTAGGTCTAAACAGGTTAACTTTAATTATAACCACTCTGTATATTTACATCATTTATTATGCCTGAATATACAGGGTGACTTTTAATTAACCTACAACTATAATCTGAAATAACTCCTGAGAGCCTCACTAGATGGCAGCACGAATGCATGCAGTGAGAGTGGGGATAAAAAGAATTTGTTTACTGTCAGTTCCATGCAATTTTGAAAATGTTTACCAAAGCGTCATATTCAACTGAAGATCGTATTTTTATTGTTAAAAATTGGTATTTATGTGGTGAAAACGCAACACTATTTCTACGGAAGTGGGCTTCAACATTCAGAAACCAACCTAAGCCTTTCTAGAGCAATGGTAAGAGATCTGATAAGAAAATTTTAAAGGTTTGATAATGTTAAAAATAATCTCAGACAGTCGTTTTTCTCCAAATTCGTAATCTGGGTATGAATATTCATTCATGCAGGACGGTACCCCTCCGCATAGAACAGGCAGAGTTTTTGACACCATTAAGAGTGTGTTTGGAACCCGTGTTATTGCTTATCAATACCCGAACAACCATCCTGGTGCATTGCATTGACCACCTTATTCAGCGGATATAAACTCGTACGATTTCTATCTTTGGGGTCACATGAAAGACTTGGTGTACAAGAAGAAGCCGACAGACCTCAATAGCCTCAGGAAATCCATTACTGACTCATTTGCAAGCATTAAAAGAGAAACACTTGAACAAGTAGCTCATAACTTTGTAACTAGGTTCCGGTACTGTATCACCTCTGAAGGTTCTCACTTTGCAAACCTTGTGCATTAATTACCTTTTCGACGTTCTTTTCAATAAAAAAAATTATGCTATGCTATCTGCAACGATTCTTGTGTTATTTCAGTTTAAAGTTGTAGGTTAATTAAAAGACACCTTGTACATAGTTGAACAATAAGTAAAATAAAATTTGATTAAAGAAATGGATTATACATATGATATGAGGTGTTTTCTTTTGCAGTTTGCACCCCAGAGCACATTTTAAGTCACAAAATTTGTCAGTGTAGCTAAAATCAATCGCTGATATGGTTCTATGTAGTAATCCATATTACATTTTATGAATTAAGTGTCCGATGCTACTCATGGTTACGAAAGTTTAGTTAATTTCATTTTGTGTAATTTCAGATACCATTAAACTTGGTCACTTAGCAAATTTTATTCTTTTCCAGCAATTTCTCAAGGTTCCATAACAAAAACCTGATGTGTGATTGAGAAAAAAATTACTTGATTTTCAGATTCAGTGTCGATAACTCATAAAATTCAGTTATTGCGATTTCTGTTCCGAAAATTATTTTTCAGTTTGTAGTTTAGTGCTATTTATTACTTAAATTCCTTCGCTGATTTGCAATCACTAATTTCATATTTACAATTTGTAGAAAGTCTATTTGTTTTTTACTATAAAAATATTTTTAATTTTGCTATCAAACATACGGATTCTTTTTAATAAAATTATATTGAATTTCTTACTATACATTTTGTAGAAAATCCTTTTATTATGATATGAAATTAAATAATATCCCCTCAAAAAATTATTTTTCTATGTAAGACATAACTCAGAGATGCCAAGCTCCCACTAATTTTCCGTAATACATGGGTTACCCAGGTACCCAGGATTAATACGTTTCGCACCAGAATTTTTTTTTTTAAGAAATGGAATTAAATAAATTCCACGTAGAAACCTGAAATTAGACAAAAAAAAATTTATCAAATAAATTTTTTGGTTCGGAATGTTGTCAAACTGGTTCAAATTAATCCCCATATTACGGAAGGTTTTTGGGAGCTTGACACTTCTGACATAACCCCATCACATGTCATCAGTGTCAATTACTCCTAGTTCATTAACCCATAAGCAGGGCTGCGGAGTCGGTGGGAAAAATGGACGACTCCGACTCTGGGAATTTTAACAGATCCGACTCCGACTCTTTCGCTCAAAAATGGGTCCGACTCCGACTCCGCAGCCCTGCTTATAAGTACCATTAAAATAACTTGTTATAAAATTCATTTAATACATCGATTGTTTGTAATACAGTTTAGAGTGAGTTATAGATACATTACTTTATCGTGTTCCAAAAGGATTATTGGTTACACAAAACAGAAATAGTTTTAAAAGGACGATTTCATTTGCTTTTGCATCTTTTCAGCTTTCTTGGCGTTGAGGGAGGGGGAGGGATTTTTCAATTCGGAAATATATCTATATTTCTATTCTAAGAACATTGTATTTGTATATTTCCTAATTCTGCAAAATACTAAGAAAAGTATTTACAATAAAAGATTTGAGTGGGATTATAAATATTGCACAAAATCCTTATAAATTCAAATTTAATTAATCCTTCTAAATCCTCCAATCCTTCTAAAATTTAATAAATGATTATGTAAATCTTCTAATGTAGTTTAAACAATTCACGAAAAATGCTTTAGAAGATAAAATTTTTAGGAATTCATAATTCAGTACACAAAGGGTTAAAATCCGAAATTTAGTTAAATGATAGTTTTCATTGTTTTTCTTTTCTTTACAAGGACCTACTTTTATCCCCTTGCTTACAAATCTTCAACTTTGTTTTCATCATTACCCCCTCTTTACTGTGTTAAAACAATAAATCTCATTTCTGTCTCAATCCTAGGTTACCATACAATATTACTCCTATCATACTAACAAATCGCACCGTCATAACAAATTTCATGAAAAGTGGACTGACATCGTGTTCTTTCATCTTTGATCTATCATGCAGTCTATCGAAATATACTTTATCATACATTTAATATTCCAATAAATAATTATTCATTTCAAGGATTTCTTGTCATAAGTTTGTTTCAAAAGTCAATCAGTATTTCACTTCGTTATAATTTCTAACTAATATTTGTTTTAGTCTTATTTCTAGAAAATCGTGTTAATATATTTGTCAATATCCGTTGGCATATCCATTAAGTATGGTAATATTTAAGCGACATACCAACTAGATTATATCTTAGATAAATCAAAATTATATTCGTTAACGTATTCAATTTCAGCTATTGAACAAACTTTCCCATCTTAAGCATAGCAATATGACCCATTGAGTATAGTAATATTTAATCAACATGCCAACTAGAATATTTACCTATATAAATCAAAATTATATTCGTGAATATACCCAATTTCAACCTTTGAAGAAACTTTCCCGTTATAATTAAAATCTATATTTAGAAAGGATCTAGACACTATATAAATATACTACCCTACGTTTAAGAAGAGTTATTTTGGGATATCCGCTTGTATTAGTAAAGTACATTCGTAAGTCTATTTTCCAGTATACCCACGTGATGTTTTCACACGCTACTGCTGTTTTGCAACTCTCTCTCATGCGTGATGTTTTATTAGCAATCAATAAACAAGGAACTTTAATGCTGTTTTCTAACGTATGAATATAAAAGTATTTCCTATCAGAATTTTTTTTTCCTATCGCGTATTTTGTTCAAGAAAGCAAAATTATTTGTATATTGATTTCATTGCTTACTTTACATGATTTAGTCTTGATGCTAATCATAAATGATTTTTTTTTTTCATTTGTTAATTTCATTTATAGTATTTAATAAAAAGTGTATTTATTTATTTATTCATGGGTTCATATGGTTAAAATTGAACCAGTCTTAGCTGTTCTGAAAACTCAAAAAGTAGAGTTCGATGTTATCGAAATAAAATTGGCAATGGTCATTATTCACTGTTATGTCAACGTTATATAAAGAAATTATTAAAAAGAATAGGGCAAAAATAAATTTTTTATATGTAGCTGTTTATTACAAAACAACTAATTTAGCTTTTTTGTGGTGATATTAATGGTCAGTACACCGAATTCATTAAGAATTAAGTATTTTTATATAGGAAGCATTAACAACTCCATTGATTTTTGCTGCGTAGTGTAATTTATAATCTAATGGGTTAATATTGCACTTTATTTTTATGATGTAAGAAATTCCATGCTATGTATGTATGAACGAATTTGTTTTACATTTTACTCTTATTGGTTATTATTTACCTGCTCTTGAATATTACATAACCACACTTACATATATATTATATATATGCGATTGCATTATACATGTGCTGTTTTCCCTTTAATGTTGTTTTTAACGCATGAATATAAAAGCATTTCATAAAAAGAAAAAAAATTCCTATCGTGTATTTTGTTCAAGAAAGCAAAATTTTATTGATTTCATTGCTTTTTTCAGTTATTTTAGTCTTGAAGCTAATCATAAAGGATTTTTTTTTCATTTGTTAATTATATTTATTGTATTAAATAAAAAAGTGTATTTATTTATTTATTTATTCATGGATTCATATGGTTAAAATTGAACTAATCTTTTTTTTTCATTTTATAGCTGTTCTGATAACTTAAAAAACACAGTTCGCTGCCATCGAAATAAAATTGTCAATGGTCGTTATTCACTGTTATGTTAACATTATATAAAGGAAATGTTATTAAAAAATAGGGCTATGTGTACAGTTATTTTTCATATTACTTCGAAAGAAAATATAAAGAATGCATTGGAATAATAAAATCAAAGGAAAACCACTTTTGTAAATAAACATTATTTTAAACTTGACGAAATCTGTCTTTGTACTCTGTATTTGTGATAAAGAAATTTATACGTATTCATAGGAGTTTTTATGTAAAATGAAATTTGGTGCTTTGTAGTTCCTATCGTATTTCCTTGTTTAGTTAAGGATGAGATGACAGAAAACAGCATATTTATAATGCAGTTGTATGCATATAATACATATGTAAATGTGGTTATGTAATATTGAAGAGCGGATAAATAATAACAAAAAAAAATCTAAAACACCTTCGTTTCTATGTACAGTAGAATAGAATTTCTTATATTATAAAAATAAGCGCATTATTAACCCGATTAGATTATAAATTACACGGTGCAGCAAAAAACAATGAAGTTGATGCTTCCGATATAAAAAATACGTAATTCTTAATGATTTCGATGTGTTGACCATAAATATCACCATAAAAAAGCTAAATTTTTACTTTTGTAATACACAGCTACATGCAAGTTTTAACACTGCCGTCCGGTGGCACCACATTGGTGCCATGCGAAAACTATCCGGCAAGCGCCGGTGGCTCCAAGTTGGTTCCATACGGAAATTATTGGGCAAGCTCCGGTGGCTCCATGTTTGTGCCATGCGAAAATTATAGGGCAAGCGCCAGTGGATCTAGTGTAGTGTTCAGAATTGTTGATTGAGAACTACATAATAGATGGTAGATATAAACTAGATAATAGATTGAAAATACTACTAGATAATAGACTTTACTACATAATAGATAATTGATAACTAGATAATACTAGATAACTAGGTAATAGATAACTAGATACTAGATAATAGATAATAGACACTAGATACTAGATAATAGGTATTAGAAAGTAAATACTAGATATATAGATAATAGATAACTAGATAATAGATTGAAAATACTACTAGATTATAGATTGGACTAGATAATAGATATTAGATAACTAGATACGAGATAATAGATACCAGATAATAGATACTAGACACTAGATAATAGATACAAGATAATAAACACTAGGTAGATACTAGGTAGATAGATGATAGATAATAGATGTTAGATAACTAGATAATAGATTGAAAATAGAGGGACAGGATTGAGAGCTCATGGGAACTGACGACAAGATTAGTAAACTTGACGATTTATTGTTTTCCAAGAACCTCGAAAAACAGCCGGCGATAAGCGAAATGATGTAAGTCTGTTCTACCGGCGCGACACGAAAGAATCTAGATTAGACGTGCGGACGGCATAGTGTTAATACTTCTATAATTCTACATACTGAATGGATTACAATAGGATTTTCTGCAAATAATTAGATTCAGAAGCAATAACTGTAAACTAACTTATTAAAGTGGGTTAATTTTATACAGGGTGTCCACACTCAATGGTGTGCAGTGGCTAATTTCTAAACCGTTAGTCATAGACATACATAATTCCAAATACAAAAGTGCTTTAAATGACGTAAAATTTAAAAAGTCATTTTGATCAATAAAACATATCTTAAACAGTTACGAAACTTAAATTTTTATACGGTCCCCCGGTCTTATAAGGGGTATTTAGTAAAAATTTCCTATTACACTAACAAGTAAGACTAAACAAGTCCCATTATTTATATAACACTAAAATTTATCGAGTTATGAAATTTTGAATTTATTGACTTATACTAATTTTCTGCATCTGAACACAGATGGGTTGGGCCGTGCTTCGAGTTATCGTACACAAAGTGCTTAAAATATTAGAAGGATTTATTTCGCGTGTACATTTTTGCTAACCAGCCGAATGGAGTCACTTCGAACAAGTTTTAAGATTAATTTTCATTAATTAAGTTTTAGATTAGACAATCTAATAGCATTTAAAAATATGTATAATTTTGTAAAGATTTGCGACTGCTGCTTTTCTTCATTTCATTTAACATAAATTCTGTTATTTTTTAACTTACATTTTTAGTACAAGCTGTATAATTTCTTTAATATGTCAGAGTGAAAATAGATATTAAATTTATATTTTAATTTTACTCTCAACTATATTTTTTATATGTGACGATTATTTATGTTTCTAGTGAATTTGTAAATGACCCCTATTTCGCAGCGAAAGAGATGCAACTTTAAACAGCTATTACTCGATCAGTTTCAATCGTAGAAGAATGGGGACTTTTTTTTTTTGTCTTATTTCTTGGTGTAATAGGATATTTTTACTAAATATGACTTATAGGACCGGGGAATCGTATAAAAATTTAAATATCATAATTTTTTCATATATGTTTTTATTGACCCAGATCGCTTTTAAAATACTTTTTAAACTCATTAAACACATTTTTGTAATTGGAACTATATGTCCATGTCTAAAGGTTAAGGAATTAACCATTGGAGAACGTTGAGATCCATGTATAGAATTGCATATTTTCACTTCAGAAGCGATTTCATTGTTGCGCAGGGTTATACATGTTTATATTTAAGAATTCAAATAACATTAAGAATAAAATGTGATTTTATTATGAGTGGAGTAAAATGTTTTTTAAAATAAAAAAAAACTTTTTGTAAAATGTAAATCTGTTGATTATAATCATCATCATATATATTAAAGTGAAAACCTGATTCTTTAAGACCACGATCAGTAAGACCAATTGTGATACATTTGCGCATGCGTCAACTTTTTTTCGAAGCACTTTAACTTTGAGGAATATTGAGCGAGTGCCTGTTAGCGCAGTGGTCAAAGGCAGCAGTTTAAAGCTCTGAATTTTTGTAGAGGACGTGGGATAATTACTTAGTATAACTTTATCTGTAAAGTAATATTCATTTTATAAATTCTGCGACTAAATAAGCTGAAAATTTCTTTACAGTAAAAGTGGTACTAAAAAATAATCATCTATAATAATTACTATACATCGCATAAGTGAGAGATCACTGTATTTTGACAAATAATAGAGAAAACTAGGGATACTTGACCCATTTGTTAGTTTTGGATTGTTAATTATTTTTTTACGTTACTTATGGGTATGTAAATGCAGTCTATATGTACTTAAGGACGTATTACACGATATTTATTATTATTATTACGTAGAATTAATTATAAAAGGTAGTAAAATATGAATATTCAAAACTTGCAATTTGGGTCAAGTATCCCAATGCATAGGGACACTTGACCCACCCATTAAGGATACTTGACCCAAGTCGTAGATTTGGGCGTATGATTTAAAATAATAAACAAAACACTTTTACATAAGAACAAAATTAACATTAAGGTTAATAATTTTTTATTTCTGTCAAACAAAATTAATACTTTTAATTTTTAGTGCGTAGGCTTAACATTAACATACCCAATTTTAATTTTTATTTTAGAAAGTTCAAAATGTTAGCAGTCTGGAAGTTCATTCTGTGCCTAGACAAGTTCCAGAGTAAGAAAATAACAATTTATTCAAATCCAAATGTAGAATCATATTTAAACACAAAACTTGTAATTCTATCATTTGTACCAAAAACTCAGGTGGATGAAGAATAGCTTCGATTTGGTCAGGGTCAACTTATGATGTATCATTCATTTCAAGCCATTTAAATTGCATACCACCCATTCTTCTTGCAAATTGAATAGTAAGACCGTCAGAATTAATTTCAAGAACTTTTTCCAACAAATCTTCTAGTATTCTGTTTCCCGCAATATTTGAAAAGAACCCAGTCATTTATTTATAATATTTATTATATTTACTTATAATATTTATATTTATATGTTTATAATATTTAATATTATAATATTTTTAATTCCTAAATAAAACATGCTAAATGCATTTGAATAGTACTAATCCTAATCTTGGGTCAAGTATCCCTAAGTGACTTGGGTCAAGTATCCCTAAGTGACTTGGGTCAAGAATCCCTAGTTGCATATTTACTTCATAACCCTAAAATGCAGCCATTTGCTAATAAGTAGATTAACATTATTATACATGTCATTGTAGCTAAAAACATGTATAAAACAAATGGCCATTTAAAAAAGTCTTACCTTTAAACAAAAAAAAATATATATATATATATAACATCAGAGTTTACAGCACAAAAAAATTACTTTTAGAAGATGAAAATGTATTTTGTCTGATAGTTTAAAAACTTACGGAATGATTCAGTTGTTATTTTCACCATGTGCTCAGCTAACTGAAAGAAAAGAAGTGTTCCAACTTACAAAACTTTCCCAATTCTGAGAAAAAGGCCTTGGGTCAAGTATCCCTATGGGTCAAGTATCCTAAGTTCCCCCTACACAAAGCCTTCGGATGTTAATAAAAACCATATGTAAACAAAACAGCTATTTTATGTTTACATTTTTAATATTTGTATTTTTAATGTTTATAAATTTCTATGTTCTAAAAAATGTAACTCATGCTGCTGTCGCCGTAATTGAATATATTGTAACCTTTTGACTTTCTCGGCTTATTATGCAAAAGATATTGCATATAAAAACGTGAAAAATGTTAGTTTCATAGAGAATATATGAAAAATGTCTGAATTCATCACGAATAATAAGTATTTATAGAAATAAGTATTTTAATAATACATTTGGTACTCGTTTATTTATTTTTTTCAAAAAAATCTAATCATTTTCCGTTTAACTCTGGATTTTGAAATGCACAACACGTTTCATTGAATTTAGTTAAATAATATTTATTTGTATTAAATGTAATTGTTAAAAATTAATCACTTATATATTTCATAGCCATTTATTTATTTATCCTTCACTTTTTATTATTTAATTAATCATTTGTACAATCACTGGTAGAATTTAAAACAGTAATTTATTCTTTTATTTATTATTATTTTATGTTAAACATTTTCTGTTTATGCAGGTTTACATTTCAAATTAGTTCCGTTTTAGGGGTGTTCCTGGGAACTTCCTATTCAGTCAGAGTATAAAGTGTGGATAGTAATTTTTTTGTCAGAATTTGATAGCTTTTGATGAGTTTAGGGCATTTTTATTTTAATAGAAAAAATAAAACTGGCATTTGACTATAAATTTGCATGTAGCGAATAAAGCTCACTTAGTAGTAGGCGGAAAATTTGGATGTTCATTAAAGACTTAGTTAAACGGAAGGGGTTAAAAAGATTTCCAACTTCCCCCAATTAATCCAAAATTAGATTAATTTTCGTTCACCAGTCCCTGGGCTACTAGCTATTTCTATAGCTTTAAACAGAATGCATCCAATGAAACAAAATACCTGCTGCTCGTGCCCATATAATATATTCAGTTTCAAAAGCACATTTCTGCTTAAGGGGATCCGGGATACATTTTAAAATAATTTTTATTTGTTGAGTTAAAATTTTAAAATTTTTTATGATGGTTAACCATATCATTTGTAAACAAAATCGCATGATAAAACTTCCCATAATTAAAAAAAATAATAATTTAAAATTAATTTAAAATGTGGGGTAATTTAAAATCGTTATAACTCGAAATATTATTTGTAAAATTTCATTTTTTTTCATTTAAATAAACAGGAATATATACGCTTTAATTTTGATTCAGCATTTAAAAAATATTAATTTAAATAAAAATTAAAAATATTTAAAATTTAAAAAAAATTATGTAACTTTGAAAAAAAAATCATATTTTCAAAAGTAAATGATTTTTTTTTTTCAAATTTGCTGAATCAAAATCAAATTAAAATAACTGAAAAAGACATATTCCAAGTTTGAACCATTTATCTTTAACGGTTCTTGACTTATTACAATTTAAATAGAAAAAACTGTAAAAAAACAGGGCTGCGGAATCTGTAGGAAAAAGGATCGACTCCGACTCCTGGATTTTTGAAACAATCGACTCCGACTCTTCGACTCCGACTCCGACTTACATATAGGGTTTCTCAAAAAGATTGAAATGCGCTTTAATTTTTTACCTGTTGGAGATATATAGATAATGCAAATTGAAAAAGTGTTCAAAATAAAATAGTAATTAAGATGACGGATCGACCGAAACCGAAACAGAAATCGAATTTCGGTAATATTTCTATTTCGGCAGATCTACACCGATCATGATTCCTAGAACCCAAAACCACCCTCAGTAAAAAGCTTTATATCTATCTATCTATATAACCATAATATAATTACAAATCATCATCTATTTCCAATTACGGTAATTAAATCAATAAATTAATAAATTTAGCATCTAATTATAACTGTAACATTATACAAAATACAGACGGAACCCTATAAAAGTAATGCAAATTAAGCAAAATCCACTAATTGACTAGCACATTGCATACGATTAATCCATATAAACATATGAAAAACCACCTAATTTTGAAAAAATAATCTATTAAAGACATATGAAACAAAAACCAGCAGAATAATGTTGAACCATTAAAAGACGTATCATAAACAAATAATAGATCAAATGGAAGGATGTAGCCGGAAGCTTATATAGCATTTCACTTTATCAAGAGTACATGAAATACCAATATAAGCAAAAGCATAGTCGATTTCTGTAACAGAATCCAGCATTAAGTCGGGTGCAACCCGGCCCTTGGAAAGACACTAGTTGGGGCTTAGAAATAGAAGAACGTCTAAATTTTTGGTAAGAAATATTTAAGAAGAAAACTGCAGTTTTTTGATTTAATGAGAAAAATTCTGTATGAGTTCAGTTGTCCGATATTATAGTGATAAGCGGCATTAATCAATTTTATATTTTTCACACATTCTCTTTTAGCTGAAATACTGAAAAATAAGGCAGTATAAGTTGGATCCATTGTTATCTGAAGTAGTTTGTTGCATTCGTTAGGATCCGATTCGAACGGTGGTTTGGATTGAGTTGGCGCTAAATGTTTTTCGTTGTCGGCCAGTCTGATAATTATTATTGCGGGTTCGGGTCGGGTTGACCCGATTTTCCAAAAGGAAGCCCACAATATTGTTTAACTTATAAGTCGAATAGGTAAATATATATTCCTTTTCCTACATAGAAGATAAAAGTGCTGTTAGAGATGACTATTTTTCATAATTCCAATAAAATTTTGATTTTATTTCATTTCGGATCGGGTTCAGGGTTCTTTCCGGTTCGCTTCGGATTGACTTAAAATATAAATTTCAGGACACGACCCGAACAGGGATGGACAGAGGTTAAATTGAAATATCCATTTTTGTCTGAGATAGATTCCTTCATTGGGTTGGGTAGTCGGACCGACACGGGGTTCGGGTTGAGTTGGGCTTAATTTATAAAAAACAATAAAAAAACAAAACATAACAAAAAACTTTCAAAACTCACTTTAATTTAATTATTGAGCAATAGTGTCGTCTATGAGCTGAAGAAGTAAGTAAATGAATCACTTTAATGACTGATGTAGGAAAAATATTACATCCGCCCTTTTGCCTTATGTTTACTCATTAACATGTCAATAAACTGAAAAATAACTAAATATTTACTAATGTATAGAGTTAAAAAATAAAATAATAATTCAGTTCATAAATTTAAAACTAAGCATAATTGGTTTTATTTTTCATTTTCCTTCAAAATTTGCAACAAAAGGTTTGGAGTCGGAGTCGGCATATTTTTAGCGACTCCGACTCTTTTCACTGAAAAATCACACCGACTCCGACTCCGACTCCGCAGCCCTGGAAAAAACCCATCATGAAGAAAAACGCATTTCCACAGGAAGTTTCCATGACCAGCATTGCTTGAAAGCTAGATTTGGAAAACAAACCAAAACGAAAAAATTAATATTTCCTGTTCTAATTAAGATAGAAACATAATTTAAAAGTCGTTTTAAGCAGAAAAAAGCAAAGAAATTTTTAATGCGATAACATTTTTTATTTTTTCAGAAAATTTGAAGATTTTTGTGTCTCGGACCCCTATAATTTAAATTCGCTAATTATTTTCATACGGCTAGCTGTGTAGTATATAAGAAATAAGAAAAAAAAACATTATTATTCATAAATAATCAAAGTTTCGTATTACAAAAACTAATTTTTATGGAATATCTACAAATGAGTGAAGTTTTAATACCAATTGTTGAAAAATATGCATAGAAAAAATCCATTTAAAATCAATCCAAATCAATATATTAACTAATCACAAACTAATTAATTAGTTCATATAGCTCAAACTAAATTTCGATTTCTAAAATTTAAAACTATGGATGATTAACATTTATAGTATTATTTTAAAAGGGATATGCATACATTTATTGAAACAGAACATCATTAATAAGTTCTCATAATATTTTTTAAGAGTAATTTTTGAATGTATATTAGATATTTAATCAACTTAATATCAATTAATCTTCTAAAATTTAAATAAATTAGCACATTTCCTTATGAAAACAGATAATATGTAATAAAATGAAATATATCCGTGAACGACAAATCCAACTGATGCATTTCAAAAGATTCTTTAAATTAAGTATCGTTTAATTTAATTATCGTGTAGTAGTTTATTTTCCTTTTCGAATCTTTAAGTATCTTAAAGAAACGTATTCCTTAGATTCATTTATAAGTGTTTAAAGGATAATATTTATTATATTGAAATTATTGAATCTTAAAGTAATATTTTGAGGAAATGTATAGGATATGTTATAATAAGTTACTCAAAATCTTTTATTTTTATAGTTATTAGACCATTGCTTCCTGTGCAATTATGTTTATGTTTTTTTTTATATATGAGTTTTATTATATTTTAATTTTCAACGTGGGGGTCAAATATGAGAATTAAATATGAAAGAAAAACATTAGATTTTAGAAAATTTGATAATATAAAGCAGAAATTTTGAAAGTTTGAATATTTCAAAGACACAACAGTCGGATAATGGTGATTTTTAAATTTATGCATAGTTCAAACAGAAATATTATAAACTTCACACATTCTTTCTTTTATTTAAACTTAACTGCAAATTTATTATTTGTGATAGCCTCTACCAACAAGAAAAAATTCTTAAAATTTCTAGTGTGAATAATATTACAATGATTTTTTCTTTCTCCCTGCATTATATCTTTTCGGAGAGAAAACGTATGAAGTTTTAGAATCCACTTTTGTTTCCCGTACTCCTTAAAAAAGTATTTCTGTCTGTCATGTTTCCTTTCATTCACTTAAAATATAGCCGAACTTAACCCGTGCACTTAACAACAACTTTTAAATGCACAAAAAGCGAGAACAAAACTCTTCGCGCTTTTAGAAGTTACCTCAGTATTCTCATCGTCTCATTGGCTGTTAAGAGACACGTGATCCTGTCAACTCTAGGACAAGCTTACTTTCCTTTCTTTCTGCCTCTCAGTTCGATTTCACACTCAGTTTAGGAAGCAGAGAAGAGCATCTTCCCAGTGGCTGTTGTGATCTGCTCTTGAAAAATCTTTTGAATAACAGTGATCTTTTTCTAATATTTTGTGGCAAAATGAAGCAAAAGAGGAAATTTTCTATAGTGAAATATATTTATGTGGTGATCAAGCTGTAATTTTGAAATCATCAAAGTTTGGAAAGTTTCATTAGTGAATTTATTCTTCAAAAATGTGTTTTTCCAAGAATAAAATAATAAGGCACATAAAATGATCAGTGCAAGATTTTAGAAATATAATTTTAAAAAGTATAATTGAAAGAAAATGCCTAAATAGGATGTGATAATATTTGTTATTTCAGAAAGATAATTGCATACAAAATAACTGGAATAAAATGTATTTAAATAGGATGGGAGGATAGCTGATATTTTAGGAATATAATTTCATAAAGAATAAATAGCATGTTTGAGTACTTGAAACTTTATAAATATAATTTCAAAAAGAATTAGAAAACATTATATTTAAATAGAATTTGAGAGTTTTGAGATTTTAAAAAGTGTAATTTCAATAAGAATAACTGAAAGCATTATATTTAAATAGGATTTGAGAAGCGATTTAAGAAATATAATTTGAAAGAAGTATAAATTAAAAAAAATATGTTCAAATAATATGTGGGAATACTTGATATCTTAGTGAATAAGAAAGAAAAAAGAGATTCATTTATATTTATATGTATCATATTGTGCCAATTCTTGCTATTTAAGTAATTAACATTTATACTTTTCAAGAAATTTGAATACATGCATAATGAATTACTATAAAATAAATACTTTATTTTTATTATCGCAGAAAATTTTCATATTATAAATTTTATTTTTAGTTCGCCAGTTTTTTATATAATAATGTACAATGTGTATGATTTATATAAAGTATGAATTTTGACGTAATTATTATAATTAATAGCATTAAGAGTTTTATTTACTACAGTTTTTAAACCTCTTCATATCTACTTCCTGAAAACATAATTTTCTTATATATATATATATATATATTCATATCTTTTATTAAACTCATAAATTTACATTCAAATATTTTTATGATACTGGATTTAAAATAGAAATTATAGAATTATCGTTGAAAAAAATCATTTGCTAGAATTTCTCGCACTCATAAAATATAGTCAATAACTTTTAATCTTGATATAATTCTCCAAATTCATATTTTATTATCTGAATATAAACTGGTTAGTTCAGTAAAAATTGTAAAGTTTGTAAAAGAAGAAAAAAAATTAAAAATCAAATTAGTTTTTTTTTTTTTTTCATACTTGCTTTCCTCGATGAATATTTATAAGCACAGAACATTATTTTTAAATAATATACTGAAAACTGATAATTTTAATTTATCTTTTCATATGTAATATTTCCGTAATTAATCTAGGAAAATAATTACTGTGCTTATTTTGATTTAAATTTTTTTAGTGAAACCCAGAATTATTAATCTACATTTCCTTACTACATGCAAGTAGCGCTACATAAGTACCTAAATATAAATTTATTCAAATATATAACTAGCATTAAAGTGGTCTTATTAATGAAATTTTATTACATCCTTATTAAAAAAAACCATATAACTTTTAGTCTTTAAAATAAAAAATCTGATTTATTTTAACTGAGATATATTTTTGATAACCAATAACAAATTGTTGTCAAACAAAATTTTAAAAGAGATTATGAAATATTCATTAATTAATTAGCATTCTCATCTTGCATGTCAAACTGAGTTAGTTTTTTAAAAACTTTGAGAGATTATAATTCAAATTTAGTTTCAAAATAGTTTGTTTACTTTAATTTTCATAAACATTATAACGAAGCTGTCACTTTCTAGAGGCGTTTATTAAATCTTTCAGGAAGATTTTCGTCAAAAATGTTATTTTTTGTGATATATCAAATAAATGCATTTTTCGTCATGAAAACTGATGCACTCTGATAAAAGGAAATTCATCATGAACGATAAATTTTCAAGTCGGAGCAGCTGCTTTTGAATCGTAAGTGATTGAATTTTGAAAAAGAAATTTCCTTTTCTGATACATTCAAAAGAATTTTGCGTATTTAAAAATAATCATTTTCATAAGTGTTAAACATATTTCGTGTGCTCTAAATACATTTTTCTTGGGTTTTAAGTTTTTATCCCTTTTCTTCTAAATAATAAGTTTGTGATATTAGTAAAAGCGATTCAGGGTTTATTAAATTTCGTTTTTTATTTTGTAATTGTTTTTCATTTTACTTAATTATAAAGCTGGCTATATATTTTAAAGTTGCGTTATCGTAGGTATTTCAAAAGGTAATTGAAATTAAAGTAATAAAATAATTAAAATTTAAAAAAACTGTTTTATTTCTATCAAACTATTATAGCATTATTTATTTATTTAGTTTTTTTTAAATCAAGATCAAAATATTAAGTATACTGGCTAAATATTAATTTCTAAAACTATATGAGTTTTATTCCAGAAAAAAACAAAGAAAAAAAACTAAAAGATTGCTGTTGTGCATTTTTAATAAATAAATGGTGAAAGTTATTCATAGAGTGGCTCTTCAACTAACAGTTAACTTGTCACAACTCCTATTTTTTATATAGATATTTACATACCAAATTGACGGATCATCTGTCAGATATGCAAGCATATACTTATTTTTTATCATATAAAAATACTTTTGCCGGCATTCGCGAAGTTAGAAGAATTTCTGGCTTCATAACTTATATCTATTTCAATCTGTCTACTTTGCTTTATTCGATTTTCTAAAGAGTTTAGTTTTTATTATCTTCTACGATTCTAATTATGACTATTTCGAATTGAGTGAATGGGAATTTCAAATAGTAGATATGTGAAATTTTCATACGTTTACAGGAAAACATAAGCATTCATAAATAGTAGCTTCACATAGTTAGTAGCTTCATAATTTTTGTTTGTATGCGTTAACGCTATTTGAGGAACAACACGGCGAAACGAGTTAATTTCCGTTTTACGTCCGAGCCAGAAGTTTGCTACAGGACAAAAACTATGGCCACTCATCCATCATGGCAGCTTTTGCATTCTCAGTGGCATTGTGACGGTACATCTTCAGTACCGCAAACAAGAGAGGACCCTGATTCTTGTTCTCTAGCAGATTCTTGCTTAGGAAGTCGTAAATCCACCATGGAACTACAAGACATTGAGAGGGGGCCTCGAAGAATTTTAAAACACTTGCAAAATCGCAAGCACCCCCCGACCAGGTTAGATATGCCTCGCATGAGCCTTTTAGGAAAGCCTATAAACTACAGACCTCCAAGACATAGAGATCCAAGGTACAGAAAAGCACAGCTGGCTGTTTATAACACATTAGACAGGCCAAGAGGATTTATTGCAGTTATATATCACATGCTTATGTGAGTATTAATTGTTTTATTTATATATATTTATTTATTTATTTATTATGTCTGTGCGTAATTTAATCATACTGAAAAAGCATGCTGATAAATATATTTTTAATGCACATGCAAATATAAAGTAAATATTTCTTATATTTGTCCCAAGGATAAAGTTTGAAATTAACTTGAAATTTTGAAGTTCCATGTGAAGATAAAAGTGTTGTAGTCTATTATTATAGTTCTATACTTTTTTCTACTTTGTCCTTGTATTAGACATTAAGGCGATTCATTTATTCTTGTTAAAATGATAGCTTTAAAAATAAAACTAAGATATGAGTTAAAACGTAGGTAGGCATTGAAATTAAAATTGCATCTCTTTTAAAACTGCAATCGCCATCTAGAGATTGTAGTACCGTATATTTAACTTAATTTCCGTTTTGAAAAATTATTTTTTTTATTATTATTGTTTTCCAACACATTTGAAATTATGTAAAATTTTACAAGATCTAACCACTTTTATCATTGTCGAATAACTAATTCTTAACTCATTAGTTTTAGGGAGATAAGTTCCAATAGAAAAAATGTTTCAAAGATTGTTTCTACTTCATATTAAAAGACATTTATGTCAAAATAGTTATTTTGACGTAAATTATAAAACTTAAATACAGCGACGATATGTAAATTTTCAGTGATGTTTAGCACTAAAACAGAAATTTGCGTTTTTAGTACCACAAATTGCTGTAAATTCACAAAATTCAAAATACCATAACTCAATACGTTTTGGTCGCACAAAAATGAAATTTTAATTGTTTTCCTTCTTAGATCAGGTTGAAAGGTTTTCTTAAATATAACTTTATAGGTCCCAAGTATGCCTTGTGTCTATAATATGTTACAAAAATTTCAATTTTTTAACTTAAAAAAATGGCGTACATGGCTTTTGATATGATGAAAAAAACATTTGAAACATTTTTGCAACTGGAATTATACCTCTAAAACTGGCGGTTCATTAATGAGCTATTGAACATCGATAGGACATTATACCTTATATATTTTGTAATATGACTTAACCTACTTTGAAAAGTTGAACATTTATGTTCCGTGTGATATTATGACGGGGTATTATTTCTCTTATTTGTTTTTTTTTTTTTTTCATTTTATCGTATTCAAACGAGATTTCTATACCTATTAAAATATTTCCTCTGTGTTTAGAGCAGATATTGCCGCAATTTTTTTTTTTTTTTCAATTATCTACCACCACTATTTTCAAAGTAAAATTTTCTTCGTAACGTTTCATTGTATATGTTCAATAAACATACCACGAAGACAACAGTTCGTATTATGTAATGTTGACTGCAGAAAAAAAGGGCCGCCGGGTGGTAATTTTAAAAAAAGGGCACACTGCTCTCAAAAGGACACTATTGTACCTTGTTAAATATATAACTAATTATTTCGTAATACTGCCCTTGATAATGAGTTACGAATGATTAGTTCCAATTTTATTCGTGATTGTTCTCTTGTTTTGAGATCATTTGTGGTTTTTCTTTTTGAATTAATGTTTTTAAATTTTGAGAATATACATTTCGTGCAAAGGATTTGTTGATGCTGACATTGATTCATTATTTCTGGTCTTATTTCATTGGTTAAATTGTTTGTTACAATATGTTTTACAATATATTTCAAAAAAATTATGCTTCCCTACATATATTTAATTATTTACTGGTTCTTTATATTATTTCGCCTTACTGTTGATTTTCTGCTCGCCAAAGATGATGAATTGTAATATTATATAATGGTTATATATATATATATATATATATATATAACCATTAATTAAACATAACCTACCACCGTCAATTATTATGAATTAAAGCTGTAAGTATTAAAAAAAAAATTATTATAAGAATTATTATGGAAGAAAAAGAAAAAAGTGGACACCGACAAAAATTGAAAAGCTTATACATTGAATTACGTTATCAAGGGCACAGAATTCAATGATATAAGCAAAATGGTTGTTTTCTGTGGGAAAAATAAGCTAAAGCTAAAAATTATTTTCCCCTGTGCCCAAACAACCATTAAAATCAAGTGAAATGATTAAAAATGAAAGCAGAATAGAAACAAATAATATGAAATGGAAGAATCAATAAAACGTATTTAAATATTTATAGGATATAAAATATAAATAATAAACACCATACCGATTAATATTTCAGATATATATATATTATGTGTATATATATATTGAACTAGTTTGTGTAAAGTCCCTTTCATCAGTAGAATTTTGCGATATTTTCCCGCGACCGACTAAATTTCGTTATTTTCCGAAGAATTTTGAGTTTTTTTCCCCCCATGACCGATCGACGAATTTCACATTTTTTTCTTCAACAGACTGGAGAATTTCACAATTTTTTCTCACGATTGACTAACGAATTTCACGATTTTTCTTTACGAACGATTGACGAATTTCAGAATATATTAAAGCGACCGACTGAAGAATTTCGCAATTTGTTTTCTGACGATCGACTGGTGGATTTCGCAATTTTTTCCGATCGGAGCATATATGGAATAAATGTGATATTTTTAATAAATAGCACACCGCAACACACATTATGTTCTTTAAAGAAATCTATATGTTTTAATGTATTTATTCATTGCATTAAATACACAAATCTGATTTTTTTTTCAATCTTTAAATATAAAAATGAATTAGTGTTATTCATTTACATGCTTTTCTCTTTACTATTAGAACTTTTAACTGGCAGATGATTGCTTAATACATAATTCCGTCCTGATAACATATTTTATGTTACGAGTATAATATTGATTTATCGTTACGTGACAAACATGTATATATTTTTTAATAGTTTTTATGATGTTGCGTAATTGAGTATTTTGTAGGATGCTCTCTTATTTCTTTCTTATTCGAAAATATATGCTTAAGTGTCGCAGGACATTTCTTTGTATGGTGAATTCTTTGTATAGTAGAATTATAGTATAATTTAACTTTTTATCACTGTCAGTTTTCTCGATATTCAGATGTTTAATTTCTTTTTAAAATCTTGTTTGGTGATCTTTTTTTTTAAACTTTTTACACAAAATTGATATATGGAACTTTTTTTTACACACTAAAGCAGGGACGGCGAACCTATGGCACGTGTACCATTTTTGGCACGCAAAATAATAATTTTGGCACGGCATTGCTTGTGGGTCTAAATCAAAATAAAGTGAGATTACACAAAGTTACATCTTATCTTTCCTAACTTCGATTAAATGGAAAAATAGAAAAATTTTAATTGCGGCACATTATATTCCAATCTAATTAATTATAATCTCAAAAATTTTTCAAACAAAGACGATATTTGAAAACTATCGACAAGAATTGGTTATTAGACATTACTAAATTCTAATGATAAACTTATGGCAACTTTGAATTTATTTCAGAGCCATTCAAAGAAACTGATGTTTGCCATTTAAACAGTTTTTCTGCCTATCTATGCTTTAAAGCCACTGTTTCCACAAATGATTAATATCAAAACTCATAGTGAAAGCACTTATCAGATAAATCCGGTATAAAGTTTGTATTAAAATTAACCTGATATTAAGATGCAATAACAGAAATCAAATTACATAACATTAATTTTTTTTATTAATTTCCAAAATATATTTGTTACCATAAGTATTATAGTGTAATACTTACATGTATGTTCCTCCTATTTTTTAAATCTTAATAGAAAATTTTAAGCAATTTTAATCCATTTTTTTCCACCTACTAAATTTGTTTTTTAGTTGCCACGTCATGGTCACGTAAAATATTTTTTTATCAAATTTGGCATGCGGCAACAGAAAGGTTCGCCATCTCTGCACTAGAGTGTCTCTAGAGATATCAACCGATTAGTCTACGTTAATTGCTGACACAAATGAAAACTTTTTTCTCTTCTAACTCTTAATCGTTTCTCTCCAGTGTCGAATTGATAATTTTTTAGAGTATTACTTGTTAATTTTCTCTGTGTCGTAACCTTTAGATTTTGAAAAAAAAAAAAAAAAAAAAAAAGGAAGGGTGTTTCTTTTACTCCGTTCCTATTTTTAATTATTTTAATACAAAAATGCACCATTGTTTTTTTATTTCGATCTTTTCCTAGATCAGGGGTTCTCAAACTATGGTACGCGTACCAGTACTGGTACGTGAAGCTCTGTTAACTGGTATGCGAAAGTCTGATAGTGCTATGTAAAATGAAATAAAAAATACAGCATGTGAAATCAAAAAACAGATCAAGTTATTACTGGCTTTGACATCATTTTGCTTTCTTTTTATTTTAATGTAGTTTCGATTAGTAATTTTAGATATATGGAACTAATGCTATCTTCAGTTGAGCTTTCAGCCGCCCTGCGAAAAAGATACAAAGAAAAGTGCCCAGTTAAACTGATGGCATTGACTCACAGTCTATTCACACTAATTGTATATTATATTCTTACTTCAAGGGGGATATTTTTTTCCTACATAGAAAATGATAACATGATGTAAAAAGCGTAACTATGAACTTTATCTGAGTGGAGGGTGGGGGAGGAGGTTTAAATTATTATTACTCATAAAAAAATGTTGTTTTACACGGAAAGAAAGTAATTTATAGTAAATAGTTGAAATTCAGCTATTTATACAAAGAAAAGCATAAAACAGCCAAATTGATTTTCCAGAAGTTCATGTTTCAGTGCTTCATAAAAGTAGAGAAAGGGAGTGAACAGCAGATTCCGTGAAGCGCAAACTTCTCAATTTTGGTTCCCCACTTTCTCTTACATTCTTTTTGTACTGAAAAAAGGCTTCTATTATGCAGCTTTGAGAAACTGTAGTATATTTTGTTTGCTTTTACATAACATGGATTTTATTTGAATGTTAATATAAAACAGTCAATCTAAGTACCAATTTAATAATGTAATCATGCAATTAAATACAGTAAAATCTGCTCAGGCAAAAGCACAAAAGACTCAAAAAATATTTCATTTTAGACATATTCCGTTTACACAAGTTTTTCTGTATTAGCTTTGAATTTCGCATCTGGTGGTACGCGGAAGTATGAACTTTAATTTAGTGGTACGTCGGTGTAAAAGCTTGAGAACACCTGCCGTAGATGATATTTGAAACATTAACCTATACATGATTCAAAATGCCTAATTTACTCTTGTCAAAGTATTTGACGTTACGAATGTTCAAATATTGATTTGTCACGTGATTACGTGAAATTTTTTTGGTATTCTTTCAAACACTTTCACGTGATAGAAAAGTGTTTACGAATTCCGTTTGTCTGTTCTTCTATCAGTTCATGCTCTAACTTGCGTAAATATACTCGAATTGCTATGTATTTTATAAGTGTTATCGAAATATATCTTGAAAATGGAATGTGTAGCCTTTATAATTCGTTTATAAGGGCACTTAAATAATTCCATTACATTATGGTCGATGGTGGAAAATCGTTTTCAGTGTATTTTAATGATGTTACACGTGATTAAACGTGTAAAAATGGATATAAATCACTGAAGTGCACTGCAGTAGGTTTACTATAGAGCATGATGAACAGAACATTTATCATTAATATACAGGGCATACAAAATAATTCTATTGTACACAGTACTGTCTATCAGCAATTTTTGCTGGAAGTACATTTTGAATTGTGGCATGCGTTTTTACATTTAGCCAAATTTTTGCATATTTATGTGTGCATAAATCCAATAGATACTATACAGGCTGCACAAAATAACTCGACTACTTAACTGCGACCGACTGCGATCATTTTCGCTTGTTGTTCTAAGTCAATAAAGGAGAATTTTCACCTGTACTAATGAGTTTTGTAACTGAACTAAATCTTCGCATACTATGTAGTATATACACAAAGCTATAGATCATATACAGGGCTGCACAAAATCATTCAGATATTTTTCCGACTATAGATGGTAATCCCTGAAACTGTGTTTTATATACGTTTTCCATGTTGTTTACTTAGACATCACCTTTCACCTTATTAAATGATGAAGTTTTGTTATAGTACTCTAAAGATGTTGGAAAGTGTTTCATAAGACACGCTTGACGCATGTTTTTTTTTTTTTTTCCAATACTAGATTTAATTAAATCGAATTTTTTTATATAAGTTTTCGCTCAAATGCTTTGTTGTCCATTTCTAGCGATTTTTTATTCAACATTTCATACAAAATATAATACTTACGATTTTGGATAGCGTGATGCGAAAGATAATCAATTTAGTGAAATAAATACATTTCATATTATTAGCTCACAGGTTATCAATGCCTGAGAGTTAATGTGCCCGCAGGTTCTGTATGTACGTATGTATGTACGTAACGCGATAACGCTTGATAGAAATATCCGATTTCCTTCAAAAAAATTTTCTAGGTTCATTCTGCTGAGGCACTTCCCTGATTAGTTTTGGGAGTTCATTGATTAAGTATAAAGGGGAGAACGGGAGACTAACACCTCATTTAACTTAGATAAATGGGTTTTTCATCCAGAATTATCAGATTTGCTTCAAATTCGATATACCGGTTAATTCTGATAAGGCGCTTAACTGATTAGATTTGGCGGTTCATTGTTTAAGTATAAAGGGGGGAACGGAGGGTTAACCCCCTCTTAATTTAGATAAATGGGTTTTTCTATCCGATTTGCTTCAAATTTAGTATACCGATTTATCCTGATAAGGTGCTACCCTAGTTAGATTTGGAGGTTCATTGGTTAAGTATAAAGGAGGGAACGGGGGGCTAATACCCCTTAATTTAGATATAGTTTTTTCTATCCGATTTGCTTCAAATTTGGTATACCGGTTTATTCTAATAAGGCCCTTCTCTGATGAGATTTGGAGGCTCATTGGCTAAGTATACAGATCGAAAATAGAGGGGTAGGGGCTAATCCCCATTTAATTTAAATTTCGAGGAGCATCGTTCTTTGAAATAAAAGTATAATATACAATTAGTGTGAATAGCCTGTGAGCTCAATGCCTTCAGTTTAACTGAGCACTTTTCGTTTTATTTTTATTTTTCAATTTGGTGTTGGCCCCTAATTGCTCTCGTGATGAAAACTTCGCTGAGAAATATAATTTCAAACATGCTCTTTATATTTCTGAAGTTCCAGAAAAATTCGTTTAGTATTTTTGTGAGTATCTGACAAATTGTCGGACATCAAAAGTGTCCGGAAGCTTTTGGCCTTCTAGTTAAAGATCGACCAAAAATTCGATTTCGTTTTTGGCCCGAAATCAAAGTTTCTTCGAAAATTCGTTTTCGGCTGAAAATTCTGCCGGACCGAAACTATTTGTATCCCCAAAACCTCGTTTCTTTTTTTTCGGCCCAAAATCAGAGTTTCGTCGAAAATTCGTTTTCGGCTGAAAATTCTTCGTGATCAAAAGTCGACCGAAACTATTTGTATTCCAAAAATCTCGTTTCTTTTTCTTCCGAAATTTTCAGTATTACTCATTGATTTGAGCTGTATCGTTTCAGATCAGACACTCTTTATTTATCGTTATGAATTTCACTGTTTATAATTACCAGTCATGACTGACTCAATACGTGAATGAAAATTATAAAATGCATATTAAGAAATGCATATGTGACTAAACATTGAAGACGCTTTTCACGTGCTCATTAAAAGATAGACTTAACAGTAATAGAAAATTTTTAGTTTGAAACTTCAGAAGTGGTTCGAGAACTCTGTGAGAAAGTTCTAACATAACAGATGATCATTTACAAAAATCAATATAAAAGATAAATCGAAGTATGTATACCTAAAACATTTTTTAATTAGATGAAATTCGTATAGTTGGAAAATCATTCTGTTTCGTTGATGAATTGATTACATTTTTTACTTTACATGAAAATAAGAAGTTTTGGTGAGATGCACAGAGAGTCAACTTGGGCTACACGTATAATTAATTAATAATTACGTGTAGTTAATAAACACGCATAATTAATTAATAATTATGTTTATTTATGTATGGATTAATTACTTTTAAAAATTTTTGGACATTTTCGCTTTCTTTTTCGGTCGAATTACCGAAATTAGTTTTAGGTTTCGTTTTTAAAAACTGGTTTCGGTCGATCCTTACTTCTAGTATACATAATAATTTACCTTTTTAGCCCCCGGTACGGTATGCTATTTCTTTCTCCCAGTTTATTTTGTTTCGTATTAAAAAAATAACGTTACCTTACAGAAGCCAGCCGTAAAACAAAGCAGTACAATTAAATATTTTATAGCAATTTTTTTAACTTCTAAGCATCGCACATTTTCGATTTTTATACCGTCGTATTGGGGAAAAAAATGTACTTTTAAATGCAATTTGTTTGAAAACTGCATCTCCATTTATTTTTGAAATATTAATTTTTTTGTAGTTTTGGGTGCCATTTGTTAAGATAAGATTGGAGATAGTTGTAAAATATTAATTATTTTTTTTGCCATTTTTTCATAACAACCGAAAGAAAATGTAATTAAAATACGGGCTATTTTGAAAATATATAAACGAATGATTTCTGTTAAAACAATGGAGCTACTATAAACTATATTTAATTTTAAGTATCTATGAATCATTAGATAGCCGTTTTATTTTTTTGTCGATTTTCTTGAATGACTGCATCTTTTTGCTGCATTTGTACATTATTTCGCGATAGTGATGTGTTGTGCATGCTTTACTGTAGATGTTTAAGAGTGGAGCGTAAATGTGGAATTCTTAAGCGGATGCGAATGACGTCATTTTACATAAAATAAAACATATGCTTTGTCTTAAAATTGAGATATGTTTTCTACTGCAGTAGAGTCCCGTTTAACCGAGTTATTTTCTTCTGATGGGCTGGTGGCTTCTATTACTATGAAACAGCCATTATAAATGAAGTGTTAGGTGAAGATGAAAGAGCAGTCGTAAAAAGTTAGAACTCTGATTTTCTGGTCAGAATGGGGAAAAAATGGCCATAATTTTTGTTTCAAATAGAAGCGACCAGCCCATCAGAAGAAAATTAAGTAATGGGAATGCCGGGGGCGACACTAAATTCTGAAAAAGCAGAAATCCTGTTTTCTAGTTTTTCAATTTCGTTGTCTCTCAAATATTTTTTTTAGTCATTTCTGGCAGTTTTGTATTTAACTTTTTATGCAAATTAATGATTAAAAAAAATTCGATTTACTGCAGTATACCCAGAGAAATTATATGATATTAGAGTCTCAGCATGATGATAAATTTTATTAGCTGTTATTGAATCTACAATTGGCGTACATAATTCCAGATTGGCGTTTTTAATTGTGCTTATTTACTCACTGCTAAGTTTGCACATATTAATTTCCTTTAAGGGGGCTCAGGGCTTAAAAACTTTTCAAAAAATCGATTTTTCTAGCATCTATTTTTATTATTCAATTAATTCTGAACACAGTGCAAAAAACCGCATAAAAATATTTGCATTTTTAACGGAGTTATAAGCATTTATGTAACAATCACTTTCAAAGCCGCGCTCAACTTTAAGTCGCGTTTTCTCAAAACTTGATTTTTGACGACTATCCGTAAGATTTAAAAAAAAAAAAAAAACTATTTGATGGAATGGCTTAAAATGTGTTTTGCATGCATATAACATCCGTATCCATAGAATGAATTAATATATTTTAGATAGTTTACTATTTTGAGTATTTTTAATGAAAAAAAATTGTACTTTTTAGAGCTTTTTAAATTTTTTAATTTGAGAGTTTTTTAATAAGATTTTTCTTTGAGTGATAGTTATATCCTTAATTAATTCTATAGAGTAAAGTTTCCTGATCATTTTAAAGCTAAAATTAGGTTCTTATGTCAATTCAACGTTAAGATATCTTACAGGTGGTGATATGAACTGAATACTTTTTTCGAAAATTGTGTTATATAAATTTTGCTATATTTTTTTATTTTATTACATTGAAGTGCTTCATTTTATAATTTTATAAGACTATAAACATATCATTAAAATATCAGAACATTTAAATTAGTTACATTGAATACTTCAGTTTTTATATGGACTGGAAGCGAGAGCTCTGTTTAAATGTTTTTTCGGTATCGATCAAGCTCTGAGCCCCCTTAACTTTTTCAACTGATATTTACAAATTTGTTAATGTCACGCATAAACATCTATTAGTATGCACCCATGTGTCCACATTGCCATTTTGATTTCCTGACTATCCACCATATTTTAACTGACTGTCCGGGATTCCGGCATTTGTATAGAATCTATAGAATGTATTTTAATTTCTCGATACCCACTTTGATAAACCTCATTGGGGAAACACATCATGGGGCACTCTTTTCTTTTTTAAAACCTGCAGGCGTTTATTTTGAGATATAGGGTTTTATATGCTTCATCAGTTTGACAATTTGTTTGACACCGGGATGGGATCCCAACCACATAACATTTTAAAAATATTTTTTTTTTACTTTTATGCTTTACTGGTTTTTACAATGTTGTTTTCCATACTTGTTTGACTGCATCTGGATGGGATACCCCATCCAGATAGATTTTTCTATTTTCATTTTAGCTTAATCATTTTAATGCCAGTTTTAATTTCACTTTTTATGTGTTTTTAGTGTTGTTTGTTTTGGCGCAGCATGCCCTTAAAGGGATTTTTCGCCATAAAATCTCCATACGACCAACCAACCAAATCTATTTATGTTTGATTTATAATTGTATTTTGAATATTTTTATGTTTTAGTTTATTGAAATAGTATAATAATAAATAATAAATATAATAATAATAAATATCATTATAAAAAACATTAAACGCAAAAAAAATAATTATACGTGAAATATTTTTTTTTAAAAATAAAATCAGATTTGATTGAATGAAACGCAATGAGAAAAAAATTCTAAATAGTGCAATTCGTATACTGGAATAAAATATTTAATAAAGTCAAAAGTAAAAATAAATATCAAAATTCTGCTTACGTCTAAGTAATATAATATTAAGATATGAATTTCTTATTATACAAGCCGCGCCCTAAAATTAAACATAAAGACCTTTCATAACTAGGTATCCTTCATAAAATCCATATTCCATTAATTCAAATAAAAATGCTGATATCGATGTCAGAAAAATAACTACATAAAATAAAAGTTCTGCGTAAAATTTAATTTCCAAGCTTATTTGTAAGGAAAATCTCCTTCGTCTTGTGTATATTTCATATTGATTATTTAATATTGGAATATTTCGGAAACTGATATTACTCTTCATTAATTTTAACTTTAGTTATTATAGTTATGAATATTTATTAAATTATTATGTTGTACTTACCTTTACCAATATTAAATCATAGTATATTTTCTTTACAATTTTACAATTAATGCTTGTTAAAAATGTTATACAGATCGTTTTCTACTGAATCAAATAAATATACATTAAATATTTTATGTCGGACTACGAATACTAGCTTTTAATATTATATCTATGTAACCGAACTCCTTTTTATTTCTGAATTCGACGAATATGTTTTATGGTTACATTTTAATCGTATAACTACTTACAATTTCGTATCTTAACGTTAACGTTTCAATCGAGAATGCTTAGAAAAGCTTCTAATTACTTATCAGATTTAAAATTTGTATCGCATATTTTTTCAAATTTCTTATGTGCTTAATTTCTCTTATATATTATCTCAAAGCCATAAAATTGTAGCATCTAATTATTATTATCGTATTTTATGTGTATGCCGCACTTTCCCCCGCTCTAGATTTATTTAAAATTTGCGGTTCGCCTTATTCTTACATATTTTTGATTTGAAGGGTCTCTGTATTATAAGACAACTGGACACTGCATAAAATCATTATGCGGTAACTTTGTATTTAAGGGGTCTGAGAACTCTTAAAATTGTAAAAAATGAAAAAAAAAGGACAATTTTCAACATTTAATATCTTAAAATGCATATGATTTAAAAACACAATTTTTATTGGGATTAAAAGATATAAGTATGTTCTTTCGTTTCATGTATTTAAAAAATTTCAATATGCAGAATTAGTATTTATAGAGGGCACCAAACTGTCAGATTTTTCTCGAGCAGTAAATTGGTATAACAGTAACGCGCACGATTACAAAATAAATTTTGCAATTAGAATGAAAGTTTTTGTGCCTAAATAAATTTGTATTTAATGCATTTTTACATTTTTAATGCAAAGCTATATTTAGCTAATACAAAATTTAGAAAATTTCAACAGTATAATCATTAAAAAAATTTTTTGAACAATAAAAATGAAATTTTAGGTTCAGTTTATACAGACTAAAATGAAACATATGTTTTGAAAATTTCATGAAAAAATATTCAGAAGTTTTTGAGATACCCCGCGTGTTATGCCCAAAAACATCATTTGGAGAAAAATGATTTCAAATTTTCGGAAGCGCCGCTTCAGCTATTGAGTGATTATAATTCTAATAGCCATAACTTCTGTTCTAATGGGAATTTTACGGAAATGATCATATCAAAATCTTTATAAAATATAGAAGTTTAACATCTAAGAAAATTAATTTTTCGAAAATTTTGAAGTTTTAAGAGTCCCGAGACCCTTATATTTATGAAACGATACATTGTGAATTCTGTGTATTTTTTGTGTTAACTGCTAGATTTTAATAGAATAAAATTACTAAAAGCGTTTTTTATGAGGACTCTCCTCCCCTATTTCCGCCTCAATAAAGTATTAAAAATCAATGTGCGCTCGATACACAAAAAAAAATTAAAAAATATTATATTTTTTTCTTATTTTAAAGGTTATAAAAACAGAAAATAAATTGGGAGAAAAAGAAAATTGCACTGGTACTAAATCCATTGTGCAAAATTTGAGGGTTAATAACCGAAGCTTAAAATTATGTCTTCTCAATTCTGAGCTTAAAACACCTACCGTTTGTCCTCAGTAGATCTGGGAATAGTGAAGAAATCCAGTAGTCATTTTGCTTAAAGACACATTTCATTTTGTTAGTTTCCAAATCTTTTGTAAAAGACAATGTTTTCATTCGTTTTAGGGTTCCGTATTTAAAAAGTGAAAACGGAACCATCATAAGATCACTCCTGTGTCTGTCTGTCACAGTCATTTTACTCGTAAACTATGGAACAGGGAAATTTCAAATTTGGGAAATAATAAAGACTACTGACCCGCATATTTACAGATTATTAAATATTCACAATTTAGGAAAACTATAAAGGGGCTAATTAAGTTACTTGAAAAAAAAATCTTTTCTTTGTGTATCGTGTGAAAGCTTTCGTAACGCTGAACTCAAAAATATATTTCTTTTAAATTTAGGTATTATATTTATAGAGATATCGTCGAAAATGTAGTACAAAAATATGTTTACCCTCCCCCTCCCATCTATTTCCGAATCTACTCAAACTAAAATTATGAAAAAATTAGAGGTAGTAGACGTTAATTTAAACCGTGCAGGAAAACTATAGCGATTATCCTAGGTCACATAGTTTTAGAGAAAAACGCATTTTCCCGTTACACACAAATTTCTATTTGCGTGCCTTCAGCAAAGGTGTTGAGGGACGCTGGAGGTACCTATCATAGCAGAAGTATAAAAGCATTGTTGCTAATGATTTTCGAAAGAAATGATCGGTAATTAGCCGAGATATTAACCGTTAAATACACGGACGGTTTGGACATACATAATGATAGGGGCGGCGTACTCTATGTCTATCATCGCCTTTTAAAGCCTATATAACAACTTTTAATGATATATTTGCATAATTCAATGCCAGTAGCAGTATAAAAGCCATAAACGTCAAATTGTTAAAAACAGACTAGTTTAATTAGATTTAATCACATAAATACTATTTATTCGCGACTAGTTTCCATTCAGTGGATCTCTTAATACACCTCCCGTGTCTTTAAAAGTTAATTAAGAACCATCTGAAGAAACGCTGCACGGATCAAGGTGGCGTTGCATATTTGAGACCTCTTTTCAAAGCGCGCTTAGCACAATGATAAATTTAAACTTGTAATAAGGGCTTTGTTTTAGCTACACTGTAAAAAAAAATATTATTACTACGCTGAATTTAGTTTTATGAAATGCCAAATAATGTTTAAATGTGCGCTACTTTTATTGTCAGAACCGAATTAAGTTCATAAAAAAATACAGATTAAGATAAAATTAAAAAAAAAGAGTTATACAGTATAGCAATATTTTATATTATTTAGGCTTCATATCTCTTTGAACTTTTATGGTATACCCATTCATACTTTTCTAGTATATACAGATATACCAACCCTACGTTGTATAGTTTTTTACAAAGTCTTATTATTCTTTTAGCAGCGATTTTTTTTAATAATACAGTTAATAATTCATATATTTCTTGTACGGAACCCTCTAAGAGTGAATAATACTCGCATTTGGCCATTTATTTATAAATAATAGTGGATCCAACCTTCCACGTAACAGAAAATGGATAAGAACCATTTGTTAAATGTTGTAGAAAATTCCCATAGAATTTTTACATTAAACATATTCTTAAGATTGCCATTAACAACAGCAAAAAGGATTTTTATATGAAAAATATCTGCGTATTCAAACAAGTCAGAGTCGTTTATTTTACAAGCAAGGCAGCGCAGTCGGAGTCGTCCATTTTCTCCATCGACTCCGCAGCCCTGGTTTCCATTGTCAGTATGACGGAAGAGCAAATTTCACAGCGCATAGGGAAAATTTAAATTATCTTCATTATACAGAGTGTCCATATGAACCCCCCCCCCCCCTGATTTCAAATGTTAATTGTATGGAAACTATGAGTCCTATAGAATTGTGGTTTACGGTATCATGAATTTGCACAAGTTTATTTTGCTGCAATTTTTTTTTTCTCCCGAAACAGTTAATTTTTGTTGTATGCATTATTGATATGTCATGACAACAAGTTTATTTTGCTGCAAACGTTAATTTGTCTGAAAAAAGTTGTCTATGAAATTTTTGTCTATGTATGCATTTCAACATGGGCTCTGTTCGTACTCTCAGAATGCCCAGTCGATATTCAATCTCTATCCACGTGTTGCGCAGCATATCAGGTCTGACTGAATCGATGGCTTCCGCAATTTTGTGGCGGAGATGACAAGCAACACGTGCTGAAAAAAAAATTGCAGCAAAATAAACTTGTTGTATTGCTATTCATAATACCGGAAACCACGAATCTCTAGGACTCATAGTTTTCATACAATTAACATTTGAAATCGGAGAAGTTTCATGTGGACACCCTGTTTATTTCTATTGAATAGTAGGTTAAAAAAATTATGCTGCAGATTATGGATTAGGAATATTGGTAGGAACAATAAAAGTTTTGCTTTAAGCTGCGTTAGAGTTACTAGCAGACAGGTTTTTGCTTTATAATTAGGATGAGCGAAGAGAATCCTCTACTAGGCTGCACAAATTACATTTTTGTCGTACACTTTACAAAAAAACTATTCAGTATTTTGACTTGAAATTAAACATAAATTATGATCTGTAGATTTGCACAATATTATATTTTACAGAAATAACCTTAAAAAAATTATTAAATTAATTTATTTTACATGTTTTTCCATTACGGACGCATTTTTGTTAATAAAAAATGAAACACGTGTATTTTCAGAAGAAAAAAATAAATCATGGAGTTAGTAATTATAGATAGAATCATGATTAATTAACTAAATAAAATATATTTTCATTATTCTGCCAAAATATCTGAAAAGCTGTTTTTTTTTAAATTTAATTAAGGAAAGAAAAACTTTTGGACTTGATAGAAATAAAATATGATCTGTAGATTCTGACAATATTATTTTCTTATCGAATGATTTAACAAAAAACATTTTTTATTATTTTGTTGAATATATTTTTCTATTATACGGATTTATTTTTGTAAACAATAATGAATAATTTCTTGCAGTAAATATAAATCATTGAGTCAGTAAAAATAAATAAAGTCATGAATGATTAAGTACGTGAAATATTATCGTTGCATCAAAATTTCTCATTTTTTTAATTATTTAAATAAGGAAAGGAACCTATATATCTGCATTTTTCGAAGACGAAATATTTTAAATATTGAAAATAACAGCAGAATTTATACTTCAAACCGTAAAAGAACTTTCTTATATTAAATATATAGGTTATTTGAGAGGATGACACATTTTAATAGAATACTTTATTAGGATTCGTTGCAAATAGCCAATATTTTGTTGCTCATTCCTTTTAATCATATAATAGTTTCACGATTTTTTTTAATGAAATTTTTAAAATACCTTTTTTATGAAAACTGTAGCATATTTTTAATGAATTAAAATTTGTGAAAATTCAATTATTTACATTCAATTATAAAAGTATTTTTCAGTGTTAAGAATTCAAATACACAATTTATTCTTATTATGTGAAATCATTTACGTAGGCGACACTTACGCATTTTAAAAAATACATATTATAATTTTTTTTTTTTTTTGTAAAGAGGCAACAAAAGAATTATAAACAAATAAAATTAATTGTTAAATTCGTTATAAAAAGTGTTATTCGAAGGTTGAATAATAACAATAATATAATAAGTTAATAATTCTTAGTATCAACGAGAGCAGATTTAAAATGTTTTTCCAGAAAATAGGATTTTGAGGATGTAACTTTCTTCAAGCTCTCTTCGAATATATTATTCTAGGATTGCTATCAAAGATTATTTGATATGAATTAAAAAGATTGGAAACATACCTATTTCAAACCATTTGAGAAAACGCCAGAGGCTATTGGAAAACACCTTTAAAAGAGCTTTTAGTTGAAAATTAAAAAATATTTTAGTAAAATTTTGCTTCGAAAATATTTTTATTTACACCAGTCTTATATCATAATTAAAAAATTCTGAGGAAATTCTTAGTTATTTGGCTGAATTTACATTTCTAAAATTAAAATGCACCAAAACGTAAAATAATGTTTTTGCGTAACCTCTTCGTTCCCAAAGCTAAAATAATACTACAAATACTTATTCATTGGTTTTAAACAAACAAAATGACATCATAGATGACAGAAAAAAGAACTTTTCAGAAATTGAAACTTTAGGAGACTAGTATTTTAGATTCTATCATTGGTTGACTTTGGTTTCGATCTTTGGCTTACTATATGGCACTGATGGAAGTACGCTGAATGCCTGTGGGGACGCTTGCCCCTGTACATAGCAATCAGCATATTCCAAGGACGCTCACACAATACCATCACCCATTTTTTTTTTTTTTTTAACAATTTTTTTTTTAGATTTTTTTTTTAATTTTCAATTTTTCAGATATTTTTATTACGTTTATTTGGCACTTTTCAGATATAACTGCAGATTCGCAGTATATTTGTGCGTTATATTTTATCTGCATTACTATCCCGTTGTGGTTATTTTTTCTTAAAGCTTCATACCAAGTTATTGACTTAGATTCTATCATTGGTTGACTTTGGTTTCGATCTTTGGCTTACTATATGGCACTGATGGAAGTACGCTGAATGCCTGTGGGGACGCTTGCCCCTGTACATAGCAATCAGCATATTCCAAGGACGCTCACACAATACCATCACCCTTTTTTTTTTTTTTTTTTTTTTTTTTAACAATTTTTTTTTTTAGATTTTTTTTTTAATTTTCAATTTTTCAGATATTTTTATTACGTTTATTTGGCACTTTTCAGATATAACTGCAGATTCGCAGTATATTTGTGCGTTATATTTTATCTGCATTACTATCCCGTTGTGGTTATTTTTTCTTAAAGCTTCATACCAAGTTATTGACTTAGATTCTATCATTGGTTGACTTTGGTTTCGATCTTTGGCTTACTATATGGCACTGATGGAAGTACGCTGAATGCCTGTGGGGACGCTTGCCCCTGTACATAGCAATCAGCATATTCCAAGGACGCTCACACAATACCATCACCCATTTTTTTTTTTTTTTTTTTTTTTTTTTTTTTTTTTTTAACAATTTTTTTTTTAGATTTTTTTTTAATTTTCAATTTTTCAGATATTTTTATTACGTTTATTTGGCACTTTTCAGATATAACTGCAGATTCGCAGTATATTTGTGCGTTATATTTTATCTGCATTACTATCCCGTTGTGGTTATTTTTTCTTAAAGCTTCATACCAAGTTATTGACTTAGATTCTATCATTGGTTGACTTTGGTTTCGATCTTTGGCTTACTATATGGCACTGATGGAAGTACGCTGAATGCCTGTGGGGACGCTTGCCCCTGTACATAGCAATCAGCATATTCCAAGGACGCTCACACAATACCATCACCCATTTTTTTTTTTTTTTTTTTTTTTTTTTTTTTTTTTTTTTTTTATAACAATTTTTTTTTTTTATTTTTTATTTTTTTTTTAGATTTTTTTTTTTAATTTTCAACAATTTTTTTAATTTTCAATTTTTCAATTTTTCTGAAAAATTGAAAATTAAAAAAAAAATCTAAAAAAAAAAATTGTTAAAAATGGGTGATGGTATTGTGTGAGCGTCCTTGGAATATGCTGATTGCTATGTACAGGGGCAAGCGTCCCCACAGGCATTCAGCGTACTTCCATCAGTGCCATATAGTAAGCCAAAGATCGAAACCAAAGTCAACCAATGATAGAATCTAAGTCAATAACTTGGTATGAAGCTTTAAGAAAAAATAACCACAACGGGATAGTAATGCAGATAAAATATAACGCACAAATATACTGCGAATCTGCAGTTATATCTGAAAAGTGCCAAATAAACGTAATAAAAATATCTGAAAAATTGAAAATTAAAAAAAAAAAATCTAAAAAAAAAAATTGTTAAAAAAAAAAAAAAAAAAAAAAAAAATGGGTGATGGTATTGTGTGAGCGTCCTTGGAATATGCTGATTGCTATGTACAGGGGCAAGCGTCCCCACAGGCATTCAGCGTACTTCCATCAGTGCCATATAGTAAGCCAAAGATCGAAACCAAAGTCAACCAATGATAGAATCTAAGTCAATAACTTGGTATGAAGCTTTAAGAAAAAATAACCACAACGGGATAGTAATGCAGATAAAATATAACGCACAAATATACTGCGAATCTGCAGTTATATCTGAAAAGTGCCAAATAAACGTAATAAAAATATCTGAAAAATTGAAAATTAAAAAAAAAAAAAATCTAAAAAAAAAATTGTTAAAAAAAAAAAAAAAAAAAAAAAAAAAAAAAAAAAAAAAAAAAAAAATGGGTGATGGTATTGTGTGAGCGTCCTTGGAATATGCTGATTGCTATGTACAGGGGCAAGCGTCCCCACAGGCATTCAGCGTACTTCCATCAGTGCCATATAGTAAGCCAAAGATCGAAACCAAAGTCAACCAATGATAGAATCTAAGTCAATAACTTGGTATGAAGCTTTAAGAAAAAATAACCACAACGGGACTAGTATTTTAGGTTTACAAATAGGGATCTAAAATCACAAATTCCGTTAAAATATGAATTTAATTATCACTAATGCAAATTTACACAATCGCAAATTTAAGGCCTTTAATCAAGTGAATGATATACAAATCCTCAAAACATTTTATTGTAAAGGATTAAGTTAAATAAGTATGAAAATTTTTCAATTTCTTGGCCGCACCCTCTTGAAGGCGTTTTGTAAACTCAGATGAAAATAACATCTATTTTATGAGAAAATCAGCATGGATTTTGCCATTTATTGGTTTGATTTTAAAGCAAAAAATGTTTTTCTATTAAAAAATGAAGTCAAATGTAAAAAAGTCAAATAGTTTAGTTTTTATGAGAAAAGAATAGAGGTTCATATATGTGGACCCAGGTACCGAAGAGGTTAATAAAGGTGCAGAAATAATATATATAAAAAAAATCTTACTTTCAAATATTTATCTTATTAAATAATGCTTCGCAAATCCAAACAAAGTATCGCTTTTGCTAGTATAGACATTTTCTTTTCAGTGTTTTTAATGGAATTGCCATTCCTTTAGTAATATAGGAGTCGTTTATTAAAGATTTGTACTTGTAAAAAATGGAACAGAATTTTCTTGTCATCAAATTACTTATAAATAAATTTCATTTATGATATGAAGTTTAAAACCATTGATATTTAAAATCAAAGAGAAATCAGCGAATATTCCAATACCCACCACCTTTAAATAGCTCTAAAAACTAATACAGTAAACCCTCGATTTAACGGACCTCGGTTCAACGGACTTCGGATTCAACGGACTAATTTTTAAAAAAAATTAAAAATTAAAAATTAAACAAAAATTAAAGTAAAACAAGTGGGTAAGTGTGATCGCAGATCGCACAGAGGGTTTCGTTTAATATCCCTTTTAAAACACTTTATCCTTAAATTAACAAATCAAAATCGTTAATTTAAAATTATTCCCCTCTCCCTAACCTAAAATTCAATGCTCGTATTTCAAATTTTTATATTTGACAAATGTCAAATATTTATTTATCACTATTATTTACTGGAAGCCTCCATGATAAAACAGCTTCTAAAATGATGAAACACGCTTCGAAAAAGAAAAAGTATTACTGCCCCCCCCCTTCCCCTCCCCTACTTGAGAATCAACACGCAACCCTCTTTTAAGCTTTTATATGTAAAAAATCAAGCAATGAACAACGACAAAGCATTTCTTTTTACTATTTTTAAAAAGCGATTTCTCGGTAAAATAAAAAAAATATATTTATTATATCTGTGGCGACACACTGTATATATTGTATATATATATTATATATATATATGTAATTTGCACTGTAATAATATATGTAATTACAAGTACGTAATAATATATATATGTACTATAATTATAATAAAATAATATTATAAATAGTACTTTGCGATTTAACGGGCACATCTTAGTCCCAATTAGTCCATTAAATCGAGGGTTTACTGTATTAAATATTCGCAGTAGGAGTAGAGGAAGAATAGTTCTTTTTAATCGAATCATGTCTTAAAAATAATTTGTGTAATTTCCAGTGTCTTTACAACAACATGTTTTTAATTTTAAAAATGCAAGGAGATAAACCCGGGATTTACGGGTTACAGAAAATAAGTGAAAACCACTTTTTTTTTTTAGCTCACAAGCTATTAAAGCCTGCGAGCTAATGTACCCGTCTGTTCTGTATGTATGTATGTACGTACGTACGTACGTACGCAACGCGATAACTCATGATAGAAACATTCGATTTGCTTCAATTTTTTTTCTAGGTTTATTCTGATAAGGCGCTTCCCTGTTTGGTTTTGGGAGTTCATTGGTTAAATATAAAGGGAGAAACGGAGGACTAACCCCGTCCTTAACTTAGATAAATGAGTTTTTCTTGCAGAATTATCAAATTTTCATCAAATTTGGTATACCAGTTAATTCTGATAAGGCGCTTTCATGATTAGATTTGGAAGTTCATTGGTTAATTATAAAGGGTGTACGGGGGGCTATACCCCCTTTAATTTAGATAAATGAGTTTTTCTATTCGATTTGCTTCAAATTTGGTATACCGGTTTATTTCGATAAGGCGCTTCACTGATGACATTTGGAGGCTCATTTGCTAAATATAAAGAGGGGAGCAATCCTCCGCCTTAATTTGTTTTTCCAGGGGCATTATTCTTTGAAATAAGAGTGTAATATACAATTAGTGTGAAAGTAAGCTCACTGCCATCAATGTAACTGGGCCCTTTTTTATTGATAACTAATAGATTATTTATATTTAATTTTTTAATGTCCACTAACAATACCACAAACCATATTTATATGAAAAATAGCAATAATGCATTCAAATAAAATTTTGAAATTTATTAAAAGCGACACTTTCGTATTGTACTCACGCCAAGACTTAACAGCCAAAGAAAGCACTAAAAATTACAATTTATTATCATCCTTTTTTATTGTCTTGTTTCAGCCTTTCTTTTTAAGTTTGATTACATGCTGTAAATTTTTTTTTTAATTATATTTTCTTTATTGATTTTTAATTTCGTTATGGAATATAAACTGGAATCAAATTATGAGTTATTTATGTTAATGTAAGTACAAAAGGATTTATCTTTCATAATCGTCTAAGCGATAGATTTAAAAAATAGTAATGTTTGAAAATTATTTAAAAAAATAATAATAATTGAGTAAGTAACTATACAGTTTTCAGGGAAAATACTATAGAGTTTTCCAACAAATTGTATTTTGAAGTACATTCTTTTCCTATTTGAAGATACAAAAATTGAAAATGTGCGATATTTAAAAGTTAAAAAAAAATGCAGTAAAAGTTAAATTTAATCGTCTGCTGTTTTCACCGTCAAAATGAAGTCATCGTTACGCACGAATACGTTTTCCCTTTATAATATAGATACGTCAACTGAATTATATATATCCGTGTTACCAAACAGAACACAGGTTTAAAATAACTTCCTTTAATTAATTAAATCTTTCAACAAAGTTAACATGAACCCTATGCTATTTCTATGTTTTTGTTACATCTCATCATCGGAGTTAATGTAGGATACGAAATAAATGCAAGTTAACAAATTATGAAATGAAAATTTGTTTATATAGTCTGTATACACCCAACTTTTTCATACAGCGTTTCAGTCTCATGTTTATTATGTGTGACAGCTTTTCAATGCTCCCTGCAAGTCGTCAGAAAAAGGAACATTTTTCATTTGAATGTTCTTGTTGAAATTTATTTTCTATTGTCAGTCATTTAAAATCTGATTTTTTTAGTAATGCAATTAAAAAACAGAAATAAGATCCGGTAATTCTAAGTTTGATTTTTAATACAGTGATTTTTAAATTGTGGTTCGCAGACCTCTACAACTTATAGTCAGGTTTTTCGCGAGTCAAACTAACTTTGTTTGTTAATTCCAAAGTGCATAAAAACTGTGCCAGACAGTCTCAATTAATCAGCAATCAAATTCATTTTTTTTTATAAGAGCGAATTTGTTAATTAAGCATTGCTTTCCTAATAACTCTTCATGACATAAGTCCACCACATATATCTATAAGACTATGTAATAAAAACAAGAACAAAAAATCATGAATGAGGCATAGATTATAAAACACTTTCCAACAATAACAGAAAATTATTAAGAAATTTCATTTTTTCATAAAATAAAATGAGCTATTATATAAATTATATTTATTTATTTATTATATATATTTATTATATATTATATATATATTAATAATTATATTTATTTTAATTTTGACTTGAAATTTTGCATACTTATAGCTGAACATCAAATGACAAATCATATTTTTTTCAAAAAGTCTTATATTATTTACCCCTCCGGACTAGGTGTATTTTAAGCCTTTTTTTTTTTTCCTAACTGAGCTCCTAATTAACTCCAGTCTTGAAATTTTGGATACTTATAGCTGAACGCCTGCGATCACACGACAAATTATAAAAATTTCAAAAAGTCTTATATTTACCCCTCCGGTCTCTAACTTGTGTACTTTAAGCAATTTGTCTAACTCAGCACCTAATTAAGTTAGAGACTTGAAATTTTACATACTTATAGCAGAAGACTTGCAGTCATACGAAAAATCATAAAATTTTCAAAAAGTCTTATATTATTTATCCCTCCGAGCTCTAACTCGTGTATTTAAAGCAATTTTTCTAACCTCCTCCCCCTTTTCCCCCGGGTGCACTTTTCTAACTTTTGCCGACACCCCTTACGTGATACATCATTGCACAGCCCTTTGGCCATTCTTTCATATTATGCACCATAGCCTTACATATTTTAGTTCCATTTTTTACCAACAGGGGGCGCCTACCTATCTCGGGTGCTATGGGACAGATCACCTCGACTAATATATCTACGGGTAGGTTGTAAAACGGAGTTTCGTTCGAATAGAGATTTGTTTAGAATAGAGTGCGCCGTCTGGTTTCGGAATGTGGAACTAACAGATTTTGAGAAGGATAAAGTGTTTTGAAAAGAATATTAAACGAAACCTTCTGTGCGATCTCTGATCACACTTACCCACTTATTTATAGGGACTATACGTCACGTTACAGATCTGTAAGAGGTTTTTAGTTTGTTTCATTCAAAATTTAGCTCTAATATTTGAAAAAGATTATCAAGCTAACGTGATTTTTTTCCAATACTGAATTTCTCTAAAGAAGCTCAACAAACTGTTCGAGATCTTTTTATTTTTGTATTTGTAGGTCTGAAAAGAAAGAGAAATCACGCGTCAAGCATAGAAGATAAAACATTTTTTAATACATTCCGAATAATGTAACAAAACTTCGCCGATATAATTTTAATTCATTTTTTAATTCATTTTCAGCAGTAAAATTACGATCGAAATTATTGAATATTTAATACGTGATTTATCACACTGCTAACTAAGCGTAGAACCAACAGAGTGAAAAATGTCCAAGCCGGGAATCGAACCCGGAAACCTTGGAATAGTGTTCCAAGTGCTCTACCATTTATTCTACAAGGACGATACCGCTGCTGTATCGTCCTCGTAGCTTGAAATTTTCGACAAAAACCTGATGCGATGGTTAAAAATGATGGCCAATTTCGGATTCAGTGCTACAAAATACATAAGAACTAGAGAACAGGAATTCTGCTTTTTCAGAATTTAGTGTCGCCCACGGCATTTCCATTACTTAATTTTCTTCTGATGGACTGGTGGCTTCTATTATTATGAAATAGCCATTATAAATGAAGTGTTAGGTTAAGATGAAAGAGCAGCCGTAAAAAGTTAGAACTCTGATTTTCTGGTCAGAATGGGGTGGGGGGGGGGGGGATGGCTATAATTTTTTTTAATAATAAAAAAAAACGATGGCCATTTTTTTCTCCCCATTCTAACCAGAATATCAGAGTTCTAACTTTTAACGACTGCTTTTTCATCTTAACCTAACACTTCATTCATAATGGCTGTTTCATAATAATAGAAGCCACCAGCCCATCAGAAGAAAATAACTCGGTTAAACGTTACTCTACTGCAGTACAAAAAATATTTCAATTTTAAGACTTAAAGCATACGTTTTATTTTATGTAAAATGACGTCATTCGCATCCGCTTAAGAAATCCACAGGTACGATCTACTCTTAAAGATCTACAGTAAAGCATGCATAGCACGTCACTATCGCGAAATAATGCACAAATGCAGCAAAAAGATGCCGCCATTCAAGAAAATCGACAAAAAAAAAAAAAAAAAAAAAAAAAAAAAAACAGCTATCTAATGATTCATAGATACTTAAAATTAAATATAGTTTATAATAGCTCCATTGTTTTAACAGAAATCATTCGTTTAATTTTTTTTTCAAAATTCTACGTATTTTAATTACATTTTCTTTCGGTTGTTATGAGGAAATGGCAAAAAAAATATATAATTACTATATTACAACTATTTTTCCTTTACTTTCTACAGAAATGGAGTGGCCAAGCAAATGGCTCTAAAAACTACAAAAAAAATTAATATTCAAAAAATAAATGGAGATACAGTTTTCAAACAAAATGCATTTAAAAGAATTTTTTTTTCCAATACGACGGTATGAAAAACGAAAATGTGCGATGCTTAGAAGTCTAAAAAATTGCTATAGAGTATTTAATCGTTCTGCTTTGTTTTACGGCTGGCTTCTGTAAAGTAACGTTATTTTTTGGAATACACAAAATAAGCTGGGAGAAATAGCATACTGTACCGGGAGCTAATAATTTATCAAAAACTAGAAAAACATGACACAACCCAAATTTTGCAGGATAGTGTTATTAGAAACTTCTTGATTTAAATCGTTACTCAAAAGGAGTTAGATTAAACTCAGGTTAGATGAAACCTACAAATTGTATAGCTTAAAAATAAGCCTTGAGTCACCATCATTCGATTGATTTTTTTCCCATCTGACGCGCATCCTATTAAAATTTGAGTTTAAATCTTAAATGATATTCACTCAAGCGATCAATTATCACAGTAATCGTATGATTAATACATATTTTTTAAATGATAAATGTATACTTATTCAATCGTAAATAATAACAACGAAAACCTTTGCATTTTATCCTGAGGTAAAAAGTTCTTGTAAAAGATCTCTTTTACGATTCTCTTACAAAATTTTGTTATCTAATTATTCTGCTTAGCAAGCAAGCTGTCGCATAATAAATTTTCCCAGGCAAATAATAATCCAAAAGAAAAAGGAGATTGGCTTATAAAATTGTCCACCTAGGGGAAAGTAAATTAGGATTTTATTGGTACATGTATATCGCAGTACCGTATTTTAGTTTCCTAGTTTAGTTTATAGGATTTATGTTAATATCGATGGATGAGTTAAAGAAATGATTCTTTATCTGTCAACTTTATATTAAGTGTATTATTTTTTTTCATTTTAATAAATGTTTTATCGACAGAAATTTACAGATGAACTCGTTTAGTACGAGCACGGCTAAAACGAGGACACGATTAAAAAGACCAATTTGGATCTTAACCCTTTATACCCGGACGGTACTTTAAAATACCATTAAAATAACTTGTTATAAAATTTATTTAATACATCGCTTAGTAGTAATAGAGTTTAAAAAGAGTTATAGAAACTTTATCTTTTCCAGAAGCATTATTGATTACACAAAACAAAACTATTTTTAAAAGGATGATTTCTGTTGCCTTTGCTTCTTTTCAGCTTTCTTCAGGTTGAAAGATTGGGGGGGGGGGGAGGGCACTTCCGTTCGGAAATATTTCTATATTTATATTCTAAGAACATTATGTTTGTACGTTTCCTAATTCTACAAAATACTAAAAAAATATTTTAAATAAAAGATTTGAATGGAGTTATAAATATTGCACAAAATCCCTATAAATTCAAATTTAATTAATTAATTTTAATTGGCAAAATCCTTCTAAAATTTATTAAAATGATTGTGTAAATCGTCTAATGTAGATTCAAAAATTCATGAAAAATTCTTTAGAAGATGAAATTTTCATGAATTCATAATTTGGGACATAAAGGGTTAAAAATGTTTTATAGTTTAAACTATATTAAGATTTTCGGCGAAAAGCAGAGTAGAATTAGGAATGAAATCCCTTTCATATCGATCACTGCTCTTTCTCATGTAATATGTATCACGACTCTCTATAAAAATATAGTAATTTGTCAGTTTTACCAGACAGAATTACAATCTTCATGGAGAAGCTCCCCCCCCCCTCCCCCCCCCCACACACACACAAAAAAAAAAGTACGTCCCGAGGTTTTGAAAAAAATGAAAGAAAGAAAGTAGAAATTGATATCGTTTATTTGTAAGATTCACAAATCAGTCTTGTAGAGGAATGAGCACAGAATAAAACCTTTATTTGTTTCTTGCTTTAACCCTCTAATACCCTTTTGTTGCCACATGAGTTGCCAATTCGGTGGGGGTTTTTAATTCAGATTTCATGATTGAAAACTACTTTTTTTGAAGCAGTAGTATTTGCCTTTTTTTGATCTGTCATGAAATGAGGTGAATATTACTGTTTAAATAAAAGTTGTAGTAGTCCAGTAAGATAAATAGAAAAAAACTTCCGCTCAACTGACAACTCTTATGGTACCATATATGCTACCAGGGGCCAGGGGCAACAGAGTGTTAAATCCCTCTGCTCCATGTAGCATATAGGCTACAAGGGGCCACAGGGGGGAGGGGGCTAAATTGGATTGTGGTCCATATAACCAACTTTTTTGTGTCTCTCATAGCACTTTTACTTGGAAAAGGATTTGTGAAATTAATAGCTCGAAAACTGAAATAACTATTGCAATGTTAGCTGAGTTTGTTTTGTTTTTTTTTGGGGGGGGGAGGGGGGAGGGAAAGAGAAGTAATCAGTTTCATTACTGTGATGTCATTCATATCCTTTGGAAGAACTACTTCTTTAGAGGTTTTAACTTCCGTACTCTGATTTTGTCCAAACAAAAGACCTGTCTAAAGAAAATTACATTTACAAATATAAAACTGGATATTTTGTTAACTTTTTGACATTAAATCGATTTTAGCATTAAGATAATTAGAATGATTAATAATAATAATTACTAAAATTGTGTGCGTGTTTTTAAGCTTTTTGTTATCCTCATGGGTATTTCGAGTAACGTTTAATACAAGGATTTTTATTATTCCCTTGTTTCTTGTATTAACCTATTCGGACCGTAGTATTTTGGAGTGCATTTAAGTATTTTACTCTATTTTCCACTTTATTATGCATTAAAACTTGTAAAAACACAAACTGTGCAAAAGGAATAAAATTTTAAAAGGAATAATTTTGCGTTTTCTTGAAAATGCATTTACAAGAGAAAGTTCACCTGATAAAACACCATGAATAACCTGCTCCGGTCTCTTGCGACTTCGTCTAAGCAGGTTTTTATCTATTTATATTTACAATAAATATTTGATACAAAGTTTACATACACGTATGTAAAAAGTTATTACGGAATTAACTTGTTGAATCATACGTTATAATACTCAAAATATGAAGAATTTAAATGATCAAAATAAACTAGCTTTACAATTTGCAGCTAATTTTAAAATTATTTATTTATGATCACTAAAAAATTAATCTCGGTTCTATCTATAACAGTTATATGAACTTTTGACTAAAATTAAAATTACAAACCTAAAATTTACAAAATTAAAGTTAAAAACAAATTAGTTATCTAACAATCTATCGAAGTTTATGCTTGTCAATCTGTCTATATGTATGTATCTAAATATACTGTCTGTTCAACAAGAAAACGACCTCCATAATCTGCAAGAATTAAGAACAGTGATTTTTTGTCTTCTATCTTATTAGCTGTTTACTTAGTATTTCGTCCAATCATTTCCATTACTGGTTATAAGTTGACATATTTTCCCCATACATTCGACAAGCTTTTTTGCCTATTCATTTCCATATTGATCGCCATATCTTCTTGATTTGAAAGAGCAGCTGCTTCAACGTGTACACTGACTTTCCTTGAAGCTTCATTTTGATGTGCGATCACACATTTGCAATCAGATTTGCATCTGGGATCTGGGATCATTGTTGGATATTCCATCGTAATGACATTTTTTGTCATTACCATGCACTATACAGTTTGCTGTGACGTTTAGGGTCATTGACTTCTTGCAGCACTCTACTTGTTCTGCCAGAAATCAAAAACTCTCCAGCAGACTTCAAATATTTCTGGTAGATGATTCTCATTTTCTCAGCGTTTAAATTGTCCGTAAACAAAAAGATCTGTAATATCCAGTGTTTTTGTCGCCCGATTTGATCCCCTTTCCGACATATCGTCTCCATTCCCAACTACCCAATATTGCTTTACCCACTTTTTAATTAATGCTTCAGTCTTCCTAATATATTTTCAGCCGTTTTATGTGTCATTTTAGGTCCTTGCGCATGATGAACTAAAAATATTGCCTCGGTTCTCTTAAAGAATTACACTTATTGTAAAAATTATGAATTAATTGACATCTACAGTACAATTTGCCAACAAAGTAGGGGAGACTAGGGATACTTGATCCCCACTTTCTGTTTTTATTTTTTTCTCAGTTGTCATTTGACATTTTAAAGAAATTTTTTAACCAAAATAATCGTGTGTCCATTTCTTATACAATATAAATTTTTTCTTGGTATAAAAAACAAATTAATTTCAGAAAATTGCATTTTTCAATTTTTCAAAAAAGGGATCATGTATCCCCACTTAAAGGGATACTTGATCCTTCGTTGGGGATATTTAATCCCTGCCAAAAATCTAATATTGTTGCATTATGCATACATCGCAGTATTATGAGTTAGTAATAAACATTAAACTTTTATTTCTTTTACTTATGACTACAAGATGAATATTCACTTTGTTGATGACTTGATGTGTAGATATTTATAAAAACTATAAACGCAATTTAATTTTAAAAAAAGCTAAAATGAAAACTTTAGAAACAAAAGCTAGAAAGAAATCAACAAATAGTTAAACTTTATTTTAATAAATAAAACAAGTATACAGCAATACAAAGTAAAAGTGAATAAAAGCTTTCAAAAAACAATGACACAGCCTCATTATCAGCAGGTATTTGTAACTTTGAAAAGTCAAAGTGAAAGGTTATAGTTGTAGCAGTTCTTAAGGTTCCTCCTACCATAAGGATATTAGGCAACTTAATAATGCAATCTGACTCATCAATTATGCTTTTATCAACTTTTTCCGGGAAATTGAATTGATTAAGCGTGCCTTTTCTTCGTAAAATATTGATCTCGCATTCAAAAAGTCCCACTTTTTGTTCTACTTGACCTATATAATGAAATTTTTTTTTTTTTTTTTTTTTTTTTTTTTTTTTTTTTTTTAGAAAATTTGCTAATTTTGACCTTTGAAAAAAAAAAAAAAAAAAAAACTTTTTCTAAATTGATGCTAATGTTCTGTATTTAGTAACAAAACTGAAGTACTTATGTTTGTATTAAAATTTCAGCTATTTGGGGATACATGATCCCTAGGATCAAGCATCCCTAGAAAAAGGGGGATCAAGTATCCCCATTTTGTGTTTAAAACATAAATGTATATTTTAAGTGGTAAATAAACAAAACTAATTTGCTAAAGAAGTTATATATTGAGAATAGTAAAGTTTATACTTTAAAACGATATACAATTCAATTTATCAAATTTCCAACAATCGAAAATAAAAACAAACTTTAAAAACCTTTTAAAAAGTTGAACTTACAACAATTAAATATTTCCTTTTCATGCTGAAACAAAATGGCTGTAAATGATTTTACGTTGCCAGATTATCTGAAATAATGCATCTTAAAATGTGTTACCAGATTTCAAAACTCTACATATTAATTTTAGTATACTTTATGATCGATCAAGTATCCCCTGTCTCCCCTAAATATTGCGCGTAAAAGCACAGAATAATGATTAAAACATATGAGGTCTATCTGATAAATATCCGACCTTGATTTTTCCAGCGCAGTAGTAATTCTATGGCGGCGCCACTGTGCACTTTGAGAGAAGAAAACTTAATGTGCATATTTTAATTATTTCCCCAAGTTCCAGTGAGCCAATCGTTGTCTGCTGGGCGCCGAGTGGAAAGCTGTCATACGTGTTCATCGTATTTTGATTTCTCTCAAGATGGCTGAACGAGTTGAGCAAAGGTACTGCATCAAATTTTGTCAAAGCTTGCTGATTCTCAAAGCGAAACAATTCGTAAGATTCATCAGGTGTCATAAGATTCATCAATGCTCCTCCTCATTCACCGCACCTGATTCAGACTTCCTTGGCGAAACGTAGAATTCCAGTCGTTCGCCAACCTTCAAACTCTCCAGACATGGCTCCTTGCGACTTCCGGTTGTTTCCGAAATCGAAGACGCCATTGAAAGTATCCCGTTTTGAGAATAGAGATGAGATATACAGAACTCGACGGCAGAATTGAACACCATTCCAAAAGAAGCCTTCCAGTGTTTTCGGTAGTGGAAGGAACGGTGGGCCAAGTGTGTGAAGGCGCAAGTGGCCTACTTTGAAGTGGATTAGGGTCCCATTCCCGCCAGGAAACTTATTTAATTTTTTCGGCCAAAGGTCGGATACATTTCAGACAGGCCACGTGTTAACCCTTTATGTACTGAATTATGAATTTATGAAAATTTTATCTTCTAAAGCATTTTTCGTGAATTTTTGAAACTACATTAGAAGATTTTCATAATCATTTAATAAATTTTAGAAGGATTAATTAAATTTGAATTTATAGGGAATTTGTGCAATTACTCAAATCTTTTATTTTAAATATTTTTCTCAATATTTCGTAGAATTAGGAAATGTACAAATATAATGTTCTTCCAAAAAAAAAAAAAAAAAAATCCGAATTGATAGATTCAACCCTACCTCCCCCCCCCCCCCCTCCCCAACGCCAGGAAAGCTGAAAAGATGCAAAGGCAAAATAAATCATCCTTTTAAAAATATTTTTTTTTTTTTTTTTGTAACCAATAATGCTTTTGGAAAAGATAAAGTAAAGTGTCTATAACTCATTCTAAACTGTATTATTACTAATCGATTTATTAAATAAAATTTATAACAAGTTATTTTACTGGTACTTATAAGTACCGTCAGCAGATGATGGGTTAACACAGTTGGTGATGGAGTAGTTCCTTATTAAATAACAACGGGTCGCATTTCTGTAGAACAGACTAGATGTCGTGTGATTACAATAATATATTTTTTTAACAAAACCATATTAATTTATAAAATCGTAGCGTACAAACTATAAATATTATTTTTCTACAATATTATGTTTTTTTATACATATAAATCGTAACTTCTACTATGAACAATTTATTTATTTATTTTTTTTTTTTTCTATAACCAAAAATTTTTCTGTATAAATTATACCGATGCATACAGAAAACGAAAATCTTCGTCTCTAAAGTTCTCTGCGTATATTGTGATAGCGCTGAATACATATTTATAAATGGATATGGTAGACAATATGTTATCGTCTTCCCTTAATAGTGTAATTTATTTTGCAGTTTAAAAGATGGATCCAGCAAACATTTATCAGTAGCGATTTATTTTTACAATATCCGTCAGCAGGATATGAAACTGATAAATAGTATGCGATTTACTCCCGGAATTTTTACTCTTAGTAATTTTTAGTTATTTCTGCACTTTAAACAACTGTCTTTAAAAAGTAGATATACGTTGAAATTAAATTTGTGTAAGTTAGAAAATTAAAAGCTCTCTACTCTAAAGCTCCTGCGTATTTTGAGATAAAGCATAACACATATTTATAAGCATGTATCAGAACCAATATTTTATCTTCTCGCTTTAACAGCATAGTTTGAAAGATCGATGTGTGAAGCATTTATCAGCAGAAATTTGTTTTTATAAAATCCGTCAGTAAGATATGAAACTGATAAATAATGTGCGATTTATTTGAAGAATTTTAATTTTCCTAACTTTGAGCATTTAAACATAATTTTCTTCTGTTAAATATTAGTATTGATTATTACATTACACATTATTTTTTTAACTTCTTTTTATGGAGTATTTTGAAGATTTTTTAAAATTCCTATAAAGTTGGTAATAATTTTGAAGATAACTTCTATTAATCTTTTAACCTTTCTACAAAATATAAATATTGTATATGATTCTCGTAACAGGTCTTCAACTTTGTTACAAATTGATTCTTATTTATTTCCTACATTGTTTAAGCTCGAGAAGGAATCGGAATAAATCTTAGACGTCTTCCATTTTTAATTGAAAATATTTGTATAGCAGATTTTGTATTTTATTTATGAAGATTGTACATAAAATGATAAGATGCATGCAAAATACAAAACTTAAAAATGTCTAAGATTTATTTTGATTTCATTTGAACAGAATCTAATTTTTTAGGCTGTTTTAAATATCATATTGTATGAATTTTATTTTTATTTTTTAATCTTCAATTGGTTTAACTTATTTGTCAGAAAAATTTAACATTAAATGTAGAACTAATTGAATGAAATATCTTAATATCTGTCCCTTCTCGGGCTTAAACAATGTAGGAAATATATATATATATATATTTTTAATTTGTTCTTCAAATTACGTGTTGATTTAATATGTCAAGTTTTTTAATAACTACTGCATTCAGACGAACTCATTTCAAAATTAATGGAGGGTATCATTATCAGGCTTTTGATGTATGCGGTATTGCATCACAATGTGTGATGCAGTTTACCAATGTATAATTCAAAATATTTCACCACCGCGGTAATGCAGGTTGCTGTAGTTAGGACAAAAACGTCCAATCTGAACGTAAAAAATCTATAATCAAAACATAAAAAAATAATTTCACTTAAATTTAGTTACCATATTTCCCACTCAGGAACGCTACGAATGTAAAAATAAATTGTGTTGAATCCTTACTGCTAATATTTAACAATATTATAGCTGTGATACCGTAAAAAATTTTTAAAAAAATGTTTTACTTAAATTTTGTTACCTTATTCCCTCTCAAGGGGTGATCTAAACGCAAGAGAAAATTATTACCCAGGTTTTAACTTGGGATATAAATAGTTCCCATCTTGGAAAAAAAAAAACATTTTAATATGTAAGTTGTGTAATTCCTCACTGCCTCGCAGAGTTCTTCGCTGGCTTTTCATCAACGTTAGCGATTTGGCGAATAAGTAATAAAAAACAGTAGCCAAATGAAAACAAACGTTAATAGATTCAACAAAATAGATTCGGCGTGAAACACTATAAAAAAAATGTCTTTAACCCTTTATTGTATACCTTTTTTTTTTTTCAATATGTTCTAAAATGACATAGTTTTTTGTAATTGCATAAAAAAATAGAAATTCGACTATCTGCTACAGAAACTATTAAAAATAAATACATTCTAGATGTCTCCAAAATGTGTAAATGTTTCAGGCAATCTTTAAGCGGTCTAAGTAAAAATTCAAAACAGCTATCTTTGATTTACCGTTGTGAAAATATACACTAAAAATTGCTATGAGATTTTGAATCTAACCGATAGAAAAAATTGATGATTAGCCAATGATACTTTGCATACAACTAATAAACAGTACGGTAGACGGCTAATTTCAAAGCCGCATTCCAGCAAAACATTTCTCTATTTGGTGATTAATGTGAGTGATTTTGTTTGTGAATTTACCGGCGCATACATAGTGATTAACTGACAACTGAGAAATACCTATCGTATAATCCTTTCTATCTATGTCTTTGACTGCGCTAAACTGAATTGGTGTTGAGACAGTATCTCTATAAATAGAGTAATGTAAATGGCACGGTGCGATTGAAGAAGACAAGCGACATCAATCATACAGTAACGTGGATAAGAATCTCGACTGTATTGCCACACAAAAAAAAGAGCAGAAATTGAGCACTCGCAATTTGGCGAGTCTGATTGTTCGTTTACTCGCTAAATAAAGCATTTTGTCGCGATTTGGCGCAATGGCGAGCGGCAGCGAGAACACTGCTGCCTCGTACCTTCTATCCCTAGCTACCTGCGTAAAAATAGCTATCCTTTTTTAAACTTTTTACTAAAACATAAACTTGACCAAAGGGCGATTCCGTGCAGAGTGTCACACACGTAACGCAGACTTTAATTTGTATTTATTCAATTATTTATTTAATTTTAATGTTAATTCTGATTTTAAGTGGTATGGTTAAAAAGTTATTAACATATTTTTAAATTTAAATGTGTGGCAATAAAATTCACAGAAGTATATAATTTAATTTCAGTACTCAAAATGTGCTTTTTTCTGAAGTAGGAAAAAAGCACATTTTGAGTAATGAAATTAAATGATATACTTCTGTGAGTTTTATTGCCACACATTTAAATTTAAAAATATGGTAATAGCTTATTTACCATACCACTTAAAATCAGAATTAACATTAAAATTTAATAAATAATTGAATAAATGCAATTTAAAGGCTGCGTTACGTGTGTGACATAACTCCACGGAATCGCCCCAAAGCAAAAACTTATTCTTCAAATGTCCTTTTTATTTCCATTATGACGCCATATTCATCTTTTTCATTCTTAAAAAAAAAAAAAATAAATAAAAATAAAAAACCTATTTCAGTTTAATTTTTCACGTGGAAATCTTTCAACTAAAAACAGACAAATTATGATTACGGCTTTTGAATTACTTGCAACAATGAAGAAAAAAAGGTTAAGTTTATAGGAAAAATGTCCGTTAATTCTGAATGAAAAAAGCGAAATTTGAAATTATTAAGAAAAATATTTGAATAATGTTAGTAAATATTAGCCCACGTTACTCTCTTGGTTATAATTCACCCATATGGAAGGGCATTTTGTCATCCGTTTTGACCCTGACATCAGGCAAACATTTTTACATTTTAAATTTATAATATCATTAGAATTAATAAAGAATAATAATAAAAAAAATGTGGCATTAGAGACAAAAAGGTGGGAAGAAAAAGTGAAAAAGTTATGAGCTCCATAGGCTTTTCCATGTTAAATTAACATTGAAAAGTGACACTGAAAATAAATAGGTATTGCGCTGACGTGCAATACTTAAATAAATTGTTTGAATATAAAATATGCATTAAAAATAACAACAAAATTTAGATTTTCATTTTAGCATAGTTTTTTTTTAATTTGTGGATGCAATAGCATTCTTAAAACAGCAGTAATATGTAGAAAAGCTGTCCGAAAGGGAAAAATCGAAAATTTCAACTTTCGGCCTCTAAATGACAGACAAAAAATTACAAAAAACTCCGTAAAATTGAATCTATTAGATAATAAAATCTATTCCTGGGAAAAAATTCCAAACTCCGACGCCGAACTTTGAACCAGAAACCTTTTGAATAGCAGACAAATGCACTTCCACGCAGCTATCTAGCCTACGCAAAAAATATTGAAATTAAAGTTTGGTTTTAAAATCTAAATCGCAGAAATGCTCGGATGTCATTAAATTAATTCATTTAATTAAAATAATATAAGACTTTTTCAAAATTTTATTTTCTGTCGTGTGATTGAAGGTATACAGCTATAAATATGCAAAACTGAAGTCTTTAACTTATATAGTTTCCGAGAACGTGACATGAACGAAACCCTAAAAGGCATTTTGTAGTTTCGTGTTTGACGCATGCTTAATCCTGAATGATTTCTACATTGATAGCAACCGTTCTAATTTCGATTGTTTCAGTGTTTCACCACGTGGTTCGATCACATATCCGTTAAATTCTTGCTCTACTTATTTATTTAATTATTTGTGAAGTTTTAATTTTGTTTGGTAATTTAGTAACGTAATATGACACATAAACAAATATATGCTGAATTAATAAAATAGTTTTGAGCGCAAATGGGTTATTCCGTAATCGGGTTGCACGTTCATATTGAGATAGATTTTTAAAAAATTCTTGATTAAAATATAGTTTTAAAATCATAAAATAATCCGTAAATTGAAATGCAGTTTTCATAGAAATTGCATTGGAAAATAAAATTCTTTCCTATACGACGACGTAAAAATTGTGCGAGATTGAAATTGTGCGAGGTTTATAAGTTAAAAAAATTGCGATATAACGAAGCTGATTGTTCTACTGTTTGCCATTATTGATACGAAGTCGGCGTTACTCAAAGATAAGTATTACCTTCTTTAAAACGTTCGATTTATCCGATGCTTTGTGTTATCCGAGCTCCAGTACATAAAGAATCTATCATTATAAGATATACTTCTATATTACTATATACTATTCTGTGTTATATACTCTATTTTATAAAGACATTTTTGTACGAAACATGTACATTTGTATAAACTAAAGTCCATTAAAAATAAAGATGTTTGTTTTGCAGCAATGATTTCATTGAAAAATCCCTGCGGCCTTCATTACTTTAAATAAATATTGAAAATTCTGTAATATTTTTTATGTAAGAAAAAAACATATAAATAGTGGCTAAAACCGTAGACAAATAAGGTTTTATCTACGTAAATATGCGATTCAAACATCCCGAGATTTCAAATTCTATGTTTGAAAGATAAGATTTCATCTTCTAAAGCTTAGAGTAAATCCGATTGAACTTGTCTATGTACTAAGCTAAGAGCTACCATATTTATTTTGAAGATTGCTTTATGATAGAGGCATACATATTAAAAATTAGTAAAATCCGTACATGTTTTTAAATTTTCATATCATCGTTATTTCTTTTTAAATTGATAATTCGTTGTTATAAGAAGAGATTAAGCATAAAAAATTAATTATCTAAAATCAAAAAGGCTAATATTGTGCACATATTTTATTGCCAGAAATATATAGACTACAGAAAATAAAGATTTTAAATTACCTTTAAAATAAATATGAAAGCTAGCCCAGGAGAACTTTTCACGTTTTTATTTATTTTGTGTGAGCATATTATGAACATTTAAATGAATTATATACTATGCACACCAAATATAGTTAACAGAAATATATAGATGAATGTGTATAAATCGATATATACTAAATAAACATCTAGTAGTTTATTGATTATTGTAATATAACATACTTTTCTTCCTATCTATCTATATTATAAAGGACAAACGTGTCCGTGCATAACGCTGCCGTTGTTTTGACGAAGGCAACAGCAGACGATTAAATTTAACTTTACTGCAGTTTTTTAAACTTCTAAATACCGCACATTTTAAATTTTTACACCGTCGAATAAGGAAATATATACCGGGTGATACAGGCTCGATTTTTTTTACCTTTCTCTTCTTCCATGCGGAAAAAGGAGATTAAAATGTATTGAGTGGATCCCAAAGTACCAAAAATCGAGCCTGAATTTAGCGCCTATTGCTTACAGCGCCATCTATTGTTTGTAATTGGGACTCAAATCGAAAATCACTATTAAAAAAACTTTTGACCTTATGCATAACCCTCCTGCAAGAATTTTTTAAATATCTGTCACCGTTTGCAAGTTATTGAATTTTAAAATCAGTCCTTTTTAGGACACCCGGTATATATATACATATTCAAATTCAATTTGTTTCAAAACTACCGCAATTTGTTTGAAAACTGTATCTTAATTTGTTTGAAAACTGTACTGAATTTTGTTGTTTTTAAAATAATTTTCAAGCATGCTTTTTTAAAATTTATTTCTATTGTGTGCAGACGATTGCGAAAGAGAAATCCGTTTATACTTAAATTAATATAAATAGCTCATCATTTGTTTCCAGCTCAAAAAATTGTTTCAGGTTCAAAAATTTTTGAAGACATTAATTTTTGATTAACTGCAATTTTTAGGGTTCCGTTCTTAAAAAGTAAGGAACCATTTTTAGATCACTCTTGTGTCTGTCTGTCTCAGCCATTTTACTCGTAAGCTATGGAACGTAGACAGTTCAAATTGGCTGAAGTAATAAAGGTTATTGACTCACATATTTATAGATTCTTAAACATTCAGAAATATATTTAGAGAAAATGTAGAGGGGCTAATAAAGTTACTTAAAAAAAATATTTTCTTAGTATATCGTGTGGGGATATCGTGGGAAAGCGTTCGTAATGCCGAATTTAGAAATACACTTTTTTTAATTTTAGATATTATACTTTTTGGACGTAAGTATAGACTCTGTTTTTCATTGAAATGAATTCACACCATTAAATTGGGAAAATTAAAAATGGAATTTCTTAACTATTTAAAAATAATAATTTTAATATAAATCGATTTTTATATGATGCAGAACAAAATGTAAAATATTTTTGTAATTGGAACTACACCTCTAAAATTAACGGTTATTAGCTATTGGTAAACGATAATAAGAGATACCCTGTATAAAAAATAAACACTGTTTTAAAAGCCCGATTGGTAAAAAAGCGAAATTTTGATACTCGACTTCATTGCAGCCATATCCATCAACGCATATTTACAGCGAATCCCACAAGAATACGAAAATATTATTTATACACTTTCAATCAAATTCAATTTATCCAACCAAGTTTCTTACGTACAAATATTTTTGTAAATTAATTACAATTGTATTAAAACTAAGTGTCCTCACAAATTTTACGATGCTATTTTCTTTCTTTTTTTTTCAGTAAAATAAAATCACAGAAATAAAAAAAAAAGCTTACCAACTGTTATTTTTTAAAAACGCAATAATGACAAAAAAATTAATAATAATAATTAATAATAATTAAATTAATAATAATAATAATAATAATAAAAAGAAAATAAAAACATCCCCCCACACACACACCCGAAAAAAAATCTAGCAACAGAAACCTCCCCCTCCCCCCCTCCCCAATTTGAATATTTAAAATCAAAGAAACAATCATCTGCCAAATGAACGCTGCACAAAGAGTCGAAATTAAAAAACATCTTTACACTTCACAAACCATCCTCTGCTCATATCCGTTACTCGATCGAGAACGTAATTTTCCTTTCATTCCAGAAACCGCGAGAAGTCTTTTTCCGTCCCATTCCAAAATACACTAACGACTCAAGTCATTTCACACTACCGTATTTATCTACACAACAAATTGCAATTACTTTAAGTTTTATCTACTTCCATGATTTTATAACTCTGAAGAGTAAAACCATCTTTGTTTCTTAACTTTAACATCTTTGTTCTTCTTTCAAAAAAATATATTAAGTTCATAAAAAGTAATAATTTCATGATTATTTTTGATAAAAATTTTTAAAAATATATTTTTTTTTGCTTTGAAACACCAAAAAGTTTATAAGTTCCACGGTGTTCCGCAACGACATATAATTGAAACAATAGCCTCAACTATTATCTAATGAATCATGAAGAAACCAGCTGCCATAAACTGCCATCCTGCATTTCGTGCAGGTTTTTGCAACCACAAGTAAAAATATCACTTTTTAGTTGCTTCAAAAGCTATGACATTTATTATTTTTCACAGTAATTTAGCTGGCAAACATTTTTGAAATTTTTAGATTATTCAGTTTTGTGATAGATTATTATGTATTATATTACAAATAAGTATTATAATCATAAGCATAAAGGAATTTGATAAGCAAGATTAGTAACAAAAAAATGAAAAGAATTCTCTATCATCGATACAATAGAAATACATTTTCTTATCTTTATAGGTAATAATTTTGTGTATTCTATCGTAATTAGAAGAATTATTTTGTCAATTGCAATGTTTGCTAGATCATACTGATGAACGTATTTTATTAATGCAAACGGAAATTATTAAGAATCTGACTTCCGAGAACATTTGCAATCTAAATTTGATTTTAAGTGGGGATGTAATAGTACATCTGGTCAAAGTACTTTTAAACAAAGATTTAGCGTTGAGGAGGGTAGAAATTAGGTTCAAATAGCTTTTTTACCTCTCTAGTGCCACTAGAACTTAAGTGTTGCGAAAAATTCAGAAATCGTTATCTGGAAAAATTCGTGATCTTCATCTTCTCGATTTTTAGGCCCATCAGAATCCATTTTATGCACAAAAATACGGAAGCTACTGTCAGTGAAATGGATTATATTACAGATCAGAAGAGTAAACTTATTCCTTTTAAAACAATCATTGATAGAAAATAAGTAGGCGTTAATTACAAACTAGTTTTAACGATGATTGATTGTAAAATTTTTAATGTCATTACTATTAATTTGTCAACTAAACGTTGGTACCTTCATCAGGCAACTAATACCTATATCAGTCAAACTATTTTCAAACTAAAAGTGAATGAAAATCATTTACAATTTATGTATGTCCACGTCACATGCCTGTATAAGATCTTTTGAATGTACCTTGCATTTGGCATGCAAACGGGATATAAAGAAATGACAAGTGTGCACTCCTGACGAGAAAAAAAAATTAAAATTGCAAAACAAAATTTACGAAACAGATTTCGTTTACAATTAGGACTTCTCGTCGGAAAATCAAAACTCCGATTTGGTAGCACAAATGCTTAGAATACAGCTCATCGATTCTTTGAAAACGCAACTATTTCTGCTTCCATAAGGAGCGTAGATTAAGATTTGATCAAACGATTCCATGTCATATTACAAGTAATTTCTTTACATTCATTTGATCTATTTCGTGGATTATTGCTCACAAACAGCTTGTAAATTCGTCGAATTGTATTCCTAGTTCTATATGCCAACTTCAGTGCACAAACTACTTATTCATGGCACAGAAATAATACCTTCCTCGTTATTGTCTGTTGGGCAAATCTCGGGAGACGCTCAAGAATCATGCAACAAATTGATCAAAAGGTATCGAGATGATTTCTCCCTAAAATGCAGTAGGACGTAAACATTGGAAGATTTCTTTGCAGCTTTTAATCTTATTAGATGTCTTCATTTCAAGCTTACGTAAATTACCATTGAAGAAAGTAATAACCTTGCCCCTAGAGGCGCAGAAACTTCTGTAATATATTTCGACACCTCCCCTTCTGAAGAGTCTACTTAGTATACTACATATTATTCAGAAGATGAATTTTAGAATATCCTTTCGTTTTATTTTAATAATATACAGAAATTAAACCTTGTAGTATTTTATTTTTTATTAATGTACTTAATTGCATTTTATAAATAAATATTCATCGTTTAGTTTCGATTAAAAACATCTTAGTTCCTTGAAAACACCTTGTAACGTTTAGCCTCGAAACTTTTTAATTTCGAGACTCGAAATATTTTGTTTAAATCTAATTGTTTTTATTTTTAATTCGCCATTTTTTAACATTTAATTTTTGATTCGTACTTATCATCCTCAAAAGTACCTGTTTACGAAATTTTATAGAAATTGAATAACTTTCAAAGCATTTTAAGTCCGCCATATTGGATCCGCCATTTTGTATTTTGGAATTTTAATTTTTGAATCGAGATCAGAATCCTGAAAAACACCGGTGTACTAAATTTCGTAGAATTTAAATAATATTTTCAGACTTTGGCCAGCTTTTCGGGATTTTGCAGCACTGTGCGTCGGCCTAATCGTTCGGAGTTTTCGCGGTTTTCTTCGAGCCATGTATTCCCATGCGTAGATACGGGTTAGATTCCCTTAGAAAGACCCCCACGAAGGGCACTCCCTCCTCGGGCCTATATCCCTAGAGTAGATAATCGGACGCCAAAAATCAATCAACCAACCAACCAACCTTGAGCTATCGCTGCATGTTCGCTAGAGTCTAAGAAAGACATGAAAAGCAGATTTTTGATTTCTTCTCGCTTTGAAGAATTGTAACAAATGTTCATAAGCGTTTAAAATATTTTTTTAAGTACATTTTTAAAGCTCTTTTTTTTATTGGTACAGAAAACAAATTTCGGAAATTTTATTTTTATTATAATTTTAATGTGTACTTCTAAATAACGATTGTTTCACCTCTTTTTTAATACTTCGCTGGTGTCGCGTTCAAACTTTAACAGGGACTTTTCGTTAATCTGTTACTAAATAATTAATCATACAACAATAACATTGTTATTTATCCTAATACGTTAAATAATGCCCATCTCTAAGCTATACACAAACCCTACGTTGTATAGTTTTTTACGAAGTCGCCTTATTCTGTTAGGAACTTTTTTTGTAATAATACAGTTACTAATTAATATATTTATTGTACGGAACCCTCTGTACGTGTGTAATACTCGCACTTGACCGTTTATTTTTATCAAACAACGTTTTTATTTAATGATATATAAGTGTTTTGCATCAAAAGTCGCTTGCAGAACATTTCGAAAAATACACCATTCATCGCTGTGCCGAGCAATAAGGATGTTAACGTAAGAACTACTACATATGATGGAGATTTCACCTACTGAGAGCCTGGGTTTATCCCTTTGTTATTATAACAAAAGTATCAAATTCATGCAGAATCTACTCGTATTTACATATTATTTTAAAACAAACTTTACGGTCTAGCATAATCTTGATTTATTGATGGTTTAGAGTTTAAAAGGAGTTTGACTACTTGGAATTAAAACTAATAAAATTAACAATTTTAAAAACAGGGTGCAAATGGCTGATGTCAGTATCATCCGTTCATGTACCATAGCTGATAAAACCATTTAAATGAATGGCATGTGCTAAGTAATTGCCTTAAAAAAAAAAGAGTACTTACTTGCTTCTTCTCTACAAACCAGGAAGCGTAATTTAATAAAATTTTAATGATAGCGTCATGTGATGATCTTTTTCCTATATATATTAATGAAGTTCAGTACCTGAAAAAATTCAAAATTTGACTAAAGTATCGATTTAGGGAAATTTATAACTAAGAAAATCCATATGCTTAACACATTCGCTACCGAAAAACTTTGATGAATTGAAACGTGGCCTGTGATATCAGCTTTTTTTTATGTGACTTAACACTTGAGTCACATCCTTTAAGTAACGTAAGTTTAGAGCATGAGCGCTTTCGAAGAGAAAATTTAACTTATAATAGAAAGAATATTTGATGAAAATCACAAAGAGAAAAATATTATTCATAAGCATTCAAAAATTAGAATTATTGCTTTTCACGTTAAATTAGAATTTTGTTTTGTTTTGTGTATTCTTCTTTATTGTTTCGACGAATATTGTATCTGAAGTTTCCTTTAACAATTCTAATAGTAACCCTTTTATTTACCGGAATTTGAATTGCAATGTAGTCTCAAGTTCTTTCAGTTTTTCTGTTTCTTTTGTGAAGAAACCTTAAATCACTCTGAATAAAAGTTAATCTCAAGGATCGAAATTTAACAACTTCCTGAGATTTGAGACTTCCACCGCATTCAGTTCCTCCCAACTGAAGAAACATTTTAATCTATCGATGAAACCAGGCCGAAACTAGCCTTTTTTGCGCCCGGGGCAAACATGAATTTGGTCGCCCACCCCCCTTTCTTCCTCAAAGTATATTTACAAAGAGAACTTTACTAATTTTCTAATGGCCGATTTTTTTAAAAATTTAAAATATGTAATCATAAAATATGTAATACTGAACTACGTAAACTGAATGTGACGTTTGTTGCAATTATAGTTCGTTCACATAAAAGAATTCGCATGTATTACCGGCTATTTACAGTGTTTGCTTATACAGTAGAGTTCCGATTATCCGAGTCCCGCTTAACCGAGTTTCCGCTTTAACCGAGTTATTTTCTTTTGATGGACTGATGGCTTCTGTTATTATGAAACAGCCATTATAAATGAAGTGTTAGGTGAAGATGAAAGAGCAGCCGTAAAAAGTTAGAACTCTGATTTTCTGGTCAAAATGGGAAGAAAAAAAAATGGCTATGGCCATTTTTTTCCCCATTCCATGAAGTGTATCATTAATAAAGTGCAGGATTTAAAAAAAAGTGTTCTGAGCTGTGATATTTATTTTTTAAATGCATCTGATTATATACTAGAAAATCTGCAGATCAGGAGACTCAACGTCAGCTCTGCAAGTCATTGTTTTTAGACACACTTTGGTAATATTCAATTTCCTGCAAACCGCAATTTAAAGTTTTCAAATTATGTAATTATTTATTAAACAAAAACATAATTTAAAGAACAAATTAAAAAAACAAAATTTATTTCCTACATTGTTTAAGCCCGAGAAGGGACAGATATTAAATTATTTCATTCAATTCGTTCTACATTTAATGTTAAATTTTTGTAACAAATTAGTTAAGCCAATTGAAGATTAAAAAATAAAAATAAAATTCATACAATATGATACTTAAAACACCCTAAAAAATTAGATTCCGTTCAAATGAAATCGAAAAAAATCTTAGACTTCTTCCATTTTTAATTGAAAATATTTGTATTATGTTTATGACAATTGTGCATGCAAAATACAAAACTTAAAAAAAAGTCTAAGATTTATTTCGATTTCATTTGAACGGAATCTAATTTTTTAGGGCGTTTGAAGTATCATATTGTATGAATTTTATTTTTATTTTTTAATCTTCAATTGGCTTAACTAATTTGTTACAAAAATTTAACATTAAATGTACAACTAATTGAATGAAATAATTTAATATCTGTCCCTTCTCGGGCTTAAACAATGTAGGAAATAAATTTTGTTTTTTTAATTTGTTCTTTAAATTATGTTTTTGTTTAATATGTCAAGTTTTTTAATAACTAATGCACTCAGACGAACGCATTTCAAAATTAATAGAGATTATCATCATCAGGCTTTGTTGTATGCTGTATTGCATCACAATGTGGGATGCAGTTTACCAATGTGTAATTCAAAATGTTTCACCACTGTAGTAATGCAGGTTGCGGTAGTTTGGACAAAAGCTTCTAATCTGAACGTAAAAAATCTATAATCAAAACATAAAAAATTAACTTCCCTTAAATTTAGATACCCTATTTCCCACTCAGGAACGCTATGAATGTAAATGTAAAGTGTGTTGAATCCTTACTGCTAATATTTAACAATATTATAGCTGTGATACAATAAAAAAAAATAAAAGTCTTACTTAAATTTTTAAATCTTATTCTCTCCCAAGGGGTGATGTAAACACATCAGAAAATTATTACCTAAGTTTAACTTGGGGTATAAATAGTTCTGATCTCAAAAAAAAAAATACATTTTCAAATTTAAGTTATGTAATTCCGCACTAAGTTCGCTACCTGCGTAAAAATAGCTATCCACTAGAAACTTTCTAAAATATAAACTTGACCAAAGCAAAAACTTATTTTGAAAATATCCTTTTAATTTTCACTATGACGCCATATTCACCTTTTATTTTTTTGAAAAAAAAATTAGCTCAATTTAATATTTCACGTGAAAATCTTGCAACGAAAAAGAAATAAATTATTATTACGGCTTTTGAAATTTTTGCAACAATGAAGTAAAAATGTTACATTTTCTATGAAAAATGTCCGTTGATTTTCAATGGAATAAGCGAAAATTGGAATTATTAAGAAAAATATTTGAATGATGTAAAAAAAAAAAAAATGGCCCATGTTTCTCTCTGGATTATTCAAAGGCATTTTACCGTTCGTTTTGACCCTAACGTCAGGCAAACGTTTTTACACTTTAAATTTATAATATCAATGGAATTAGTAAAGAATAAAAAATGAGTGACATCAGGGACAAAAAGGTGGGAAGAAAAAATGAAAAAGTTATGATCTCCATAGGCTTTTCCATGTTAAATTAACATTGGGAAGTGACACTGGAAATAAATAAGTATTGCGCTGCCGCGCAATACTTAAATAAGAATAAAAAATACGAAGTGTAATAATTTTTTTTTGGGGGGGGGGGAGGGGGGTAAACACGGGATTGCGTCATAGGCAGGTTCTTTTTCTCGGGTTTTTACTGTAATTTAATTTTATTACCTAGAAATGCATCTACCATCTACCCATCTTAAAGAATAATAAAAATAAATATATGAATTTTAATTGTGGAATAATAGCGATTTAAAAATGCGTGCATTTAAATTTTTAAAAAATTAGGCCAGACCAAATTTTACTGATATTTTTACTAGATAGGCCAGAGTCGTTCCGGTCCAGTGATTGTCAAATGAACTGGGTTGGAACGAAGACTGAAAATTTCTGCTAGTTCAGACCTCAAAAAGAATGCAGTCAAGCCCCGGCTTGGGACGGCATATAAATCCAGCCCCGTCCCCGGAACTCTAGAAAAAGTAATCCCCAAACAAAGCTCGGACCGAGTGTTGGGAAAGAAAATTGGGCAGGGGCCATGAAGACCCTTACATCGAATAACCAAAAGATTAGTTCACAAAATTTTGTAAAGTTGAACAAAAAAATTCTAAAAAAAATTCTTAAAAACGAGTTTTTAGTGAACTTCACTCACTTTCATAGATGAGTTTGAGTTGAACGAGTTCGTTCCAAAATTTTTGCATTCGAACGTGAACTTGACTCATTTTTGAAAAATTGAGTTTGAGTTTGAATTAGTTTGTTTATTTTGTGAGCGTACCCAACACTGGTTAAATTATTATCATTAGTATATTTTAAATTTATGTTTAGCGTGTTACAACTTTCCAATAATTTCTGTGAAAATTGTTTTCGTAATTCACTTGACATCATGAAATTATAGCAATTGTTTATAAAAATTTTTTATCTAAATCCGAAATAGAATGTCAAAAATAAATAAATAAATAAAGATCACCCAGCTACATGACAAGAACTATAACATAAAACTTTGGAATAAAGCTTATCGTAAGCCTCTTGATCCTCTCAAAGCTTTCTTGGCATCACTTTGTTGTCGATTTTGTTTCCTTCTCAACTTCATTGGTGAACCTTCTGATTAAAAGCATTTATACGTCCATTACCTCTTTCACACTCTTATAATATCCTTTTTATCTCATTGTCTCTTTTCTCAATTGATTTGGGAAAGAAAAGTAATTTCCTGAATTCCTGATGCGTCCAAGATCCAGAAAAAAAAAACCCCTAAGAATCTAAACCTGTTAATTTCGATTTTCAATTGCAGGAAATCAAATTCGTTAACTCTTTTTTCGAATTGTAAAGCATTGGAAAAATCTAAACGAAAACTAATCGGAAATTGTACGTCAACGTAGTAAATGCGGTGCGTTAATACTATAACTAGTTTTATATATATTCAGATCTTGGCGCAATAGCTGTTGTACTCTTATGCAAAAATGCATGAATACAAAATTTATTACGATTATATATATTAAATTTAGTAATACGGAAATAATAAGACTCTATCTTAAATAGGACGTAATCACCATGGTAACCTAGAATCTTTACCTATCATGGAATATAACTGAATTAATTACGTGTGATAGGATTTATTAGAATGAAAAAAAAAATATTAATATCTTTTTAAGTTTTGATTCGATTTTCATAATATTTGGAATGACTCGACAAAAATCTGCAACGACTATAAATATTAAATTTCAAACCATTCGGTTGGGTAGTAGTTCTGCTATTATAAATTTATTATGCGTAATTAATGAATATATTAATGTTATTATGCGGACAGACGGACGGACCAGACGACGACTATAGGTGACGACTATCTATATAATTACGAACGCACCTAACAAGGCTAACGAACCATAAAAACTTTTTTTTTCTGCTTGGAGTCATTATTTTGGCTAAAATAAATTTCGAGGAGAAAAACTAAACAATGGTAATGAAGGTATGAAAAATAAAACAACTACCAAATGCACGCAAGAAGTAAACTTGACAGAACTAGCGTTTCGTATCCATTACAAGATACTGCCAGTTTATTTATGGAAACAATTTTATTAAACGAAGAATAGCAAAGACGACTGTTTTTGAGATTCGCAATTTATTTCAATTACCCTTGGAGATAGTAAGAACATTTATTTAACTTCAAGATTTTTGCTTGTAATTTTATATGCTTTATTTATTTTTTTACTATCAAAAGTAATATCCCTGAGATTATAGAAAACTTGAAATATTTTGTTTTAGAATGAAAATTAATGTAATTTTTTTTTCCATACAGTATCATTTATTGCGATATTAAATCGGAATGTTGTAAAAAGTAATCGTATTTAAATCAGATGTTTTCAGATCCCATTTGTAAAAAATGTGTTATTTCCAACTGAAAGGAACTTGGTGTAGATATGCTAATTGGGACATTCGGATAAAAATATTTTTCCGTCTTCTTTCAAACTCAAAAGTCATAGAAATAATTTACAAATTTTATTCCGAAATCCCAAATGGCATATTAAAAGAAAAAAAAATACATATGGCTAGAAATATTACATAAATTTCCTAATTAAAGCTTATAGTAAGTCTGTCGATCTCCTCAAGTATTAACAGCATGGCATTGTTATCAATTTTGTTTCCTTCTCATCTTCATTGGAGAACTTCATGATTAAATGCATTTATATGTTCATTACCTCTTTCACACTTTTTATAATTTTCCGTTTTATCTCATTATCTATTTCCTAGGTTGATTGTGGGAAAAGAAAGTAGTTTCCTACATTCTTCATGTGTCCATATTTCAGAAAAGAAATTAACACGTGAATCTGCAAAGTTCGATTTATTTCGATTTTCAATTACAAGGAACTAAATTCGTTTCTAAATTAATGAACTTTTTTTCTAATTGTAAATCTTTGGAGGAATGTAAATAGAAACAAGGCAAATGAAGCGAGAGTACTTTATTTTCTATTTGGAGTCATTAATTTTATTTGAATAAATTTTATGAATGAATAATTACAATGCTAATAAAGATATAGAAGTATAAAATAGCTACTAAATGCACATAGTAAATTTGAGAGTAAAACCAACTTTCCTTATCTATTACAGGATGCTGCTTTTTATTTACAGAAACAATTTTATTAAAACAAAAATAGTACAGAACAGATTTTTTGAGTTTGGTAATTTCTTTCAGTTACCCATAGATTTATTTCAATTGCCAACAATGACAGGAAAAATATTTAATTGTAAGATTTTTATTCGTAAAAAAAAAAGACTGATATACTTTGCATCGTTTACCCGTGTAACAGAATGGGTTGCTCATTCTCAGAAGACAGCCCTTTATATTGAAATAAAGAATACTTTATTGACAGACAACATGAATAATGCATAATAATAACATTTTTCTTCATTAAATATTTAGAGAATAGATGAAGATCCGTTTCAATTTATGACAACAAGATGTAGAATGTGGTCGGTAACGGTACTCTGAGCTTAGTATAGTAAATGCATGGAAATGTCCTTTAAATTAAGCTATATCGGCATTTGTCGTAAAGTCTACAATAATTTAAACAACTCTATTGAGTAGGGGGGGGGGGCGCTTAACAAACAAGGTCGTCGACCCACAAATAGTCAGTTCAATGTCGCAACAGTAGAATTATTCTTAGCACAACACGCTACTTCAAAATCTATCACCCTGCGATGAGACTTGAGAACACTGACGATCTTCATCGATCGTCATTTCTTTCTGAAGTCTCGCAAACTGCGACGGCTCCAAAACAATAAGACTAAAGAACAAAATTTATTTCTGTCACTGTCTTTCTATTTACCCTTCTTTATTTGGCGGGATGCAGGGATGTACCCGAAATTTTTTTCCTCTTTACGCGAAAAGATGACGACATTTCTTTTCCGGCTTTTTCAATGGACGGCCATTTTGACGCCTCCATCAAATGATGCGGTCAGCTGTTCGCCTTCAATATCTGATGCGGTCAGTTGCCCGTACTTGCAAAACTACCCTGAATTTTCCGAGCTTTTCCATCGATTCCGTGGCGAAATAGTTTTGTCTTCTCTTGTGGCGGAAGTGCCAAATAAATGATGCATTGTCTTCTTTGGTTCACCGGCCTGTGAATCTAGTGAAAGTTTTTATTTCAGCAAAAATGCTAATACATTAGGAACTCCTATACTGGATGTTGTAGACCTAGTCAGAAATCTCACCATTTTACTTATTTAATGCTGACACATTTTTATATGTAGTGTAATTTATTTATTGCGATATTTAATCGAAAAGTTATGCTGACTGGACTTTAAAGGTATACGGGTTTAGAAATCGTTTATGAAGTGTTTGGATTACATTCAACTAATCTTGGTGTAAAAGACTAATAAAAATATATCCAGTTCAAAATATTTTCTTAACTCATTTCGAATGAAAAGAAAATTATAGTAAATAATTTACAAGTTTAACTTTTAAATCCCAAATGGAATGTTTGCAAATTAAATAAAATCTACCTACAGAAGAAGAACTAAAACATAAACTTTCTAAATAAAGCTTGTCGTAAACCTATTGATCCTCTCAAAATTTCGTAGCATCACTCTGTTGTCGATTTCGTTTCTTTCTCAACTTCGTTCTAAAACCTTGTGGTTAAAAGCCTTTATATGTAATTACCTCATTATATTTTTATATTTTTATTTTTATCTCATTGGCTCTTTTCTGGATTAATTCGTAGAATTAAGAGTAATCTGCCCCATCTCTGATGTTTCTACATTCTAGAAAAGAAATTAAGCATGTAAATGTGTTAAGTTCGATCTATTTCGATTTTCAATTGCAGGAAACTAAATTTGCTCGTAATTTTTCGATATTTTTTTTCTAATTGAAACACTTTAAAACAATATAATAGCACAAGTGAAACAAACCAGAAATACTATATTTTCTATTTAGAGTGACTTGTTTTATTGGAATATATTTAATGTTGAAATAAACACAGTGATAACTAATCTATAAAAAATTAAACTGCTTCTAATACAACCAAAACTAAACTTGACAACAAAACTATTTTTTCGTATATATTACGCGATTTTTACGTTAATTCGTAAAAGCAATTTTATTAAAAGAAAAATAGCACGGAAACTTCATTCTTTCTTGAGAATGTTAATTTATTTCAATTACTCGCAGAGATAATGACATTTAATTGCAAGATTTTTATTTGTAGGAAAAAGACCAATATTCGTTTCATTTATCTACCGTATATTTCCGTGTATAAGCAGCGAATTTTTTATCATTTTGTTTCTAAAGTGAGAGTGTCGGATACGGGGCAATTTCACAATCTTTTGACTTTCAGGAATAAAAATCTGGTGAAATTAAACTTGTTAAAATAAAATTTTAATCTGATAGACGAATGCCTTAATGATTCAAAATAAAGAAAAAATGGTCAGCAGAGAAAATATTTTTATTTAACTAAGATTTAAGTTAAACTTGCGAGTTTAATTTTCCTTACTATTTTACCACTATAATTTTCTATTTTCTTCTAAATCTTTACTTATAATGAATTTGCATAGTACACACAGGACATTCAAATAAGAAATAATAAAAATATAGTGTGTTTAGTAGAGATTTTTGGTATAATATTGTCTTAAAGGGGTGTTAAAGAAGGGTCGGAAGGAAAAAAAAGGGGGGGATGGTAAGGATGGGACGGTAGTAGATAATATTTGCCGGTTCAACATCAGCGGTTGGAGCGGTGTGACCTTGAATGACCTCTGCGTGTCCTCTGCATGGGGTTTGAAGGTTATACGGCGTACTCTTGGAGGCGGGGTCAAGGTGATGCGGCGGTCAAGGTGATGCGTCATCTTATAGTATGAGGGGTTATTTTGAGTTTAATTATTTTACTAATGATAATTAATTTTAATTGGGGGACTAACTTTTTTCAGGGTAATTTTTGAAGATTGAATTTTTGGGAGATTGATTTTTTTTCTTACCGTACTACAGTATAAGGGGTAATTTTAAGTTTGTTTTTTTTTACTAATGATAATTAATTTTAATTGGGGGACTTTAACTTTTTTAGGGGTAATTTTTGACGATTGAAATTTTTAGAGATTCATTTTTTTTCTCACCGTACTACAGTACTTAGGGATAATTTTACATTTGAAAAATACATTAACGATAATTAATTAAGAAATTTTAATTGGGGGACTTAAATTTTTTGGAGTAATTTTTTGAAATTTTTGGGACATTGATTTTTTTTTTTTTTTTCGTCGTACGAGGGGTTATTTTAAGTTTGATATTTTTGGGGGCTTCTGCGCCAGCGGTGGGAGCGGTGTGACCTTGAACGACCTCTGCATGGGGTATGAAGGTCATGCGGCGTACTCTTGGAGGCGGGGTCAAGGTGATGCGGTGGTGAAGGTGATGCGTCATCTTATAGTATGAGGGGTTATTTTGAGTTTAATTATTTTACTAATGATAATTAATTTTAATTGGGGGACTTTAACTTTTTTAGGGGTAATTTTTGAAGATTGAATTTTGGGAGATTGATTTTTTTTCTTACCGTAGTACAGTATGAGGGGTTATTTTAAGTTTGTTTTTTTTTTTTACTAATGATAATTAATTTTAATTGGGGGACTTTAACTTTTTTGGGAGTATTTTTGAAGATAGAATTGATTATTCTTTTCGTCGTACTCCAGTACGAGGGGTTATTTGTACTTTTAAAAAATTAATTAAGAATTTTTAATTGGGAGACTTTAATTTTTGGGAGTAATTTTTGAGATAGATTTTTTTTCTTTTCGAGGATATTTATTTTTTTAGCACACTTGAGTTTTCGATGTTTTTACTGGCAACGATTTTTAATTTGGGAACTTTCAAATATTTTTTTCGCGATTTTCCTTTAGCATTCGAATTTTAAACATTCATTAAAAATTTTAATTGGGAGACTTTATCTTTTAACGCGAATTTTTAGATAAAAATGGAATTTTCAACATAAATTGGATGAGAGGACTTTACGCGATTCAATTTAGTGGCGTATGCGCTTGACTATTGAGTATTAATTAAAATTTTGAATGATTGTGAATTTTTGTTATTTAGTGTTAGAATTTTTTTCTGCAAATTTTTAAATAGTACTGCCCCCACCAGTGGCTGAGAGGTTGTGCTCACGAAGCTAATAGACGGAAAGTGCTAGGTTCGATCCCAATCGCGCCCGTCGGCCTAATCGTTCGGAGTTTTCGTGGTTTTCTTCGAGTCATGCGTTAATACGGGTTAGGTTCCCTTAGAAAGACCCCCACAAAGGGCACTCCCCCCTTGGGTTTAGTGTAGATAAAGGGCCGTCAAAATCAACCAACCTTTTAAAGGTTATGTATAAGGATGTTGGTACACGATTTGTTATGGAATTTTTAGGTAAGTATGTATTGCTTTATACATTTGAAATAATATTAAAAAAAAAAAAAACCATGAAATGTCATTCATAAAGATATTAGGAAATGTATACCCCCTACCCCTAAATGAATATCTATATATTTGTAAAATATGGGGTTACCTATTCAATGGTTCGTTTGAATTTGTCCCTTCAAATTTTATTGACGCATGTTTTCTATTTTTTAAACAGTGCCATTATAAATTATCTAGATCTATTTTTCAAAACTAGAAAATCGATTTTTTAAACAAAGCGCTTTTTAAACATATATAATTTTTGAATGTTTCTATTAAAATACTTTGAATTTTTAATAAGATTTTGGAAAAACGCATTTTTTACAAATTTTCGCTAATATTACGCTCTTTAGAATAATTAAATACATAAATTTACCAAAAATTTAACACACTTACTTTACTTAAAATGACTTTCAGAGCCTAAAAAACGCGTGTTTCTGTAGGAAAATGTCTACTATACTGAACCGTGGTCATCGTGTGTTATCTTTGGGAACACTCAGAAGTGAATCACTTTATCTAGATTAGGGGTTTTCCTTTTTATCGTGATAGGATATTAGATTTTAATTTCGATTGACTAATGGTGGGGTACAAATTAAGATTTTCAAATAATTAATTTAAGATTTTTATTATCTCACTGATTGCGAATTTAATGAATGAATAATTAATATTACGTCACACAAAACGAATTTTATGAATAATTTAATATTGCGTCACAATTTTTGAATGATTTTATTAATATAAAATTTTTATACAATTGGGGGTCATTTTTTCTCATAGATTTATTTTAAATAAAATTGGAATATTCATTTAGTAATACTATATTAACAATTTAATGCATGTGCGACATTTCTTTTGGATAAAATTAAAACTATTTTCTAATGAGACCTTTAAAAACGGATACTTTTTTAACTGATTCATTAACCGCGAGAATACTTCAAACATGTCCTTGATGAGTCATCACGAATAACACTCGAAAACATGAGTTTTAATAAATTTATTGAGGTTTATGAAAAGTAACACTTATTGAAATTTATTTAATATTTGAAATAAACATTACGCGCAGTGACCGTTACGCATACATTTTAAAATATAGATCTAGTTCAAATTTTACTAAGTTTCGTAATGGAGGTCACGTTATACCCTAACCAATCATACTATTTAGTCAGGGATTGCTATTTTGGAATTATCTAAATTAGTTACAAAACTTCTCATTTTTTAATAACTACACTAATCATAAGTCTTGTTTAATCAAATAAATATAATTTTTATCGTTTTTGTTACTTAACAAGATATAAATACCTTATACATATGCTATATTGATTCTGGTTTAGTTTAGTGCATATAAATTTTAACTAATATTTTTCTTTTAGTAGATATAACAATATTCGCCAACATATATATATATATTTTAACATTATTCAAATTTCGCACAAACCTTTAAATAATTTTGGAAAAAATATTTCATTTTTAGAAGATTAACCATAATATTAATTTTAATTCTTTTTTAATTGAGGTAGTACGATAGAAAATTAATATATTCGACACAATAAAGAAATTACTAATTCATATTAACAATGATTTTAAGCATTATGTTAAAATTTGAGATTTTTCATTTACAAATAATTTGAAAAATAAAACATTTAAAAGTAAATTGACTTACTTGTATTAATTTTCCATCTAAATCCAAAAGGCTTTCAAACAGAAACAACACACCACATACAGTTTTGTGTCACTATATGAAATGAATTAGGATTTTTCACCCCAATCTCTTATCTCTGGGGTAATTCCTAGAACTGACTCATGCGATTCGCACAATATTACATCGTAATTTGAATCTAAGAACAGTGTTAATGAATTTAATATGATGCGTTATTAATAAGGGATTAAATATAATGTGTAATTAATAAGGGATTTAGTTAATTTGTTTCGTTATTAATTAAAACCTGAATATAATTATGTCTTTTTAAGTCTTATTTAATAGAATAGGAATACTTTTAAAATTTTCAGGAGGTTTTTTCAGAAACACTTTTTAAGAATACTTTTCTTAATGAATGTGTAATTAACATTTTTTAAATTAATTAATTAATACGTAATTAAATTTTCAAAATTAAAATAAATATAAAATAGAACAGAAATTCTTTTCAAATTTATTAAGCAAAATACAAGTTATTATTAGGTAATATTTCAAATTGCTGCAATTTTTAAACATGATGAGTTATCACTGAGAACTTAATATCGAGGTATTTGAATAGTAATGCTAATCAGAATTTGAAAAAAAGAAAAATAGTAAAAATAATTTTGATATTAACTAACTTGCATAACTTGCTACAAACATGACTTTCTTTTGAACACACTAGAATGGGATTGAACTTTTAAAGACATATTTATCTCACATATTTAAAATAAAGACTTGTGCTAAATTTTCAACGAAAATATTTCTCATTTTAAAGTTAACTTCTTTCATTGAAAAAGTTCTATACTTGGAAATTTCACATACAAATTTTTCTCACATGGAAAAAGACTTAAGTAATTGTATTAGAATAAAAACTTATCATATGAAAATTTTACTTGTGTAAATTGTATTTAAAAAAAAAACTTATCATATTAAAATTTTTTATAAGTTAATTATTATTATTAAATCTATGTCTCCCACCACTCACTTTTTTTATAAATAAATATTTATCACTTTTTAATGGAAACAAGGATGGTAGGTAAACCTTTCGTTTTATATTTTAAAATTAATATGAGCCTTTTTTTTCAGTGCGACTCCTTCAAATTTAAAACCCTTTGAAAGCTTTTATAGGGATAACATAAAAAAAAATCGAAGTCTCCCATTTCACCAATAAAGGATTTGTACTAAATACGCTACAGACATTCTTGTTTTAACATGATTTGAAAAATTTTAATTCAAGTTCTTTTGAAAACTTTACTTATTTCATAGGGAGAAAAAAAAAACATGTATTTATAAATTTTTAGTTTCACATATTACACACTAAATAAAATATATATTAAGATAAAACATTTGCAAACTTATTTATAAAAAGGAAAGACATAACCTTATTTCACTTTTTCGTTAAGCATATTTTTAATTCACAAGCAGGCTTCACACATATTACTTAGCACACAAGTTACTTCAGCGAAAAATCCCTTTTCCTTATCTAAATGATTCATAGGGATTCATACCTCCCTCATGAATACGTTTTACAAACGATGTATTAGTTTAATAAATATAAATTTTAACTGAATCCTTTAAACTTTATTTGATAACATTCGATCATTTTTATATTTCAAAACGAAGAAAAATTATTGAATGTCACCTAATAAGCATATACTTTTACACTAACATGTTATAAAAACACTTCTCAATATTCAAATTTTATGATATTTCGACATCTCTCGCCAAGCTTTTTAAGAATGAAAGACTATTTCGTTAGAATATTTAGCTTTTTGTATACAATTTTAGCAATAAATACATAATGCACTCAACTTTTCTTTGTCATTAAACATTAAATTAATCCACCGCATAGCAATTCAAACTTAGGATTTTTTTATTTAGGGTAGATAAGTATACATGTATTTATATATATATATATACATGTGCATATATGTGTGTCTGTGTGCATTTGTTAATGGGGGGAAAATTTAAAAGGTATACACATTGAAAGTTAAAAAAATTATTTAAAAAAATTTATAAAAATATTTCAAGAGAGTATTAAACATTTTAAGACAGTATTAAAGATTTGAACAACTGATAAAAATGCTTTGAAAAACATTTAAAATTATTTAAAATGTTTCTTTCATATTTTAAAGTAAACAAATTTTAATACATAGCTATGTACATACAGGCATTTGACCTATGTTAACAGAACAAATGTTTTATATATTTCGATGCTATTTCCAAGTTAGTCAATTTATACTTTTTGAATATGCATATATTTGTAAATTTTAATGTTTTCTCTTAAAACTGACTAGTTATTTATCCTAGCATTATCCTATTATTATCCTAGTTATTTATCCTACATTTATTAACACAAAAAAACCAACTGCTTTTCAAACGACTGTGTGATTATCAAAACAACCCAAATCCTTTTATCTACACATACGCAAACATTTTAATAAACTAGAGGCCACATTTTCAATCGAATAAAACAATGACTAATCAAATAGGTTATATCCTAACTTAAATTATACCTGTTATGTGATATTGCTAAACATGCTACTACAATGTCTAATCAAATAGGTTATGTCCTAACTTGAATGATACCTTTTTTGTGACATCGCTAAACAAACTTCTAACTTGTAAAAATAGCATGATAACTTGTTTTCACTAGACAAACTTAATAATTTTCGTAGGTTTTATAAAATAATCGTCATGTTTGGTTATCTCTCATCATAGTTTTCTAAAATATACCCAAAAAAGTTTGCTACTATTAAAAAACATGCTTTTAATTCAGATAGTTTTCACTCTTATTATTTAAAAACATATAACACAAAATATTTTTATTAAATAATCACTATTTTTCACAAGTTTGCAATATTTATATGCTAACTAGGGTTAGTAGTATTCAGACTTGAAAATATCTTTATAGATTAAACATGAAAATTTATATGTCTGACAATCCTTTGACTATTTTTAGTTAAAGTTCGTGTCATGAAATATAACCGCAAAGCTTAAAATTATACTTTGCAGTTTTCTAACTATTAAAAATTAATGTTTTAAAATTCATTAAAATTTGAAAAATTATTAAATACTATTACATTTTAATTTTTAAATTCATTTTTATATAAAAACACACAAAATAATAATACTTATCTAATATGACAGCTAGCAGTCTTAAGCGCAACCTTCTCTTTCAAAAACTAAAAACGAAATGAATAATTCTAAGTCCTTATCAGCTAATCTTATCAACTGATTAAATCTAATCATGTGATATATGACATCACTTATCACTAATGACGTAGGGGTTATCACGTGACTAGATCTAATCAGTTGATAAGATTAGCTGATAAGGACTTAGAATTATTCATTTCGTTTTTAGTTTTTGAAAGAGAAGGTTGCGCTTAAGACTGCTAGCTGTCATATTAGATAAGTATTATTATTTTGTGTGTTTTTATATAAAAATGAATTTAAAAATTAAAATGTAATAGTATTTAATAATTTTTCAAATTTTAATGAATTTTAAAACATTAATTTTTAATAGTTAGAAAACTGCAAAGTATAATTTTAAGCTTTGCGGTTATATTTCATGACACGAACTTTAACTAAAAATAGTCAAAGGATTGTCAGACATATAAATTTTCATGTTTAATCTATAAAGATATTTTCAAGTCTGAATACTACTAACCCTAGTTAGCATATAAATATTGCAAACTTGTGAAAAATAGTGATTATTTAATAAAAATATTTTGTGTTATATGTTTTTAAATAATAAGAGTGAAAACTATCTGAATTAAAAGCATGTTTTTTAATAGTAGCAAACTTTTTTGGGTATATTTTAGAAAACTATGATGAGAGATAACCAAACATGACGATTATTTTATAAAACCTACGAAAATTATTAAGTTTGTCTAGTGAAAACAAGTTATCATGCTATTTTTACAAGTTAGAAGTTTGTTTAGCGATGTCACAAAAAAGGTATCATTCAAGTTAGGACATAACCTATTTGATTAGACATTGTAGTAGCATGTTTAGCAATATCACATAACAGGTATAATTTAAGTTAGGATATAACCTATTTGATTAGTCATTGTTTTATTCGATTGAAAATGTGGCCTCTAGTTTATTAAAATGTTTGCATATGTGTAGATAAAAGGATTTGGGTTGTTTTGATAATCACACAGTCGTTTGAAAAGCAGTTGGTTTTTTTTGTGTTAATAAATGTAGGATAAATAACTAGGATAATAATAGGATAATGCTAGGATAAATAACTAGTCAGTTTTAAGAGAAAACATTAAAATTTACAAATATATGCATATTCAAAAAGTATAAATTGACTAACTTGGAAATAGCATCGAAATATATAAAACATTTGTTCTGTTAACATAGGTCAAATGCCTGTATGTACATAGCTATGTATTAAAATTTGTTTACTTTAAAATATGAAAGAAACATTTTAAATAATTTTAAATGTTTTTCAAAGCATTTTTATCAGTTGTTCAAATCTTTAATACTGTCTTAAAATGTTTAATACTCTCTTGAAATATTTTTATAAATTTTTTTAAATAATTTTTTTAACTTTCAATGTGTATACCTTTTAAATTTTCCCCCCATTAACAAATGCACACAGACACACATATATGCACATGTATATATATATATATATAAATACATGTATACTTATCTACCCTAAATAAAAAAATCCTAAGTTTGAATTGCTATGCGATGGATTAATTTAATGTTTAATGACAAAGAAAAGTTGAGTGCATTATGTATTTATTGCTAAAATTGTATACAAAAAGCTAAATATTCTAACGAAATAGTCTTTCATTCTTAAAAAGCTTGGCGAGAGATGTCGAAATATCATAAAATTTGAATATTGAGAAGTGTTTTTATAACATGTTAGTGTAAAAGTATATGCTTATTAGGTGATATTCAATAATTTTTCTTCGTTTTGAAATATAAAAATGATCGAATGTTATCAAATAAAGTTTAAAGGATTCAGTTAAAATTTATATTTATTAAACTAATACATCGTTTGTAAAACGTATTCATGAGGGAGGTATGAATCCCTATGAATCATTTAGATAAGGAAAAGGGATTTTTCGCTGAAGTAACTTGTGTGCTAAGTAATATGTGTGAAGCCTGCTTGTGAATTAAAAATATGCTTAACGAAAAAGTGAAATAAGATTATGTCTTTCCTTTTTATAAATAAGTTTGCAAATGTTTTATCTTAATATATATTTTATTTAGTGTATAATATGTGAAACTAAAAATTTATAAATACATGTTTTTTTTTTCTCCCTATGAAATAAGTAAAGTTTTCAAAAGAACTTGAATTAAAATTTTTCAAATCATGTTAAAACAAGAATGTCTGTAGTGTATTTAGTACAAATCCTTTATTGGTGAAATGGGAGACTTCGATTTTTTTTTATGTTATCCCTATAAAAGCTTTCAAAGGGTTTTAAATTTGAAGGAGTCGCACTGAAAAAAAAGGCTCATATTAATTTTAAAATATAAAACGAAAGGTTTACCTACCATCCTTGTTTCCATTAAAAAGTGATAAATATTTATTTATAAAAAAAGTGAGTGGTGGGAGACATAGATTTAATAATAATAATTAACTTATAAAAAATTTTAATATGATAAGTTTTTTTTTAAATACAATTTACACAAGTAAAATTTTCATATGATAAGTTTTTATTCTAATACAATTACTTAAGTCTTTTTCCATGTGAGAAAAATTTGTATGTGAAATTTCCAAGTATAGAACTTTTTCAATGAAAGAAGTTAACTTTAAAATGAGAAATATTTTCGTTGAAAATTTAGCACAAGTCTTTATTTTAAATATGTGAGATAAATATGTCTTTAAAAGTTCAATCCCATTCTAGTGTGTTCAAAAGAAAGTCATGTTTGTAGCAAGTTATGCAAGTTAGTTAATATCAAAATTATTTTTACTATTTTTCTTTTTTTCAAATTCTGATTAGCATTACTATTCAAATACCTCGATATTAAGTTCTCAGTGATAACTCATCATGTTTAAAAATTGCAGCAATTTGAAATATTACCTAATAATAACTTGTATTTTGCTTAATAAATTTGAAAAGAATTTCTCTTCTATTTTATATTTATTTTAATTTTGAAAATTTAATTACGTATTAATTAATTAATTTAAAAAATGTTAATTACACATTCATTAAGAAAAGTATTCTTAAAAAGTGTTTCTGAAAAAAACCTCCTGAAAATTTTAAAAGTATTCCTATTCTATTAAATAAGACTTAAAAAGACATAATTATATTCAGGTTTTAATTAATAACGAAACAAATTAACTAAATCCCTTATTAATTACACATTATATTTAATCCCTTATTAATAACGCATCATATTAAATTCATTAACACTGTTCTTAGATTCAAATTACGATGTAATATTGTGCGAATCGCATGAGTCAGTTCTAGGAATTACCCCAGAGATAAGAGATTGGGGTGAAAAATCCTAATTCATTTCATATAGTGACACAAAACTGTATGTGGTGTGTTGTTTCTGTTTGAAAGCCTTTTGGATTTAGATGGAAAATTAATACAAGTAAGTCAATTTACTTTTAAATGTTTTATTTTTCAAATTATTTGTAAATGAAAAATCTCAAATTTTAACATAATGCTTAAAATCATTGTTAATATGAATTAGTAATTTCTTTATTGTGTCGAATATATTAATTTTCTATCGTACTACCTCAATTAAAAAAGAATTAAAATTAATATTATGGTTAATCTTCTAAAAATGAAATATTTTTTCCAAAATTATTTAAAGGTTTGTGCGAAATTTGAATAATGTTAAAAAAATATATATATGTTGGCGAATATTGTTATATCTACTAAAAGAAAAATATTAGTTAAAATTTATATGCACTAAACTAAACCAGAATCAATATAGCATATGTATAAGTTATTTATATCTTGTTAAGTAACAAAAACGATAAAAATTATATTTATTTGATTAAACAAGACTTATGATTAGTGTAGTTATTAAAAAATGAGAAGTTTTGTAACTAATTTAGATAATTCCAAAATAGCAATCCCTGACTAAATAGTATGATTGGTTAGGGTATAACGTGACCTCCATTACGAAACTTAGTAAAATTTGAACTAGATCTATATTTTAAAATGTATGCGTAACGGTCACTGCGCGTAATGTTTATTTCAAATATTAAATAAATTTCAATAAGTGTTACTTTTCATAAACCTCAATAAATTTATTAAAACTCATGTTTTCGAGTGTTATTCGTGATGACTCATCAAGGACATGTTTGAAGTATTCTCGCGGTTAATGAATCAGTTAAAAAAGTATCCGTTTTTAAAGGTCTCATTAGAAAATAGTTTTAATTTTATCCAAAAGAAATGTCGCACATGCATTAAATTGTTAATATAGTATTACTAAATGAATATTCCAATTTTATTTAAAATAAATCTATGAGAAAAAATGACCCCCAATTGTATAAAAATTTTATATTAATAAAATCATTCAAAAATTGTGACGCAATATTAAATTATTCATAAAATTCGTTTTGTGTGACGTAATATTAATTATTCATTCATTAAATTCGCAATCAGTGAGATAATAAAAATCTTAAATTAATTATTTGAAAATCTTAATTTGTACTTCACCATTAGTCAATCGAAATTAAAATCTAATATCCTATCACGATAAAAAGGAAAACCCCTAATCTAGATAAAGTGATTCACTTCTGAGTGTTCCCAAAGATAACGCACGATGACCACGGTTCAGTATAGTAGACATTTTCCTACAGAAACACGCGTTTTTTAGGCTCTGAAAGTCATTTTAAGTAAAGTAAGTGTGTTAAATTTTTGGTAAATTTATGTATTTAATAGTTTTATTCTAAAGAGCGTAATATTAGCGAAAATTTGTAAAAAATGCGTTTTTCCCAAAATCTTATTAAAAATTCAAAGTATTTTAATAGAAACATTCAAAAATTATATATGTTTAAAAAGCGCTTTGTTTAAAAAATCGATTTTCTAGTTTTGAAAAATAGATCTAGATAATTTATAATGGCACTGTTTAAAAAATAGAAAACATGCGTCAATAAAATTTGAAGGGACAAATTCAAACGAACCATTGAATAGGTAACCCCATATTTTACAAATATATAGATATTCATTTAGGGGTAGGGGGTATACATTTCCTAATATCTTTATGAATGACATTTCATGTTTTTTTTTTTTTTTTTTTAATATTATTTCAAATGTATAAAGCAATACATACATACCTAAAAATTCCATAACAAATCGTGTACCAACATCCTTATACCTAACCTTTAAAAGGTTGGTTGATTTTGACGGCCATTTATCTACACTAAACCCAAGGGGGGAGTGCCCTTTGTGGGGGTCTTTCTAAGGGAACCTAACCCGTATTAACGCATGACTCGAAGAAAACCACGAAAACTCCGAACGATTAGGCCGACGGGCGCGATTGGGATCGAACCTAGCACTTTCCGTCTATTAGCTTCGTGAGCAGAACCTCTCAGCCACTGGTGGGGGCAGTACTATTTAAAAATTTGCAGAAAAAAATTCTAACACTAAATAACAAAAATTCACAATCATTCAAAATTTTAATTAATACTCAATAGTCAAGCGCATACGCCACTAAATTGAATCGCGTAAAGTCCTCTCATCCAATTTATGTTGAAAATTCCATTTTTATCTAAAAATTCGCGTTAAAAGATAAAGTCTCCCAATTAAAATTTTTAATGAATGTTTAAAATTCGATTGCTAAAGGAAAATCGCGAAAAAAATATTTGAAAGTTCCCAAATTAAAAATCGTTGCCAGTAAAAACATCGAAAACTCAAGTGTGCTAAAAAAATAAATATCCTCGAAAAAAAAAAATCTATCTCAAAAATTACTCCCAAAAATTAAAGTCTCCCAATTAAAAATTCTTAATTAATTTTTTAAAAGTACAAATAACCCCTCGTACTGGAGTACGACGAAAAGAATAATCAATTCTATCTTCAAAAATACTCCCAAAAAAGTTAAAGTCCCCCAATTAAAATTAATTATCATTAGTAAAAAAAAAAAAAAAAACTTAAAATAACCCCTCATACTGTACTACGGTAAGAAAAAAAAATCAATCTCCCAAAATTCAATCTTCAAAAATTACCCTGAAAAAAGTTAGTCCCCCAATTAAAATTAATTATCATTAGTAAAATAATTAAACTCAAAATAACCCCTCATACTATAAGATGACGCATCACCTTGACCGCCGCATCACCCCGCCTCCAAGAGTACGCCGTATAACCTTCAAACCCCATGCAGAGGACACGCAGAGGTCATTCAAGGTCATTCAAGGTCACACCGCTCCCACCGCTGATGTTGAACCGGCAAATATTATCTACTGACGGTAAAGAAAATTACCACTATTTTTAGGCAAATCATGTTAAGACTAAATGATAGCCACAATGTTCATTCATTTTTAGAATCAATTATTTACATTGGATTAAATAAAAAAAATAAAAAAATACCTCGAAAAGTGCAGGGATAAACCTTGAGGACGGTAAGACTACCAATAAAGCCACGATGCTTGAAATTGATATTTAAATGCTGATTTAAATTCTACAGTAAATTTCCTGTCAAAGAATTTTAGACATTTTTTCTCTAGCATAGTTCTGCATGAGAAAAGACTTGAAAAAAATTCTATGGCTGCATCTGAAGTGATTTTCTGTGTAAGTTTAGAAGAGGAACGGTAAGGAAACCCAGGGATTAAGTTCAAAAAATAATATCAACCTTAAAAATGTGTGCAGGTTATTTTTTTGCTACATATTTATATAAAACAATTGTCCCAGTTTTGGAAAAAAAATTGCATCGAATTACTTTTATTGAAACAATTTTATGCAGACAGCTCCAAACTTAAAAATCAGCATCAGGGACACGGTACGATATAGGAGTTTTCCTGGTATTTGGACCCCAACATCGTCCAAAACTTATTTATTAATATTGTTATGCAATCATGCAATGGGATGTTCCCCAGTATATGAAATAAAAAAAAACCACAAGAATATGTACTAAAATAAAAATTATTATTCAGGGACATAAAAGGCAAAAGATTGTGAGAATGCCCCATACACGAGTCTAAAAATTTTTTCAAATTTCATATTCCAAAATAAAAAGATGGTAAATATAAATAAAAAGAAAAGTGCCCAGTTAAACTGGTGGCTTTGAACTCACAGGCTATTCACACTAATTGTATATTATGCTCTTATTTCAAAGAATAATGCCCCTTGAAAAATAAATTAAGAGGGAATCACACTTGTTCCTCTTTCCCCTCTTTATACTTAACCAATGAACCTTAAAATCTGTTCAGGGAAACGCCTTATCAGAATAAAGCGCTATACCAAATTTGAAGCAAATCGTATAGAAAAACCCATTTATCTATTATGGGGGTATTAGCCTCCCGCCCCGCCCCCCTTTATACCTAACAAATGGACCTCCAAATCTAATCAGGGAAGCGCCTTTTCAGAATAAACCGGTATACCAAATTTGAAGCAAATCGGATAGAAAAACACATTTATCTAATTAAATGGGGGGTGGGCGTATTAGCCTCGCGTTCCCGCTTTATACTTTAACAATGAGCGTCCAAATTTAATCAGAGAAGCGCCTTACAGAATAAACCGGTATACCAAATTTGAAGCAAATTTAACAATTCTGCATGAAAAACCCATTTATCTAAGTTAAGGGGGATTAGCTCTCTGTTCTCTTTTTTATTCTTAACCAATGAACCCCCAAAACTAATCAGGGAAGCGACTTATTAGAATAAACCTAGAAAACAATTGAAGCTAATCGGATATTTCTATCAAGAGTTGTCGCGTTATGTACATACATACATACAGAGCCTGCGGGCACATTAGCTCTCAGGCTTGGATAGCCCGTGCGCTAAAAATATTTTTAAAAACTTAATTTCTAAAAATACTTCATTATATTTTTATAGTTTCATTTTTGTACTCGATTCTACTATGAAAGCAGGAGCAAGACTGATTGAGCGATAAGAGAAAGGAAACAAGCTGAAGAAACAGCCAATAGGAAAGTAGAAGACAACAGCCAATCACAGAAGAGTATAATCAAAACAAAAGAACACAGAGATTAAGGGGCAAAAATTGGGAGGTAAAAAAATAAAGAAATAATAACAGTATATATATATATATATATATATTTAAAAGTGGGAACACATGAAATTAAAATAAATAAATTAATAACATATAAAAAACGGACTAATATCAATTAATACAAATATAAATTATATGGTAGTACTGAAAAGGTTTTTCCAAGCTGCAGAGAGCATTGCAGAATCAGATTTATCATTAACAATAACATCACGATTAAGATAAATAGCTAGATTTTCAAGAAAGTCCAATTCAGAGACACTATTGGCATTAAAGATAATTTTAGCATTTTGAAAATTAAAACTATGGCCGGAATCCCAAGAGTGTTTGGCAATAGAAGATTTAGAAAATTCTTGATTGATTACATAACGAGAGTGTTCTTTTAAGCGGAGTTCGAGATTTCTTTTAGTTTGACCAATATAAGATAAAGTGCAACCATTACAAGGAACTTTATAAATTCCCCATTTACGAAGATCAGGAAAAGGAGATTTAGTGGAGGGAAATTTGAATTTATTGACAGGTGTAAAGGTAATGTTAAAATTGAAACGACGTAAAACTTTAGCTAATTTGAAACATATAGGATTATAAAAGGAGAGAACAACCAAATTATCAGGCTTGCTTGTTACAGGTTTGGTAAGAGCAGATTTATTAGTTGGTCTATTGAATTTCTTCACAGCATTATTGATAACAGAAGGATTTAAAACCTCTTTTGACTGCAACGGATTTTAAGTAATTACGTTCATCCTTAAGGGATGCAGAGTCGGAACAAATTTTGAGAGCACGATTTACATACGTGTAAAAAACACCGATTTTTTGGTTGACAGGATGATTTGAGAGAGCATGACGTGGATTAGAAACAGAAAAAAGGTTTACTATAAACACAAGTTTTGAAAGAAGAATCACATTTGGTAACTAAAACATCAAGGAAAGGAAGTTTATTGCAATTTTCTAATTCAAAAGTAAACTGAATATGTGGGTCGATAGAATTGACAGTATGAAGAATGGTAGAAATATCAAAAGGATTATCAACTAAAACAAAATTATCGTCGACAGAACGCATCCAACATTTAAAATTAACCAGATTTAATAATTTTTCCTTTTTTATTTACGTATGTTCCGATTGAAGGTGCTCTTTCTTGCTTGGAAAAAAGATTACATGAATTTCATTTCTCTGATATTGAAGTCCAAGATTTTGTTAATTTAACTAAAATTTGCATTACTCAAACTACTTTTGAATTTGATAATAAATTTTTTAAACAATCAGATGGCTTAAGTATGGGTAATCCTTTATCTCCAATTCTTTGTGATATTTATATGCATTATTTTGAGGAAAAATTATTAAATCTGGTTAATTTTAAATGTTGGATGCGTTATGTCGACGATACCTTTGTTTTAGTTGGTAATACATTTGATATTTCTACCATTCTTCATACTGTCAATTCTATCGACCCACATATTAAGTTTACTTTTGAATTAGAAAATTGCAATAAACTTCCTTTCCTTGATGTTTTAGTTACCAAATGTGATTCTTCTTTCAAAACTTGTGTTTATAGAAAACCTTTTTTCTGTTTCTAATCCACCTCATGCTCTCTCAAATCATCTTGTCAACCAAACAATCGGTGTTTTTTACACGTATGTAATTCGTGCTCTCAAAATTTGTTCCGACTCTGCATCCCTTAAGGATGAACTTAATTACTTAAAAACCGTTGCAGTCAAAAGAGGTTTCAAATCCTTCTGTTATCAATAATACTGTGAAGAAATTCAATAGACCATCTAATAAATCTACTCTTTTCAAACTTGTCAAAAGCAAACCTGATAATTTGGTTGTCCTCTCCTTTTATAATCCTATATGTTTCAAATTAGCTAAAGTTTTACGTCGTTTCAATTTTAACATTACCTTTAAACCTGTCAATAAATTCAAATTTCCCTCCACTAAATCTCCTTTTCCTGATCTTCGTAAATGGGGAATTTATAAAGTTCCTTGTAATGGTTGTGATTTATCTTATATTGGTCAAACTAAAAGAAATCTTGAAATCCGCTTAAAAGAACACTCTCGTTATGTAATCAATCAAGGATTTTCTAAATCTTCTATTGCCAAGCACTCTTGGGATTCCGGCCATAGTTTTAATTTTCAAAATGCTAAAATTATCTTTAATGCCAATAGTGTCTCTGAATTGGACTTTCTTGAAAATCTAGCTATTTATCTTAATCGTGATGTTATTGTTAATGATAAATCTGATTCCACAATGTTCTCTGCAGCTTGGAAAAACCTTTTCAGTACTACCATATAATTTATTTTTGTTTTAATTAATATTAGTCTGTTTTTTATATTTTATTCATTTATTTATTTTAATTTCATGTGTTCCCATTTTTAAATATATATATATATATTATTTTTCTTTTATTTCTTTATTTTTTCCCTCCCAATATTTGCCCCTTCTACTCTGTATTCTTTTGTTTTGATTATACTCTTCTGTGATTGGCTGTTGTCTTTTACTTTCCTATTGGCTGTTTCTTCAGCTTGTTCCCTTTCCCTTATCTCTCATTTCAGTCTTGCTGCTGCTTTCATAGTAGAAGCACGTCTTCTTTGCTCCTGACGAAGAAAGACTCAGATCTTTCGAAAGGCTTAGCTCATTTAAAAAAAAATTTATGGTGTTTTAAGAAGATTTTTTGTTCTTAACTAAATTCTCTTCTAACTTAAGGAACTTCTTCACACTTTCCGACACAATTGAAAAGTTTTTGACTTCGGTTGCTTTGGCCAGCTAGTTATTGGTTTCACCAAGGGCATTATTGTTATCATATACTGTTCGATAACAATAGCATGAAAGAAAAACATCCAAAACCACTGCGACCTCTGCATGGTTTCTTTTACAGACACACTTATCAGAACAGGCCAGAGTTTCCTTACGTGCGGAAAGTTCGTGGTTGTTTTTTCACCAAAACCGAATATTCGACAAAACTCCAATTTTGTTCCGTAAGCCAACGAAAACGAACTTTCGACCGTTCACTGTTTTAACACTTTAGTGCACAGCTTTGCATATATGCAAACAACAGTGTTTTGATTTTAATATACTTTTTTTTATTCGTATATACCTAATTCATACCAGAAAATTAAAATAGCAATATTTGCTTTAATTGATAACAGACATTCCGTATTTAAATAAAGCTAAATTAACCATTGAAACTTTCTGATATAAAGTCAGATTCTCCGAATTACGTAATTTCTAGAAGGTATTCTATCATGAGATTTAAAGGGTTAAAGGTTAAGTTTTATAAAATAAATAATTGTATAATATAAGGTATTTGGAAACATACTTTTTAAAATATTTACTAATTTGCAATATTTTAGCGTAAAACAGCAACACGACAATAGTTTTTACTTGTATTGCAGCTGTGCAACAGAAGAAAAGATTGACGTATTGTATGAAAAATGTATCTCTGATTTTTTTCATTATTTTTCCTGTGTAATAAACCTTTCAGAGAATCATATATAATTTTTTCGAAACAAAATGAAAAATCGCACATTTAAGGGTTAACCCTTAAACATGCGGTGGGAATATATTTCGCACTTAATTTTAATTCCCAACTGTCGGAATCGTACCAGAAATTTTTTTAAAAATATTTTGCTTTTTAATGCATGTGAAGAAAAACATTTATTTATTTTCAAATACAGCAGAACCTCTTTTATCCGAAACTCTTTTAACCAAAAATCTTGGTTAATCGACATCCATTTTTAAAGCTTTTTCTTTCTTTCTTTCTTTTTTTTTTCTTTTTACTATCACATTCTTATGTGCAAAATCCATTTTAAAACTTTTTTTTTTAACTATCATATTCCTTGTGTACAAACGTTTCTTTCCAAACTACGAGTACATATAAATATTTTCGATCCCCTTTCTTAGCGTTCCTTTGAATTTAACTTGAGCTCCCGTAAGCTGCGGAGTGGAACGCAGAAAACGAACAAATTAGCAATTTTGAAGCTTTTGAATGTTTTTCAAAAGGTTTGGCATGGCTGGAGCAGCTGAAAGACTGTAATACTGGTGAACTAATAATATTTAAAAACTCCGTGATAGAGCTTCAAAGCAAGGGCAATCGAAACTACGTCAAACAAAACATTTTTTCAAACCCTTGTGATATATGTAAAAGGTACTTAATTTCAAAATTAAAATTCAGGTAATTTATTCTTGTTTCTATTTTGCTATTGCTTTATTTTTATTAATAGTAATATGTATAAGCATTTGTTATCATAATAAGAAATGTTGTATTTATCTCTCCTTAATCTTAAAATTGAAGCATTCTCGATTATCCGAAAATTTCGATTTTCCGAAATACGATCGGTCCCAATTACTTCGGATAATTGAGGTTCTGCTGTAATTTTTTCGTAAATTCTGATGGCAGTCTATTGTTTCATCATTCCAGCAACAGGCATGATTTGCCCATGTAAGTGTTAAAAAGCTAAGAGTACCGGTATGTTCGTTTAGGAGTGACGTCAGGATGTTACTTCATAAATAATACGGAATGATGTATGTGATAACACGAGGATCGGTGAAATAAATTCTATTTCTGCATATACTTTAATAAAGTGATATTTATAATTTAGTTGTTTGCGTATCGCCGGCCTTAATTCTAGTAAGCGGCTAGTTGTAAAATCAGATTTTGAAAAAATTCCATGTTTTGAAAAAAAAAAAAAATAATAAAAGTCGCTCCCACGGTTCTAGAACTAACAAAAATCACGTACTCACGAAATGTTAAGACGCGTTTGTAAAAAAAATATATATATATATTGGGTCAAACCCAACAAAATTTAGTGTTAGATTGTAATAGAGAATATGTAATAGAGTACATTAAAATATTCTGTTAAAAATATTTTCATAACTCATTTCGAATCAAATAATCGTTAGTAAATGATTTACAAACTTATCTTTTACGTTTTAAATAGAATGCTTGTGAATGAAAACAAATAGCTACATGACTAGAATATAACACAAATCTTTCAAATATAACTTACCGTAAGCCTCTTGATCCTCTCAAACTTTCTTATCATTACATTGTTGTCGATTTTGTTTTCTTCTCAGCTTCATTGGAGAAAATTGTGATTAAAAGCATTTATATGCCCATTAACTATTTCGCACTTTTATAATTTCCTTTCTATTTTATTGTCTTTTTTCTCAAATTCATTTTGAGAATGAAAAGTAATTTCCTGAATTCTAGATTTGTCCAGGTTTTAGAAAAGAAACTAAGCATGTTAACCTTCTAAGTTCGATCTATTTCGATTTGCAATTGCTGGAAGCTAAAGTTGTTGTAAAGTAATGAACTTTTTTCTAATTGTGTAACTTTAGAGAAATCTAAGTACTAGAAACAAGGCAAGCGAACCGAAAATGCTTTATTTTCTCGGAGTCATTAGTTATATTAGAATAAATTTCGAGTGGAAAAATGGCAATGAAGATATACAACATAAAACAAGTTCTAATGCAACCAGAAATAAACTTGACAACAAAACTAGCTTCTCGTATCCATTACGGGGTGTTCTGTTTATTTAGTGAAGCAATTTTTTAAAGAGAAGAATAGCATGGAAGACTTTTTTTGAAATCAGTAATTTATTTCAATTACCTACAGCATATAAGAATATTTAATTGCAACTTTTTTTTTTTTTTTTTTTTTTTTTTTGTAGAAAAAGAATTATAGGCATTTTATTTGTTTATTTTTCCTGTCAATACCAATATGCGTGCAATTATAGTAATCTTGAGATATTTTATTTGGGAGTAAAATATTCTGATATATATATTTTTTTCTGTATGAGCTCGGGATTCTGTGAACGACAACAAAATAGAACACGTTGTGTGAGCCCCAATCGTTTTTTTAATTTGCCGTACGCAGAGCTTTTTTTTTTTCTGCGTGCATAATGCGTCCGTTTTTTGTGATACACGTACCACAAAAAACACGTGTGTGATACACGTACCTACACATCCACCGGTCTTTAGGGTTTTATGCGCTGAGCATTTTGCGACGGGAAAATATGGGCGTTGCCATTAGTAAATTTCGAGTTTCTGTACCTATAACAGTAACCGTGAGTGACACTTTGTTGCCGTTCACAAAATCCCGATCTCATACCTCTGAATAACTATATCTGAAATCTCGATCAGTTGAACAAAGCGGCCGCTAGATGTCCATATAAGTTTTTTTATGACCACCATGTATATAGATATACATTTGATCAGAATTTATGTAAAGTACTGATAGGGAACATAGATGAGTTTTAGAGTTTGTAAAAAAGGTGATAAAACAAACCCAAACGGTGTGTACGGGCTAATTACTGTAAAAGCACTTATTTTCGCGAGGCTTTAATTTTCGCGATTTTCGCGAGCCCGTCGTAATCGCTAAAATTTAAGCCTCGCGAAATATTTTTTTTTTTTTTTACCTCAAATAATAATAAAAAATCAGAAAATTTTCACTTATCCAAAACTTAATGATTACAGTTACTTAAATAAGAAATAAGTACAAAGATTTCTTGATTACTTACAACTATTTCTTGAATAATGTACAACTGTTTCTTGAATGAAAAAAAAATAATACAACTAATAGAATGCAGCTCATTCACTTACAATATTTATACCAGCTTCTTTGAAGCCATTCAAAATTATCTCATGTTTGGTTTTAACACCGTTAAATGTTTGCACAAGCCAAGAAGCGTGAATAGGTTTTAGTCGTGATATTCGCAGGTACACAAATTCTTTTTACTCTAGAAATTTAAGCAAAAGGAGTTCTATTTAGGTAGTTTCGGGATTTTTCAACTTTCGGTTCTGTTCATATAAAATTCGCGAAAATGAAGATATCGGTGATTTCGCGAAAATTACGGCTATATAAGTGCTTTTACAGTAGTATATGGGGATCAGATTTTCGGGCCTATCAGTATAAAGAATATTGAAATCTTGTGTTGGAACCATAAAAGGATTACAAAATACAAAAAGCTAACGTTTTGAACTTTTATATTTCCGTTTCTGATAAGAATCGGTTATTTATTTAACTACTTCAAACTTCCGGTACTTTCGAAGTACACTCATGTCCAAAAATTAAGGGTAAGTGACCGGACGCTTTCGAGTTTATACGCTTTGTCGAATCCTTTCTGAAATACTTCATGAATTGTTCTTGTACTAGGATGTAAAGAACATGCTTGACTTCATATTTCTCAGTGAAGATTTAGTCGGGAGGACAATTAGTGGGCTAATAATAAATTTAATAATAAAATAATATTTTAGATCACCAATGTAACAGAAAATGCGGGAAATGGTCTGTCACTTTGTTAAATGACTATTTGGGTCCTGTTCAACCTTTGTGTGCAATTGTGTAAGCATAGCACTCATATTCATAAAAATGCTAACGTGTCTGTGAGAAATTCAAAAGATTTTTGTTTATAGCAACCAAATTTATAGTTTTCAAGGTAATTTAGCAAAACTTTCCGAAAACCTGACAAAGAACAGAGAAACAGAATACTGGAATTAAAAAATGAATATATTGAATATTCGTTGAGATATGAGTATTTGTATGAAATAATTTTTAACTGCGCATGCTTGGAGGATTCCAAAATTTGTTATCCATAATTGGGTAGTCAGATATTTTGGGCAACTTCTACAAAAAGTCCAATCAAATATTGTGAAAGCTTAAAGATACAGAGAGCTGATTGAAAAATTGTGGAAAATCCTTTATAATAAAATTACTTTTAGAAAGCAATCACTATATCGCCACTATCTTTCTGAACACCGTGAGAGAAAACTTTTAGCCTTTTCTGTTATATAGGTGATCGCAAATATTTTATTATTAAATTTATTTTTAGCCCCCTAATTGTTTTCCCGAATAAACCTTCATTAAGAAATATGACGTCAAGCATACTCTTTACATCTAGAAGGTCAACAAGAATCCGTCAAGTATTTCAGTAGGTATTCGACAAAAAAGTGTAAAATAGGAAGCATCCAGCCACTTACCTTTAATTTTTGAACATGAGTGTACAACAGAAGCATATGTTTTTTATAGTAGCGAAGTTTTACTTTGAAAGTAGTTTAAAATAGTATTAGAATACTATATTTGTAACAGCAAAAATCGATTATCGTAATGCAATGGCAACGAAAAATTCACAATTCTCGTGAAGAAGTAACGTACAATTTTAATCAAGGGATAAACGGGTAAAGGGTTTTTTAATGTACAACTGAAGTAAGTAATCAGAAGAGCAAACACTACTTTTGACTCATTTAAATGATATTACTTTCTTTTTTTTGAGTAAAATCAATTTTATTAAAAGAAGAATAACACGGAAGACTTTTTTTAGAGACGGATTTTTATTGCAAATAACCACAGAATAGTAAAATCATCAAGGCTTTTTATGTAAAATTTATTTATATTATTAATAGTTATCTTTGTGGATACATTAAAATCTTGCACGATATTAGGTGGATTAAAGTAAATAACACAAGCGTCGTCTTATAAAAAATGAAATATTTCCCGTTGTATTAAAACAAGATACACTTTTCCTCAAAAAAGTTAAGGAACAGTGACCGGGCCGCATGCTTTCGATCGTACACGGTTTGTCGAATATCTACAAACTTCTTGACGAATTATCCTTGAACTTCGAGGATCTATAGAACATGTTTGACTTCATATTTTTCAGTGATGATTTAGTCGTGGGGATAATTAGGGGGCCAACAATATCTTTAATAATAGAAAATGTTTGCGATCACCCATGTATCAGAAAATCTTCAAAATATCACTGTAGAAAATGACTATGTGGTTCTGCATAACGGTCTTGTGCATTTGTGTAAGCATAGCACGCATATTCATGAAGGTGTTAACATTTTTGTGAAAAATTCAAATTTTTTTGGTGAATGCAGAGCTATCAACCAACTGTTAACACCACGTTTCGAAAACTTGAAAAAAGAATTAGAAACAGTATACAGCAATTAAAGCATGAATATATTGAACATCTGATGAGGTAGGGGCCTTTGCATGAAGTACTTTTTAACTGCGGATGCTTGAAATACGCCAAAACTTTTATTTCATAATTTGGTAGTCAGCTATCTTTAGGGCAACTCGCATAAAAATTCCTGTTAAATATTGTGAAAATTCAAAAAGATGCAATGAGCTGGTCGACAAATTATGGAAATCCTTTATTTAATAAAGCTACTTTTTAGAAAGCAACTCATTATATCGCTCCTATCTTCCTCAATTTTCGCGATATTTGACTTAACGCGCAATACTAAAAGTGATGTATAATATTATTACATGCTGTCTTCAAATTAGAGATTAGGCTATTCTTTTTATACGAACTTGCCAGATAATTTTTTATTCAATTATATATATACCGGGTGTCCAAAAAGGACTGACTGATTTTAAAATTCAATAACTTGCAAACGGTGACAGATATTTAAAAAATTCTTGCAGGAGGGTTATGCATGAGGTCCATTTTTTTACAGTGATTTTCGATTTTAGTTCGAATTACAAACAATAGATGGCGCTGTAAGCAATAGTCTCTAAATACAGACTCGATTTTGGGTCCTTTCTGTTGTTCCATGCAGAAAAAGGAGATGGAAATGTATTATCCGGGCCACGAAGTACCAAAAATCGAGCCTGAATTTAGCCTCTATTGATCACAGCGCAATCTATTGTTTGTAATTTGAACTAAAATCGAAAATCACTGTAAAAAAACTTTTGACTTTATGCATAACCCTCCTGCAAGAATTTTTTTAATATCTGTCACCGTTTGGAAGTTATTGAATTTTAAAATCAGTCAGTCCTTTTTGGGACACCCGTTATATATATATATATATATATATATATATAAAGGATATATTTATTTATTTATTTAATAAATTCCATCTCATAAAAAGGATTAATGATATTTAAACCATAATATGACAAATTGTATAACATTGTTTTGTTAGTTTTTGTTATCGGACCCTTTTATATTGAGCTGACGTAGTGAATTTTCTGAGTTTTAGCTATATTGAGATAATTACCTGAGGCATCTTTTCATAAAACGAATCGTGTGTTGCTTTTCTTTTGTTTTTTGTTTACTTTCACCTCTCGGATTACCTTGATAAGCAGTTCCCAACTGAAGTGTCAGAAACAAAGCTAAATCATAAAATGTTGTGTATTCTACTTTTTTTTAATATCGAATACTATTTATAGCTATCGTTTTGCTCATTCTCTGAATGAGGAAGAAATTGCATATTTAAAAAGTAAATCTTTTTAGTTAAAAAGATAAACTTATATATGAAGGTTTTGTATTATCTCATAATGTTGAAAACTATAGATGACACAGTTTTCTTTCTTTGTTTTGTTTCCAAAAAAATAGAAATAAAATCTCGATTAATACCAATAAATTTATGAAAACATTTTGTAGTAATTGTTCTTTAGTAAAAATATTTCATACTCATTTTAAATATGAATCCTCTAATTTTAAAATGAATATATTTTTAAGAAAGTATTTTTGAATCAGTATTCTTTCATAATCAGTATATTTCTATAATAATACTAATAATAATAATATTATTAATTATTAATAATTTAATGATAATTTTTAATCAGTATATATCATTAATTTTAATAATCAATATATTTTTTAAGTATCTTTTAATCAATATATTTTTTAAAGATTCGGTATTTTTTTAAATAGTGATTACATTATTTCAATTTATAAAAGACTTTTCCTGTCAATAATTCTGCAGTATAAATCATAAATCATGAGTCTTTAAAAAGAAAGTACTGTATTTCAAAATACGCAACATGATGGTAAAACTAAATTTAAGATCTATTTTTCATAAGTTTTTCTTGTGGCTATATTTCTGTTTTCCTGTTTATGATTCAAGTATTTCTCTTCCAACATATTTTTTTTCGGTTACCGTTTAAGAACCGCAGAAACATATTTCATAAGTTGAGTTAAATAAACTTCTGTCGCAGATGTGTGATCATTTCACCTGCAGGTATATATGTGTTGCAGCATTTATAAAAAATGATACTAAACTGAGCTGAGCGGTCAAAATATATATTAAATCTTTTCTTTTAATGATAAAAGAACTCCGAAAATACGATAATGTCTTAATACTGGTTTAAATATTTATGCAATATGATTTAAAATGAAAAACCAGCAATTCAAAACAGTATGCAACTAGATTAATTAAACGTAAATGTTTAAAAAGTGAAATTGTGGATTTTTTTTTTTTTTTATGTAGAAGAAGGAAGAATAAAGAGGCTATTCTGAGGTTTGATGAATTTTTATGATACCTTTTCAGATTTTTATTCAGTAAAGTTCTAGAAACAAATACCAATAGTAACTAATACCTATGTAGTTTAGATTGCTATTTTACTTTTTTTTTTTTTTTTTTTAATGTACTTGTTACTTGAAAAAATACAAAATGGCCGCTTTGCCCGCCCAGGTTGAGTAAAGTTTTTTCCCCTCATGATAGTTTACTGTGACTCATTAAGACAAAAATAACACTTTAAAATTGGTGGTGGAAGTTTGCCCGTTAAGTAAGCACATGTGACTTACTGACGTACAATTGCGTTAGTGGCGTATTGCATTTGTATTTGGCTTAAAATTAGTTTAATGAAACATTTATTTATTTTTCTAGAAATTTAGTATGGTGTAGGGGAGACCGGGCTAGTTGGCACAGTTTTTTGTTATTGATTTTAATTATTTTTTTGTTTCAGTTTTTTATGAAATTTTAACTGTACCTTTAAAGGACGGACAGAGTCGGCAGAGTCGGAGTCGGCCGGGTGGTGGGCCTACCAATTGGCTTTAGCACTACTAGCCCCACCCAGATAAAGAACAGACATTGGGCTATAAATACCCGGAGTTTTGAGTTTGTAGCTTTAGTAGTTTATATTTAGCGGAAGCCTAAAGTAAAAGGAAAATTGTTTGCCAACCTACCCCGTCACGGGGCAAGTTGCCTATACCTATGGTGTAAGTTGCCACGCACTTTATAAAAATTTAAATGAAACTCACATAAGACACTCAATTAAGAGAAATCAATTTCATTATTACCAGTAAGTTTAAACAAAGGCGTTATAGCCGTACAATGTAAATTCTAAATTATACAGAAGTAAAAATAATGAATAAAATAGTAACATTGAGTAACTTCTATCCTGCTCGATATCATCATCAAAGTTGTCACAAATAAAAAATCGAGTATCTCCATTTGGGCAAGCCTCGTGTGCCCAAAATCTTGCATTGCAACCACTTTTCTCGGTGTTTGCTGTTTTTCAAGCAACCAGCACACACCAGACACCGAGCCAACTTACCCCGTGTTCAGTGCGCCTATTAACCCCATAATAAATTTCTTCACAAAAGGGACACGTAAATAATCCAAGTAAATAACATATGGGGTAGGTACAGTTAATCATACACTAAGAAAAACTGCACAAGTTAAATCACAATTATTAAGATAAGTATTAGAAATTAGAAAAAGAATAAAGCAACAAAAAATTACTTATGAGTGCAAAAAACAGAAAAATTGTAATACATGTCCACTTCACGTAGGTAACGCTGCAAAACTACAATGAGGATTGCAAAAAGCAAAAAGAAAGGTACTCTGTGACAGGTTGCACAATCGATCCACAAACAGGTGGTTTATGGGATATGTGCCTATACTTACCCCTGTAGCCAACTAGCCCTGGTCTCCCCTACAGAATACACGCCGGAAAGTTTTGCTCTGTTAATTTGCGCGAGTACTTAAGAATTAAGATGCAGGCATAAATTTATGAATTTATAGATTTATGTCTATAGTTTCAAATAGCTAGTAAAACTAGTTAATATCTTTTATTGTATCGTTACCAAATTCCGTTGACTTCAAAAACATAATGAGTGCAAATGTTTTAAGTTATTTATTTATTTATTTATTTATTAAAGATAATTGATAACCATCGAACATTTAAAAAATGTAAAAAAAAATATTAATCGCAGAAAGTTTTTTAAATCTTGCATTTGTGTGTGGCACAGTTTTTATTCAATCCTGAAAATTCATAAATCTGGGACTTCTTTAGTTTTTGAAATCTTCCATGAACATTGAACAGTTTAAAGAAGTGTATTCAATTATTATAAATATTTTTGTGCGGAATTCCCCAAAATACGCTTATATTTAATGACCAGAAAAGTTAAGATAATCAGCTTAATGTCTGCAGCATAAATATACTTTATTTTTTTCCAGTGGTAGGTTTAGTTAATACTGTAATTGCATATAAAAGAAATAAAACACAAATGATACACAATAAGCAAAGTTAATTAGTATCATCACAAAATCCATTAACCCACGCAAACCCTCCTTTCCAAATAGAACTCTTCTAGGAATGCTATAAAGACAGGACAGCGAAAGACTTTATCCATAATTTTCTCTCAGATCACAGAGCTTGTTTGAAGGGCCTTGTATATAATTAAAATAACTTAAATGGTGTTTTATGCGATTAATAATAGATAATTAATTAAATATAGACACTGATATGTTGTAATGATGGCAATGGACAGTGGTGAAAACGATTCGAACCTTTTGCAGGTTGAAATCCCATTTAAATTTATTTTTAATTAGGGGAAGGAATTATAAAGTGGTAACTCTAAGGTTTGATGAATTTTTATTATACCTTTCTAATGAATAAGGTTCTAGAAACAAGTACTAATAGTAACTACGATAACTTTAGTTCCAATTGCTATTTTACTTTTTTTTAATTTATTTTAAAATGCACTTGTTAGTTTAAAAGGAAAATTTCAAAATGACCACTTTTCCCGCCTAGGCTGGGTAAAGTGACCAGTATGGTAAATGAAAAAAAATCATATTGATTCAGGATGTATATTTATTAATCAAACAAGTTAAAGTAACGCACATTAAGAATAAGTATTACGTTTTCTAATATTATAAGTATTAACCCTTTATCTACTGACGGTACTTATAACTACCATTAAAATAACTTGCTATTAAATTCATTTAACACTTCGATTAGTAGTAATACAGTTTAGAATGTGTTATAGATGCATTACTTTATCTTGTTCCAAAAGCATTATTGGTTACATATAACAAAAATAAATTTAAAAGGATCATTTCTTTTGTTTTTGCATCTTTTCAGTTTTTCAGTTTTCTTGGCCTTAGGGGGGGGGGGGGGTATTTTCCAATTCGGGAATATTTCTATATTTCTATTGTAAGAACATTATATTTGTACATTCCCTAATTCTACATAATACTAAGAAAAATATTTAAAATGAAACATTTGAGTGGGGTTGTAAATATTGCACAAAATCCCTATAAATTCAAATTTAATTAATCTTTCTAAATCATCCAATCCTTCTAAATTCCTTCTAAAATTTATTAAATGATTATGTAAATCTTCTAACTTAGTTTCGAAAATTCACAAAAAATGCTTTAGGAGATAAAAATTTTCATGAATTCATAATTCAGTACATAAAGGGTTAAATAGTTACATAATCAGTAATGAGTATTAATTTGACGAATAAAGGAATATAACTGCCCACAGCAGACAGACATGCAGACTGCAGACCTTTCTCTGCAGAAGTTATTGTCTCAAACTTGGTTCCTTACAAAGAAAATACTTTTGGATAGTATTTTTTTATGAAAAATGAATGGGCAAAGTGGGCATCCAGACATTTTGTGACCACTCTTTGTGGCCACTTAGCCCGGAATGACACCATTACAAAAACTGTAGCCTAGCATCTAATCTACATAATTTAACCTTTTCAAACACACACCATTTAAAATATTACTTTACACTGATCAAACAGCAAAGAACAAACAATTATAACACTAACTAAATATTATTTACCTATAATCACGAAATTGTACTACTTGCCTAAAATCAAAAATGCGAAAAAAACAATATACCATAATGATTTTTTAGTGCCGAAAACTTCCGAAATTTCTCTTAAATCAAACTATTATAACGTACTAATTTGAAATGCTAAAAAGCGTAAATTAAAACTTTAAAAATACATTTTTTTAGACTGTTTACATGTTTCGACTCTACCCGAGTCATTTTCAAACAAACTAGTTGGATGTGCCAATCCCAAAACTTTCTTCTATCTTATGCCAATATTTCATTTTAATTAGTTTTATTAGTATTTTTATTAGAATTATGCATAACTTCATACACATTTCGATGGTACAATATTCAAAATTGCACAAAAAACGCATTTACAGCGCCCCCTACCGGCGGATTTTTTCCAAATTCAGGGAGGACCTTCTTGCCATGGCCAAAAACATACACAAAAAATTTGGTTCAATTCTATGCATAACTTCATACACTTTTCGATGGTACAATATTCAAAATGCACAAAAATCGCTATTATAGCGCCCCCTACCGGCGGATTTTTTCCAAGTTAATGGAGGACCTGCTTGCCATAGCCAAAAACTTAAAAAAAAAATTGGTTGAATTCTATGCATAACTTCATGCAATTTTTGATGGTACAATGGCGACACACGGACATAGATACACGGACAGACAGGCAGACAGACATTTTGTATAAACATGTTTTTTGTTATCTCTGACTCCTGAAACATGTAAATCCGTCGAAAACCGGAAGTCGAAAAAAATTTCGATTACAATACTTTCTTCTATTGAAAATAAAAGAAAGTAATAAAAATATTCCAAAATTGCACAGTCTATTAAACGCCATCATTCAATTCGCCACGTATTTTTTCATATCATGAACGTTATTTTTTATTTTACTTCGATGTTTATTTTATTTTTATTTTCATAACGTTGAGTAGCTCGAGCCATAATTTTGGTAAGTTGAATTATGCTGCATCGTTACATATCGAATTTTTGCGCGTTACAATCTCTATGGTTTCTCTTATAATGGATGGATAGTGTAGATTGGAGGAAAAAATTATTTTACTTTCATTGAAATTTATTCTTTTATTAAATAAATTTTATTTCATTTGTTACTTTTATTAAATAAATTTTATTTTATTTTTACTTTTATTAAATAATTTTCATTTTACTTTTACTTTTATTAAATAAATTTCAATGAAAATAAAATCATTTTTCCCTCCAGTCTGTACTAGCCATCCATTATACGAGAAAGCATAGAGATTGTAACGTGCGAAAATTCAATATGTAACGATGCAGCATCATTTAACATACCAAAATTATGGCTCGAGCTACTCAGTGTTATGAAAATAAAAATAAAATAAACATTTAAATATAATAAAAAATAACGTGCATAATATGAAAGACTACGTGAAAAATTCAATGATGGCGTTTCATAGACCGTCCAATTTTAGAATATTTTTATTTGTTTTGAAAATGACTCGGGTAGAGTCGAAACATGTAAACAGTCGAAATGAATGTATTTTTACTGGTTTTAAAGTTTTAATTTATGCCTTTTAGCATTTAAAATTAGTATATTATTACAAGATGTTAATTTGCTATCTATTATAAGGTGTTGAGCTTTGGTCGTAGTTTAAAGGAGTGAAATTTTTACTGTTGTACTTGTATCAAAGCATGGATAATTTTTTCTCCATGACGGACAACTAAATATAGCGCATTTAAATAAAAAGTTTGACCTAGTGTCCATATAAAAATTTTAAAAGTTTAGCTATTTGGAAATTAATGTCAGTATTATTTCATCAGCATAATTTTTCAATAAATGAAAATAATTTTTGCAATATCAAGTAATTACCAGGTATTATTTGATTCCTGGTATCAAATAATTACTAGGAAGCCAGCATAAAAGAATCAATTGAAATAATTGCTAATAAAGATACAGCTTGTAACGATGCACTATCATATGATATTCATGGAGTACGGAGATATTTTCTGCATAATAGATGAAAGCTCGTTTTGTTGAAAATTTGAATAACTTTATCTGGTATCTCATCTGACGTACAACATTTAAACAGTACAGTTACAATACAGTGCAGACGTACAGTTACAATCTCTATGGTTTCTCTTATAATGGATGGATAATATAGATTGGAGGAAAAAATTATTTTACTTTCATTGAAATTTATTCTTTTATTAAATAAATTTTATTTTATTTGTTACTTTTATTAAATAAATTTTATTTTATTTTTACTTTTATTAAATAATTTTCATTTTATTTTTCCTTTTATTAAATAAATTTCAATGAAAATAAAATCATTTTTCCCTCCAGTCTGTACTAGCCATCCATTATACGAGAAAGCATAGAGATTGTAACGTGCGAAAATTCAATATGTAACGATGCAGCATCATTTAACATACCAAAATTATGGCTCGAGCTACTCAGTGTTATGAAAATAAAAATAAAATAAACATTTAAATATAATAAAAAATAACGTGCATAATATGAAAGACTACGTGAAAAATTCAATGATGGCGTTTCATAGACCGTCCAATTTTAGAATATTTTTATTTGTTTTGAAAATGACTCGGGTAGAGTCGAAACATGTAAACAGTCGAAATGAATGTATTTTTACTGGTTTTAAAGTTTTAATTTATGCCTTTTAGCATTTAAAATTAGTATATTATTACAAGATGTTAATTTGCTATCTATTATAAGGTGTTGAGCTTTGGTCGTAGTTTAAAGGAGTGAAATTTTTACTGTTGTACTTGTATCAAAGCATGGATAATTTTTTCTCCATGACGGACAACTAAATATAGCGCATTTAAATAAAAAGTTTGACCTAGTGTCCATATAAAAATTTTAAAAGTTTAGCTATTTGGAAATTAATGTCAGTATTATTTCATCAGCATAATTTTTCAATAAATGAAAATAATTTTTGCAATATCAAGTAATTACCAGGTATTATTTGATTCCTGGTATCAAATAATTACTAGGAAGCCAGCATAAAAGAATCAATTGAAATAATTGCTAATAAAGATACAGCTTGTAACGATGCACTATCATATGATATTCATGGAGTACGGAGATATTTTCTGCATAATAGATGAAAGCTCGTTTTGTTGAAAATTTGAATAACTTTATCTGGTATCTCATCTGACGTACAACATTTAAACAGTACAGTTACAATACAGTGCAGACGTACAGTTACAATCTCTATGGTTTCTCTTATAATGGATGGATAATATAGATTGGAGGAAAAAATTATTTTACTTTCATTGAAATTTATTCTTTTATTAAATAAATTTTATTTTATTTGTTACTTTTATTAAATAAATTTTATTTTATTTTTACTTTTATTAAATAATTTTCATTTTATTTTTCCTTTTATTAAATAAATTTCAATGAAAATAAAATCATTTTTCCCTCCAGTCTGTACTAGCCATCCATTATACGAGAAAGCATAGAGATTGTAACGTGCGAAAATTCAATATGTAACGATGCAGCATCATTTAACATACCAAAATTATGGCTCGAGCTACTCAGTGTTATGAAAATAAAAATAAAATAAACATTCAAGTATAATAAAAAATAACGTGCATAATATGAAAGACTACGTGAAAAATTCAATGATGGCGTTTCATAGACCGTCCAATTTTAGAATATTTTTATTTGTTTTGAAAATGACTCGGGTAGAGTCGAAACATGTAAACAATCTAAATAAATGTATTTTTACTGGTTTTAAAGTTTTAATTTATGCCTTTTAGCATTTAAAATTAGTATATTATTACAAGATGTTAATTTGCTATCTATTATAAGGTGTTGAGCTTTGATCGTAGTTTAAAGGAGTGAAATTTGTACTGTTGTACTTGTATCAAAGCATGGAGAATTTTTTCTCCATGACGGACAACTAAATATAGCGCATTTAAATTAAAAGTTTGACCTAGTGTCCATATAAAAATTTTAAAAGTTTAGCTATTTGGAAATTAATGTCAGTATTATTTCATCAGCATAATTTTTCAATAAATAAAAATAATTTTTGCAATATCAAGTAATTACCAGGTATTATTTGATTCCTGGTATCAAATAATTACCAGGAAGCCAGCATAAAAGAATCAATTGAAATAATTACTAATAAAGATGCAGCTTGTAACGATGCACTATCATATGATATTCATGGAGTACGGAGATATTTTCTGCATAATAGATGAAAGCTCGTTTTGTTGAAAATTTGAATAACTTTATTTGGTATCTCATCTGACGTACAACATTTAAATTACAATGTTTTTTCTTATGGACAATTCTCGAATAAGCGCAAAGAAAATAATAACAACGTTTAATAACAATAAATAACAGAAAATAATAACAATAGCCTACTGATGACGGCCTTGTAATGGTTGAAAACTTTCCAGGTTTTTATGATGTATTTTAAGATATTTTTAATTTGTATTTTAAATATCTTTATATTATATTTATGCATCTGAAAGTAATTTTTGTAAAACTATTTGTGTTTTATATGTATTTTATATTAAGCATAATCTTTGTTCCTATCTTATTTTGAACACTTTTACAATTTACATTGTTTAGGTTTCAATGGTAAAAAACTAATTCGCGTTTCGATCTTTTTGGGACACCTTGTATACATACTTGTGTACAATGCATCCGTTTAACAATAATGTTTAAATGCTTAAAATTTTTCAAACTTGTATCTTGTTTTTCCTTAAAGAACCTATCGTTTTTCTCCGTTTTTAAAGTCTTTTAAAAATATAAATAAAACTCATTATATATAAAGGATTTTTAGATAAAGCTCTTAACTATAAAAAAGGGTTATAATTAAAACTGCTGATCGTTAAAGAAGTTATAATCTAGAAATTTAATTTTGCTATCACAATAAAAACTTGCTTTATAACAGGAAGCATGAAGTTCAAGAGGTATATCCTAACCTTTAAAAGTTCTTGAACCTGTCTAGACCGTTTATAATCGCTTGTATTGTTTTAATTATTTATAAAGTTGTACGCATTTTCTCAAACTATATATATTTGGTTTTATTTCAACTGTGGGCTTATAAAATAAAAAGCATTTTGTATTAACAGTTTTAAAAGCATCAATTGAATTTCTAAGCTGAAGTCTGAAATAAAGACAAACAGTAATCAATGTAGAATAGAATTACAGTTATATGAACAGATGTTTTTATTTGTCACAAGATACGTGCAAGAACAACCGTAAGACCACACTATCTGTTTTTGTACAAGGACAATCTGGTGGCTAAAAATGAGTTAGATCCACAAAAGTTTCACATAATATTTTTTAGGGAGGAGATAAAATGTGCATTGAAAACAACTTTATGTTGCGTTCATATTATATGAGTTTTTCAATATTCATTCTGTTTTGTAATAATATACTGTGATATTCTCATGGAAATTCCTTTCTTAATTGTTTAATCGCTTAAGCATAATCCGTTCTCTATATATGAATATACACATATATATATATATATATATATTTATAAAATTACATCGAAGCAAATGTACACGCAAAAATCCATGCTGCAACATTGACAGCGTGTAATAAACGCATTTTTACATTTCAAGGACTGCTCCACATGAAACTTTGAAATTTTATTAAACATCAATAGAAAATATAGGGAGAGTGGGGTACAGTGGTCCTAAGTGCACAGTGGACCACCCCTTATATATTATTTTTTTTTCTTTTAGGCTAATTGATCACAGCACAAAATTGATTACTTATAGCATTCAGAACACATCGTTAATTCAGAATGAACCCTTTTATCCTGACTGATTGTTTTGAGTACCTAAAAGTAAAAATTTTCATCATCATACTTTTTTTTATTTAATAATTAAAAGTTACAGATGAATAAGATAAAACAGCTTTTTTGTAAAGGTAAGATGCCTGTTTTTATTTAATTTTAAAGTTAATATGCCTAAAAGAAAGTTTTAAATAATATTTTTATGAGAATGTATTGAACTTGAACATGGGGCACATTGCACCACCCACTGCTAGGTTACAGTGGTCCGCAATCCACTCTGTTACTGTAATGCAGAATTTTCAAAATATTTAATAATTGCATATTCTCTACAAAGAAATATTGTTTTAAAGTAATTATTTAACTGTAAAATAAAGTAAACAATGAAAAATGTCAATTTATTTAACATCGTAAGAAATATTTTGGTTTGTATTTACTGCTTTTAAAAATATAATCATAATAACTGTAACTTGTTATTAACTAAAAGTATTTCTGGTAGATTCTGAAATTTTATTACCCACTTTAGATGTAACATAAGACAAATTTGGAATCAAAATTTTATGGTTATTAATCTTATGTTTTATATCAGTGTTATCGTAAAATCGCCCTCAGAGCTAAAAATACTTCAGGAAAATTTCAGGCTCAGAAGTATTTTGAGTTTCATTCGCAAATTTTAATGTGCGATGACTTTATTTCATTTAATAACTTCACCTTATTTGCAATTAATCCTATATCTCAATCTGTTATTATTCAAAAAATATAGTACTTTTTTTGATAATTTTTCTGTGTTGTTTGCAAAAGTTACTTACAAATTTACATTATTATGTTATTTTGGAGGCAAAGAGAGAATAGATTAATAAAACATAAAGGGTCTAGCCGGTTAAGCTCATGGCCTATATGTTTGAAATAATACGTTTGGGAATAAGGCTCACAATGAGAATACAATATAGAGTGTTTTTAGTCCCTGACCTTGAACTGTCCTTGAGATAATCGGGGAACTATGCGCCGCCGCTACTATTTTTCAAATACGTTTTTCTCAAAAAGTACAAAAGTTTAAAAAATGAAACCAATGCCAATTATAGAAGAATACATCTTAAAAAAATTATCAATGTAGTTATTTTATATTTACACCAACCAAAAAAATACAGAATAATGCTCAAAGTATGTACTTAAAAAAAAAAAAATTCGTTAAAATCGAAGGTGCACTTTAAGTTATAAAAAAAATAATGCAACCAACTTGCTAAAATATTTGTAACTTTCTCTGTTTGTATTTGCAGAAATGCGCCACTATCAATGCATTGGTCGATTCGTGACATTTTCACTCTGGTAGGATACACAGTGAGCCAAAATAAGAGAATATTTCCATACATACCACTTTCCTATAGGTTTGTTTCGTGTTTGTGAATAGTCTGTTATGTTGGCGTACTGCGCATCCTTCTCGCGTAATAATATCAAGGACTGACAACAAAATAGTAACGTTGCTTACTGTGATTTTCACATAATAGAAGACTATGGGGCTTGTACAGTATACATATATAATGTATCACTTTAAGGAGACCTGTGTGTGGGGGGGTGGGGGGGGGTCTGGCACTTGACTCGGAAGATATCTGTAGAGGGAGGGTGGTTTATCATTTGATATAGTTGTCATTTTTTATCAAATCAATTTTTTTTTTATCTTTTTCTTTACATCTGTTATCTTAATTTTTTTAAAGTCTGTTATTTTCTTTTTATGATAATACAAAGTTATTATTTAAACCATTGAATAATTAAAAACATTCCATTCCAAAATATGGAATAACCCAATCTTCGCCATTAATATTCTCCTGCCTGCCATATTGGCATATAATTCGTTGTTAGAGAAACCAGATTCGAAATGATACTTGTTATTTTTGCTAGTAAAAGATGGGGGAGAATGTTGTCGACTTGTTTTGTTTACAAGAAGTTCTGCTTAGCCTCGTGCAAGAGCGAAGTGCAAGAAGACAACATTACTGTGTCAATGCATTATGTAACAAATAGCTATTATTAATAACTTTTAAATAATAAATATTTCTTAAATGTTATTTGATATAAAGTTATTTCTTATATAGCAGCGATATTTTATGACTTTCTTTTTTTCATTTAAATCAGTAAAATATGTGAATAAAATATGTACAACCGTATCTGTATATCATTGCAAACGTATAAAAAAAAAGAAAAACATTATAAAAATAAAAGGAATTTTTAGATATAGCAATATTATTAGGGTTAGGGGATTCGAGGAATGTTAACGTATGATATCGGAAGGTTGGGAGAGAATCAGAAATTGCCAAAAAGTTGATAACTTTATACTGTATTTACAGCCCTATTCAGCTTCACCTACGCAATCGACTAGACCATCGACTTGATATTATTTCGCGAGAAGGATACGCAGTACGCCAAAATAACAGAAGTTTACAAATACGAAACAATCCTATAGGGAAGTGGTATGCATGGAAACATTCTCTTATTTTGGCGCACTGCGCATCCTGCCCGAGTGGAAATGTCACGAATCGACCAATGCGTTGATAGTAGCGTATTTCTGAAAATGCAAACAGGGAAAGTTACGAATATTTTAGCAACTTGGCAACATTTTTTTTTTTTATAACTCAAGAAGCGCATCTTCGATCTTAACGATTTTTTTTTCTTAAAAGTACATTCTTTGAGCATTATTCTGTAATTTTTTGGTTGGTATAAATATAAAATTACTACATTAATAATTTTTTAAAAATATTTTTGTTTATTTTTCTATGTTAAAATTTATGCAAAAATGTGAAAAAAATTTATAATATGAACTAATCTAATCTAATCGCCCACCCTGGGAACCTGCTTGTGGCTGATGGTTGGGTCAAGCCCCTGGCCCAGTGCAGGATGTTCCTACCACCTTTGCGGGACCGCAACCCAGGCAACGTTATTTAGTATATTGGTTTGACTATAAACTTAAGTATTTTCAGATAATAATTACTAAAAGTAATAACACTTAAGATACGATACAATTACAGTAGTTACCAGGTTATATGCATGTTTCAGTACAATTTTTAAGATATGACACAATATGATACGACTTACTACAATTACAATAATTACTAAGATACAATAATTACATTATTTACAACACTTTTCTAAATAAGTTTTAACCTCAAAATCACGCTACAGGGCATATTGCAGAATGACACACTGTGTAGTAATCATAAGGTTTAAAATAATCAATTTAGTTACAATTTAGGACGAACAGATTACAATACTAATGCTGCAATGACCAAATTATTTATATTATTTACAACACATTTGCAACACAATTACTTGAAGCATTATTTTACTTTTTCAAAATTTCTAGTAGATTGCAAAATGGTATCCAAAGAACTTCACCAATCACTCATTTAACACAACTGTGCAATAATCGTAAAATTTAAATTAATCAATATAGTTACAAATTATGACAAACAGGCTTCAATACAAATTCACCAGTAACCAGATTATTTACATTATTTACAACAGTTTTGCAATTGCAATTCAATTAAATTTTTCAATATTTTACTATTTTCAATATTTTTAGTAGAATGCAATACGATACTTAAAAGAACTACACGAATCACGCCTTTCCACTATAATTCCATTTCCGCATCCCACATCATTGTCAGGCCACAGGTACAAATCACACTAGCATGAATTTATAATTAATGAATGAGTATTTTTCATTAAGAATATTATAATTTTGGTAAAGCTGACAGAGGGACTCTTTGTTATTTAAAATTTCTAATTTATCGTCTAGCAGTTGTAGATGTTTTTTAGTAAATTTGTATTTCATAAACTTACATTTTTCGAAAAGATAGTGTACTGGATCTCCAGCCGACCACATTGACAGAGTATATTCTTCAATAATTGGCGTTTTTTTTTTTTTTTCATTTTTTTTTTTTACTTTTGTACTTGTAGAGAAAAACGTATTTGAAAAAAAAGTAGCGCCGATGCATATTTCTCCGATTATCTCAAGGACAGTTCAACGTCAGAGGCTAAAAACACTCTATATATTATTCTCATGGTGAGCCTTATTACCACACATGTTATTTCAAACAAAACTTTTTTTTTTTTTGAAAAATATTTTTGGAACTATGTTATGAAAAAAATATGAGGCATGTAAAAATGTTCAAGGAATGTTCAGGAATATTTTCAGGCAGATTGGACTTTTCATTAAAGAGAAAAAAAATGTAAACTTCAAAAGTGGTCTACTGTGCCCCAGTCTCCCGTACTTAAGTCCTCATGTGTAAACTTGCCGCGTAAGGATTAGAAAGTAGATAAGATTGTCTGAAGCTTCAAGCACTTTGAGGTCAAAAAGTGGAAAATCAGAAAAGTAGCGGCCGTTTTTTTAAAAAAGGCATTTTTTCCTTTTTTTCGCTTTTTGGAGTGTTTCTAAAAATGTGTATTTCTTTTTTCTTTTTTTATTTTATAAAAGTGGCTCAAAGTGGTCAAAGCTTCAAAAAATTATATTAATTTAAAAATATTAGTAAGATTGGTTTAACAGTTTATGCGTTCTGATTCCGCCCAATTTGAAAAAAAATCATTTTGCGTAAAATGCGTTTATAGTTTTACACATGTTTAACCATGGTAAAAACATGTTTAATGAAACTTACATTCATTCTATTATTTCCGGCCTGCAGAGGACACCCTCCTCTTTCTCAAGCAGTAAATTTTGCTGAATGTGCTTCGATCGTTACTCAAAATTACCTCTCGTGCGCCGAAGTCATATTTAGTTCAGCTGAGAGCGTATGTCGGTCGTCCATTTCTTTTGCAAATGATGTGCATACGATTCAATATTTAATCCCATTGAAGTCATCATCTTTAAAATTGAAATATAGCCTTCGTTGAAAATTCTCACGGCTATATTAGTTGTGATTTCAATGGTTTTGACGCCACATTGCAAGAGCTTAGGTGCCAATTTCCAAGTGCAGATGTTCAAACTTTCGTTTTAACTTTGTGTGATTCCTCCTAAGCACTGGCGAAGTAAATCGCCGTCGGAAAATGACTCGTAGATTGGTAGAATGGCTTCCTGAACTGCGGGTGCGAATGGTAGATTGCGTTGATATTCGCCCATTTCTCCCAAGGCCGCAACGCACCAGTTACACCAATTATCTTCGCCGGCCGGACAATATTCCTGCTGTTATTCATCATTAGTCGAAATCTTGCGGTAAAAACTCACCCAGATTGCTTTCTTCATATCTTCCAATAAATTGGAGTTTTTTCTGATCACCAGAACGTAGTAAACTTTCATATCCTTAATTATCTTATCCGTCAGCTTTCCTTGTCCTTTGCCGCTTATACCTTTATCTTCTTTTATGGCATTTATAAGCCTTATTATGCTCATTCTCTTTCCCACGTGTCCATAGCATTCTTTTGTTTTCAACAGCTAAATGTGGGTACGGTTCAAGCCGGCGAACGTGTTGCGCTCAAGCAGTAAGTAACTGTGAAAGGACTTCGAGTTCGGCGAAATCGTTTTACAGAAATACGAGTAATCTGCTGACTATAGGGAATAGAGAATGCGAAATAAAAATCGATTTTTTTCAACCGAGAAAAAGCAAATCCTCCGTAAAGCACAAAAACATAATTTACTATGCTTATTTGCAAACAAACATAATCTTATTTTTAATTCTCTTCATTTACAGGCACTTTGCATTTAAGTTCCTTACTTGTAGCATCCTTCGCTGTACTTTTCGTTGCTCCTTTGAATTTCTTCTTGAGTTTATTATTATTATTATTTATTTTACTTTTTGTGCAAAATGTTGGCTATTTTGAGTGACAATTACATTAGCGTCTTAACCAAACACTCTTGCGAATTGTAGAATGTAGTGTACGACAAGGAGGGACGTGAGTAAGCATTATTTCTTCAAAAGACTTTCTCAATGAAGAACTGCTAGCTTCTTCTGCGTTGTTGTCACAGTCTCTTGAAGCGCTTTATGAATTTTCCTTGGTTTGTCTTAGTCTTTTTCGGGACCTAAAAATGTACCCTTGATACTTTATCATCACTGCTCGAACCTTTTAAATGCTCATTGATTACTAACTGTTTATTTAATTAAATATGCGGTACTGCACTTCAAAGATTCTGCAATTACATACTACTTTGATATAAAAAAATAGTTATTTCCGCAGCCAATTACACATAAATGTATCCACAAGTACACATTTTATTCAAGTATTTATATAAAGACAGTCATACATGACAATTGTTTAGCAAATTAATTGTCATGACTCCTAAAACAGTGATAAGTAAACAGACATCATATTTATCCATTATAAATTGATGTATTTAACGGTGATTTTAAAGCATGCCACTGATACTGGATTAATCATATATTTTAACTGTATGATTTAACTGGTATTTTGAAGCACCGTCAGAGGCTAAATGGTTAAGTTACTAGAATTCAACTTTTTTTGCATTTTTAAGAAGCCAATTTTAATCTAATCAATAATGATGATACCCTTATTTTGATATAGAGCATAATATGCTTCTGTTTTGCTTTAAATTAATGAAAATTAAAGAATTTCTATTAAAGTTATTATTAAGTAACTGTGTAAATAAGGTGCCATTAAGGCATACTTCCAATTTAGCTTAAGCACAATGCTGCCTTAAGTGGAAAAACAAATCTGGTCTGTACGGTAATTTTTCAGGAGAAGACACACCCAGTATTATGGATAATGTCTTATAACAAATCCAAAATCCCGATGAAAATAAGGAAATAATAGTCCAGCGTAACATTTCCTATTTACTACAGCTTTTCTCTGGAGAGTTATATCTCATGGAAAAAATAACTGGACGTATGTTGAATAAATAACAGTGCGCTTCTAATAAAATGTGGTTTCAGGCATTTTGTTTTAATATGAATCTTTTGTATCTTTGTTATAGCTTTGTGTACAACTTGAAATGTTCGTTTATGTCATGAAAAATTCCAGAACTTTACAGTTTTATAAAAATCCAAATAAATGTCTAACATTTTCCTTTCTGTATTTTCGTTAAATTGGCAGGTTCAAAATTCGGTGAATGAATATTAATAAATTGATGCTTTAAATATCTATATCATAAAGGAAAAACGTTTCTGTGCGTAACGCTGATGCCATTTTGACGGTGGCAACAGCAGACGATTCAATTCAAGTACAACTTTTTAAATTTCTAACTATCGCATATTTTAAATTTTTACACTGCCGAATAAGGAATAAGACGTACTTTCCGATGCATTTTGTTAGAAAACTGTATCACAATTTGTTTGAAAACTGCATCGCTATTTACTCTATTTTTATTGTTTTTTTAATATAATTTCCAAGCATAATTAAAAAAAAATCTGTATCTATCGAGTGCAGACGATTACGGAAGATAACTCAGTTTGTACTTAAATTCATAAAAATAGCTCAGCATTTGTTTCCAGCTTATATTCCATACGCGATTACAATATTCAACAATCAATAAATAAAACACGAATTTAATACATAAAATCAAACTAAGTCCTTCTGAAATGAACCGAATCAAAAAGGCTGATTGTAAATAGTACAGACATCCCTCGACTTGCGTAAGTAATGCGTTCCGCAAACTTTTACGTAACTTTAATTTTACGTAAGTCAAATTTGTAAACTGATTAGGTAAAGTTTCGTAGGAAACTGCAATATTTATTATATAAATAAATATAAACAATAAGAACTAGGATAATTTTTTACGACTTAGAATTTAGTACGGTATGTTTTTTATGAATATAGTATATATTAAATATATATATTACTTGCACAGTATTCTTTTATAAAGCATCGTGCATCAGTATTTACGCAGATGTCGGATATATATATTATAAAAGTATGAAAAAAATATATAAAAACAAATTGAAAGAACACACCGTGACCTACGCTCCGATGGATTGATCAATGGAGCCGAAACAGGCTGATTTAGCCTAACCCATGCTGAAGAAGATGATGATGAATTACTGTCAATAATAAAAAGAACAAAAATTTGATTGTAACATATTCACTATATAATCACTCAACAAGAGAAGTAAAAATTTTATGGTTTGGCTGCACGGATAATGTTATTTCCGATGTTCAGTTACAAATATAAAAAAATCGTGAAATAATTTTACGGCAATTGGATTATTTTAACAAATCGTTAATATTTGACAATATATTGAATATATCTGATATTATTTTTAAGTTATAAAAATTTGTAGAAATGAAAGAAAGAATTTTTTCTGTTAGTTTTTTATTTTGTAGGAAATCCTTTCACTCATAAATTACCATTAACGCTCAGCGGCCACAAATGTGGACGTTATTATTATTAGGGAGAACTTGGGATACTTGACCCATAGGAATACTTGACCTAAGGCGTTTTTCTCAGAATTGGGAAAGTTTTGTAAACTGGAAGTGGCATCACTTCCTTTCTTTAAGTTAGCTGACCACATGGTGGAAATAACAACTGAATCATTCCGTAAGTTTTTAAACTGTCAGACAAAATACATTTTCAAGCTCCAAAAGTAATTTTTTTGTTCTCTAAACTCTGATGTTATAATTTCACTTGCTTGAATGTAAGACTTTTTTAATTGGTCATTTGTTTTGTACATGTTTTTAGCTACAATAACATGTATAATAATATTAATCTACTTATTAGAAAATGGCTGTATTTTAGGGTTATGTAGTAAATATGCAACTAAGGATACTACTTGGCCAACGTCACCCGGGAGGATACTTGACCCAAGATTAGTGTTAGTTCTATTCAAATGCATTTAGCAGGTTTTATTTATGAATTAAAAATAAAAAAAATATTACATATTATAAACATATAAATATTATAAATAAATGGCTGGGTTCTTATCAAATATTGTGGGAAGCGGAATGCAAGAAGATTTGTTGGAAAGGTTCTTGAATTTAATTCTGACGGGTTTACTATTCAGTTTTCAAGAAGAATAGATGATATGCGATTTAAATAGCTTGAAATGAAAGATGTATAATTTAATAATGACCAAATCGAAGCTATTCTTCATCCACCTGAGTTTTGACACAAATGATAGAATTAAAAGTTTAGTGTTTAAATATGACTTTGCATTTGGAGTTGAATAAATTTTTATATTCTCATTCTGGAACTTGTTTAGGTACAAAATGAACTTTCAGACTGCTATTATTTTGAACTTTCTACAATAAAAATTAAAATTGGGCATATTAATGTTAGACCTATGTAATAAAGATTAAAAGTATTAATTTTGTTTGACAAAAATAAAGCATTAACCTTAATGTTAATTTTGTTCTTATGTAAAGGTGTTTTGTTTATTATTTTAAATCATACTCCCAAATCTATTACTTGGGTCAAGTATCCCTATACATTGGTATACTTGACCCAAATTGAAAGTTTTGAATATTAATATTTTACTACCTTTCATAATTAATAGTTTGGAATAATAATAATAAATATTGTGTACTGTGATCAACAATTTTTAGATGTTGTTTTATTGGCATTTATTGGCGCACACTTACAACTCAAGGCGTGGGTGAAAAAAAAAGTTACATCACCATTTTTCTCAAAAATTGTGTATGAGTTAATCTGTCATATGATAGAGCTAATTTATTAATAATCTAATTATTCTTGAAAAAATGGGCAATATTTTAAATATTTTTATAATTATTAATTTAAATGATAACAATCATTATTTTTAATGTCTAATGATAAAATGTTTATAAGTGTTTCTGATAGAGTTTAATACCACCAGTATTAACATTTTAACTCTCTCATGGTGTGGAAATCTCACATGAGGAAAGACGAAACTAGTTATTTAATCGTGTTTCATTAATTATTTTTAAAGAGTTTATAAAATGAAATATTTTGTCACACAAATCACTCAAACGTATTTTCGAAAAAAAAAAACAAAGATAAAAAAAAAATGCAATGTAACAAATTACAACGACCATTTGGAAAACGATTTTTGCAAAGACTAAAATTTAAGACATAAAAAATCGCACGGAGTTGATCATACATTACGTACGCCATGAATTAAACATTAATAGTGTTATTACACGTAAAAATTCCAAGCGACAAAAATCGCCTGCGACTCGTATTTGGTGTGAAATATTTATATGTATTCATTCCTGTCCTATTTATCTTTTTTAATTGGCTTATTCCATTTTTCTTTTGCACGTGAAAATCTTACAAATTAAAATTAACTCTTTGGCAGAAATTGTTATTCATTTTCTTTCATTTTCATTAGTTATTATCCACCTGAAACTTACGTATTATCCAAGCATTTCATTGGCTGTTCGGGAAAAGGCTTTTCGATCGTCAGATTTCCAAAAAATCTGACTACCAATTTAAATGAAATTTCATTCTTAAACTTCTAAACATCCGACAATATTACTTTTTACACCGTCGGATAGAGAAAAAAATGTACTTTTAAATGCAATATGTTTGAAAGCTGTATCTCAATTTGTGTCTGAGTTATTGATTTTTTTATAGTTTTTATTACTTTTTTGTCATAGTGGCAACAGAAGGTATCCATCTCTGTTGAAAGTAAAGGGAAATACAGATTACTGTATAGACCAATCAGAAAACGAATAAAATACGGATTAAACCAATAAAAACCTTCAGATATTCTTTTGATTTCCTACCCTGACGAGAACAATAACCATTTTTTCATAATCAGAATGCGCGGATTTTAGCGAGTGATGTTTTGGAAGCCCACTGCACTTGATATCAAGATTATTGTTATGTTATTATTTTAAGAAAAAAAACAGACTCATTTTGATAAAGTTTATTTGGACTTTAAATTGATCCGTAAAGAATGATTTAAAATATTTTCCCTCTACTCATTGTACGGGTACGGTCATAAATATGCAGATTTCTTTCAATGATCAAAAATATATTCTAATTAAATGAATATAACGGAGTCTTCCTGAAAGTATGCTTGTGAAATATCCTCTCGAACAAGAATTTACTGACGACTAACTGCGAACTGGAATCTTAATTATTGTGACATAAAATTAAAATACATAACACAATTTTTCCTTAAAAAAATATTGACTTTTCTTGAAAATATACTTCAGTAATAACTTGTTATTTTGTATTAAATGTTCTATAAAGATCTACTTTAATTCAACAAGAACAATTTGAAATAATTTTTACAAGAAAATATGCAGTGCCCATAAATTTTTATCGAGTTTCCTAACATCATGACTTTTGGCTTATAAACATGATAAAAACTTGTTATTACGTATTTGTAAAGCAACCCAAAAATTATTTAAATAAACTGGCAACTCAAAACGTCATTAATCAAGTATTTTACTATAGTGAAATAATAATTGATATTTAAACTTTACCAAATTTATCAAATAGTTTTCTCACGAAAATATACACTGTCCATAAATTTTTGTCGGCTTTCCTAACCCTCATCACTTTTGATTTATAAACATGACAAAAACTTGTTATTACATATTTGTAAAGCAACCCAAAAAGTTTTTAAATAAAACAAACAAAGTTACGTATGCGTAAAGTTGCAACTCAAATATCAAACTATAATCAAATAATAAATTATATTTAAATTTTACCAAATTTATAAACAAGTTATTAACGAATTATACATATATATGTAGGTACTTTTATAATAACTTTATGATAAATTTGATAAAGTTTAATATTAATTGTTATTTTATTGTTATCGTTATTTGATTAAAAATATTTTGAATTGCAATTTTAGACATGTGTAACTTTGTTTGTTTTATTTTCTTTTTAAATTGTTGAGTTGTATTTTATGTAACAATATTTTTTGTCTTGTTCTTAAATCAAAAGTTATGAGGTAAAGAAACGCCAGCAATAATTTATGGAAACCCAGTACTTCATTTTTTCTAAATCTATTTGAAACTTCGTCGATTAAACTCGTATTAAACTATAATCAGAACGACTCAATTAAAGAGGGAAAAGAAGAACTTTTTAATGTTAATAATCCTCATTTTTTCTCCTATACATAAAAACTTTTATTTCATCAAAATATAAAAAAAATAAGTTTCTTAAACTGACGATGCTCGGCAGTATCTTTTCTTTAATCTCTTTATCCTCTTTTAAATTCAATGATTAAGGGGATTTTGGAAGTTATAGTGTCAATTTCTTCACATAAATAGTGTCTTAGATTTTTAAACCCGGTAAAAAGGCGTATAGAACTAGAAATTTTTATTAGAACATGGTAATATCTCACATTTATAATTTACTGTTTATTTATATATTTTTTTTCCTTACGTACTGGAGATGTTTTCTTTTTTTACATACAAGAGGATTTTTTTTTGGAGGGGAGGGGGCGGTAGGAGGTCGATAAGTTCTCGGTCTGGCACAAAGATGGCGCAAGTTTGATTAAAAGACAATGATGTTTGTAAAATATGATCCTTTGGATGGCATGCTGCCAAGTTTCAGGCGATAAAGTAAAGTAAACAAGCTTTGACATTTTCTAACAAGTTGGAAATTGCACGACAAACGTGGCAAATGAGGTGCGTTCGTACTATAACTAGTTTTATAAGTATTTTTTGAACAGTATATCGTACTGAATATATAGTTTAGTGCACTTCATAAATGCATATCAATTTTATTCTGTTCGAAAAGCTGTAACATCATTAAAATGCACTAGGAATAATTTTTTTCCACTGGCCGTAATGTAACGGAACACTTTTAACTGTCCCTGTAGGTAAACTATACATCCGATTTTCATAAAATTTGAAATGACTCGACAAAATGTTGCAACAATTATATATTTAAAATTTCAGACCATTCGGTTGGGTAGTTTTTGCTCTGTTATATGCGGACGGACGGATTGAAAAACGACTATAGGTGCTATGTATTTATATAATTACGAACGCATTTAAAAATGAGTAAAATTGAAGTCTGATCAGTCATAAAATGCTTTCTTATAAAATGTGTAATCCCCGCGGACATACAAAAACATTTACATTCCACTTTAAAGGGTTCGACCCTTTCGTACTCGATGATAAACAAGGTGGAAATTGCTCGTCAAACGTGGCAAATGAGGTGCGTTCGTACTATAACTAGTTTTATAAATATTTTTTGCACCCCATATTGTACTGAATGTTTATTTTAGCGCACTTCAATAGGTGCAGATCCATTTTATCCTGTTCTAAAGGCTGTAACATCATTAAAATGCACTTGAAATATTTTTTTTCCCATTGGCCATCATGTAATGGAAAACTTTTGACTGTCCTCGAAATTAAACTATCCGATTTTCATAAAATTTGAAATGACTCGACAAAATTTTACAACAATTATATATTTAACATTTCAGACCATTCGATCGGGTAGTTTTTGCTCTGTTATATGCGAACAGACGGACGGACAGGCGGATTGAACGACGACTATAGGTGCTACGTATTTATATAAATACGAACGCACCTAAAAAATGGGCTGCCTAATTTAAATGTAGTCGAACATCCATTGAAGAGGATGAGCGCTCAAAACGCTCAAAAACCGCTACGACCGACAAAACCGTCTCAAAAATTCTCAATGCCGCATTGAATGTTCGCGATTGAAGATACTAGCGAACTTGCTGACATTGCATACATCTTGATAAGCCATGTCCATTACATTTTATACGATGCTTTGGGTATGAAAAAGCTTTCCGCTAGAAAGGTGCCGAGTTTGTTGAAGTTCGAACAGAAACGCCGAAGAATGAACATTTCCCAAAAGTGTTGGCCTTCTTTAAACGCAATTCCGCTGATTTTCTTCGACATTTTATAACAGTAGACGAAACAGGAATTCGCCATTACAAACCAGAGACAAAGCAGCAATCTAAACATTCGGTAGGAGGAGGTGAAAGTGCGCCAAACAAAGCGAAAATGGTTCCATCAGCTGGAAAAGTCATGGCTACGGTTTTGTGCGGTGCTCATATACTACCTGGAAAAAGGCAAGACCATAAGCGGGCAGTTTTTTTCCCTTCCTACTGGAACAACTGAAGAGTTCTATTCAGACTAAACGTCCACATCTATCCAAATAAAAGTACTCTTTCACACGACTATACGAATGCACAGTAGACGTCTCTGGTAGCTGCTGTGAAACTCCATGACATACGCTTTTAAGTGCTTCCACATGTACCGGATTTCGCCCCCAGCGATTATTTCCTCTTCCAAATCTGAAGAAATGTCTCGGTGGACGAAGATTCACTTCAACTGAGGAGGTCAAAGTTGAGACCACCGCTTATTTTGCAGAATTAGATATAAGGTTTATTTAACTGAAAGTATTAAAAAGTTGGAAAATCTTTGTTCTAAATGTATTGAGTTGCAAGGGTACGTTGAAAAATAAAATGAAATTGCGTTAAAAATCATGATGTCCGACAATTTTCCATTTATACTCATAACTTCGTCGATTAAATTCTGTGTTATCTGTAATAAGAACAGTTGAATTAAGGAAGAAAAAAATAATTTTTCTGTAATAATTATTACTAATTTTCATTTTTTCTGTTATAAAGTCAAATAAAAAAAAATTGAAACAATTTTTGATTTCAAAAAAGTTGAGAAATAAATTTGTAAATCATACAATGTTTGACGATACGTTTTCGTTAATTGCTTGATTAAAAACACACACTTTCATTTAACTTACATGTGGAATTTTGTGACCGAATCTCCAAATATATAAGGCGCCTTATCAGAATAAACCGGTATACTAAATTTGAAGCAAATGAGTTAGAAAAACCCATTTATCTAAATAAAGGAGGGGGGAGTTAGACCCCCGTCTCTCCCTTTTATACTTAAACAATGAAGTGCCAAATCTAATCAGGGAAGCGCCTTATCAGCATAAACTGGTATACTAAATTTGAAGCAAGTCGGATAGTAAACCCATTTATCTAAATTAAGGAGGTTAATCCCCCGTCCCCCACCCTTTATACTTAAACAATGAAGTGCCAAATCTAATCAGGGAAGCGCCTTATCAGAATAAACTGGTATACCAAATTTGAAGCAAATCTAATAATTCTGCATGAAAAACCCATTTATCTAAGTTATGGGGGGGGGGGGGATCTAATTCTGAACATTCCTAATTTTTAAATTTATTTCTGAAATTGAAGAAATTTAAATACACCTTATTGCATTACAATTTAATTCAACATGAGCTCAACAAGTTATCAAATTAAGAGAAAATTTGAAGAATATAGAAAAGAAGAATCATAGACACATACGCAAAAATGTTAATGATGAAATCATAGCAGCTTTTTGAAATTTGCCATTTCTACATATTTTCCCTCTACCTATAGACACTTTTTGTCTGGTGACTTTAATTTATCTTGCTTTCCGTTAACCCTTTAATGCATGATTTTTTTATTTTGTTCGGAAAAAAATATATTTGACTCTTATTTTTGTTAATTATCCACTCGAAAAATATTGAAAAAATTATGTGTTTCTGTTGGACATAATGTCACTCCTGAGTTACATAACAAAAATTTCTCAAAAGTGATAATTTTAAATTATATACTTTCTTTAAAGTGTTTACACTGCACAATAGCAACTATTCAACGATATAATAATTTTTACAATGCTTTTAACACTATTTCTACCAAGATGTGTCAAAAGACACCTTACAAATTTTAACTTAAAATTATTCTCTAAGTTTAATCATTTCCCCACAATTAATTTTCTGACTTTTCGTACAATAGTTGTTAAATTAATGCAGTGATATCATTTTTCTCCAGCTCATTCTGCATCTGAAAATATGCATAGAGTATACGAGGCATTCTCACAATCTGTTGACTTTCATGTCCCTGAATAATAATTTTTATTTTAATACACTTTTGGGGGTTTTTTTATTTCATATACTGGGGAACATCCCATTGCATGATTGCACAACAATATTAACGAGATAAATAAGTTTTGGGCGATGTTGGGGGTCCAAACACCTGGAAAACTCCTATACCGTCCCATGTCCCTGATGCTGATTTTTAAGTTTGGAGCTGTCTGGATAAAATTGCTTCAATAAAAATAATTCGATGTAATTTTTTTCTCAAACTGGAGCTACTGTTTTATATAAATATGTAGCTAAAAATTAACCTGCACCCATTTTTAGGGTTGTTATTATTTTTTAAACTCTGTCCCTGGGTTTTAGATTCCTTACCATTCCTCTTCTAAAATTATACAGAAAATCATTTCAGATGCAGCCACAGAATTTTTTTCAAGTTTTTCCTCATGCAGAAGTATGCTAGAGAAATAATGTCTAAAATTCTTTGGCAGGAAATTTACTGTAGAATTTAAATCAGCATTTAAATATCAATTTCAAGCATCGTGTCTTTATTGGTAGTCTCACCGTCCCCAATGTTTATTCCTGCACTTTTCGAGGTAAATTAAAAAAAAAATTAATTTAATCCTATGTTAACAACTATTTCTAAAAATCAATGAACATTGTGGCTATCAGTTAGTCTTTATACATGATTTTCCTAAAAATAGGTGGTAATTTTCCTTACCGTCCCTTTTTTTACCTTACCGTCCCTTCTTTAACACCCCTTTAAGACAATGTTATACAAAAATTCTGTATTAAAAGTACTACATTGTTATTATTTCTTATTTGATTGTCCTGTGGGTACTATGTGAATTAATTATAAGAAAAATTTAGAAGAAAATAAAAAGTTATAGGGGTAAAATCGTAAGGAAAATTAAACTCGCAAATTTAACTTAAATCTCAGTTAAATAAAAAAAATTTCCCTGCTGACCATTTTTTCTTTATTTTGAATCATAAAGGCATTCGTCTATCAGATTAAAATGTTATTTTAGCAAGTTTAATTTTGTTAGATTTTTCTCCCCCCCGAATGTCAAAAGATTGTGAGAATGCCCCATACCTATTTCTACCATTAGGTGTCTTTTGACACATTAAGGATCTTAATTAAGGTAATTTTAAACCATTTTACATATAAATATCAATACCATTTTACAGCATCATGTCAATTATAATCAGATTAACAAATCCAGATTTCAGTTGTAACGAAAAATACAGGAGTTCATGCATAACTCTGATATTCGCTTGTTTTCCGCCATGTAGCATTTTAGTATAGATCATTGCAGCGACTAGTTCTAAAAAAATGGAATAACACGTTTCCTTCTCCAATTCTGGTAGTGGGTTCAATACACATAAATTTTGTTTTCATTTATGTTAAATCTGTGGTATTGAATTAGGAAAGAATTTTATTGCTCTGCTATTTTTATGATTACTGTTTTTGTTGCTGCTGTTGCTGTTAGAAAGATTGAATTTTTATACATGAGACTGAAAGTTTGTTAAGTTAATAATATTAAAATGTTTGATTATCTTTCTAATTAAAAAATAATAATAATTTTAAATTAAACGGAAAGATGTTTGATTACATTTATGCATATTCATATTTTGTAGATTGATTATTTAAGCTAGAATTTACAACCTAGTTAAATAATCTCTAATAAATACGCCTCAATGTATTAATAAATATATTGCTCTAATTATCTATATTTAACTGATAATTTGAAATCTCAAAAGTTTTGGCAGCTATTTGCATTTAAAGACATAGGTGTCATAAGACACCTTTTGGTAGAAATAGGTATACGCAAAATCGTAGTAGAAATAGTGTTAATAGTTTGAAGAATTAATAATGATTACCTTATAAATATAGAGAAACAAAGCTAGTCGAGCATATTGCAACAAAAGATGTTATAAACTCCCCGTGATAACAAACAGTGTTGAATTCAGACACTTTTCTCCGGGAGAGATTTCTGCAGCTCCGGAGGGGACATTATAGAGTTCCGGGTGGGAAATTGCACATTTTGACCATTGACAACGCAAAATCTCAAATCGCTCTATCTCCCAAACAAATTGAGATAGAGACTTGAAATTCGGTGTGTACTTAGGCGGTAATAATGGAAAGAAGTCTATTGAATATCAGTAACCTCGATTATCTGGAACTATTTTTTTCGGACTCTCGAAATATTCGTTCTGATAAAAGTAATACAAAAATTTTCGAAATTGTTTATTTGAAGGAGTGAATATAAAAGACAATAAAAAAAATAAATTTTGCATCATGAATGAACTCGATAGGATAATTAGTTGCCGAGATATTTGTAATCCTATTTTTCACGCTCTTCGATTTTTCATGACCCTGTATTTCATTCAAATTTCAATTCAAAGATATATTTTAATTGGAAATGAGACATTTAATCCGACGCAGTAAACTGTTAGTTAATATGATTATAATTTTTCGAGTTATAAGAATGTTTCTTTTACGCAATTCGGTATTACTCGATTATCCCGCCGACCCAAAAACTATCGCAAAACTATAAGATTAAATGCCAATAATGGCTTATCGTAAATGTCAAGCATTTAATGAATCTCCGTAACTATAAGGGGGGTTACCATAGGGGGACCCTGTTCTGTCACCAAATGCCGCGAAGTTTGTCGCCAACTTGGCGGTATATCGTCAAATTTGGCGACCAAAATTAGTCGCCAAAAGTGATGCTAAATTGGCGGTATCTCTAATATTTCGCCGAATTCTCATAGACTTCCATTGTAAACTCCAATTGTGTTTATTTGCTTACAGAAAATCAACAAATTGCGATAATTTAATGCAACAAAAAGTAATATTAGCTTAATAGCCCAGTGAAAGGGGAGGAAAGAAAGGCCAAATTCGGAATTAATTAGGGGAAAGCTGGAAATCGTTTTAATTCATTTAGTTTAGGTCTTGAATGAATATGCTAAGTTTTCCCCCTCGTAGTAGATGTGCGTTAGAAAATATGTACAGATTTATAGTCAAAAAACACGTTTTTTTAAATACCATAACAGTATCTCAAAACAGCTAACTCTGTCAAAAACATTGTCAATACAAATGTTGTAGAGGTTAAAATTCTGAGTAAAATGAGTACTTACACTTAATAATTTTGTTGAACATTAAGGTCATAATTTATTTTAAAATTTTAGACCCATGGTTGGGGGTTGAACTCAGAATTAATTAGGAGAAAACTGGAAATTGCTTTAATCCCTTCAGTTTAGATCTAAAATGAACGTACTGTGTTTTCTTCCTCGTATTTGTGTGAATATTAGAAAATATGTACATATTTATTTTCGAAAACCACGGTTTTTTTTTATTACCTTAACAATATCTCAAAACAGCTAACTCTATAAAAACATTGTCAATACAAATGTTGTAGAGCTTAGAATTCTGAATAAAATGAGTACCATCATTAATATTTTTGTTCAACGTTACGGTCGCAATTCTATTTCAAAATTAATATTCTAATTCTATTTAAAACTTAAAAATATTTCAAAATTGCGGCCTTAATATTGAATAAAAATATTTAGTGTAGGTACTCATTTTACTCAGAATTTTAGACTCTACAACTTTTGTATTGACAATGTTTTTGACAGAGTTAGCTGTTTTGAGATATTGCTAAGTTAACTTGGTCTCTCCCGGCTTCAAGTTCTTGATTAGCGATTAAGGCAAAATTTTGAAATAGAATTGCAACCTTAATGTTGTATATAGTTAGCTGTTTTGAGATATTGTTAAGGTAATTTTAAAAAAAAAGTGTTTTTCGAAAATAAATATGTGCATATTTTCTAACATTCACCCAAGTACGAGGAAGAAAACATAGTACAGTGGAACCCGGTTAAGACGCTCACGGTTAATACGCGATCCCGCTTAATACGCGGATTTTTTCCAGCCCCTTAAACATCGTCCATAATGCTAATGCAAAAATATCACGTTTAATACGCGAACGGTTAATACGCGATCCCGCTTAATACGCGATGGAATTTATGTTGTTTGGGGCAAAAAATCACCTTTAAGACGCGAATTCGTTGATCAAGATGCGAATTCCTTCTTTCTTATCTAGTAGTGTTGAGAATTTAGCAGATTTTTTTCATGCAGTCAAAAACACTTTACGAATAGTATTATTCACTTTATTTAATAACAAGTTAATTAAGACGAACATTACTAAAAGAAAATAGTGGTAGATATTTGAATAGAAAAAACCCCTCTAAATTAGCAACACTGGAATTCGTCTTTGATCCTGCGATCTAACGTTCTTTCGTCTCTCGCTTCGTGTGTGTTTTCATTGTAGTAGCGAAATAGGAGAATTCAAAATGCTCAGATACAACGTAAAAAATATTATGATTAACGATGTTTGTGCTTGTTTTTAGTGAATTGTAAATGTACGTACATCACAACCATGTTTTATAATGCATATTTTAGGTCGAGTCAGCCCTATAAAAGGAAACAATGAGTAAAAAATTAATACTGTTAAATTTTAATCTAAATACGAAATAGGCACAATTTTCAACCGTAAACATATAAATAAAAGCTCTAAAGTTCATTTAGACAATTAGATGTTGTAAATAAACCCAGTTCCTGCACCATTATACAAATCACGTTTAATACGCGATCCCACTTTGTCCACTCCCTTGAAACGCGTCTTAACCGGGTTCCACTGTACATTCATTTTAGACCTAAACTGAAGGGATTAAAACAATTTCCAGTTTTCTCTTTAATTAATTCAGAGTTCAACCCCCTGACCACGGGTCTAAAAGTTTAAAGTAGAAATATGACCTTAATGTTCAACAAAAATATAAAGTGTAGGTACTCATTTTACTCAGAATTTTAAACTCTACAACATTTGTATTGACAATGTTTTTGACAGAGTTAGCTGTTTTGAGATACTGTTATGGTATGTAAAAAAAACGTGTTTTTGTTACTATAAATCTATACATATTTCCTGACGCTCACCTAATACGAGGGGGAAAACATAGCATATTCCATGTTAGACCTAATTTGAAGGGATTAAAACAATTTCCTGCTTTCCCCTAATTAATTCCGAATTCAACCCCCTAACCACTGGGCTATAAGGGATTACATTAATTATATTTAAGGGAGTCCAAATAAATTAAATTATGAATAAAAGTAACATGGTACAATGCTTAGCAAATATAACATGTTTTATTTTATATTATGTATATCCATGATTACGGTGGCCCCCAATGACTAGTTTATTACGGTCTGAAATTTAATTGTTACTATGGCCAAACCCTTTATTGAGAGTATAGTGGAAACATTTTTGCCTGCTGAAAAATCGAAGAGTTGTAAAATATGCCTCACCAATATTCATCCCACATCGAACGATTAATCCTGCCTACCAAGTAAAGATCCCGATCAATTAACAAGAAAATCCAAGTTATAAACAAGATGTTATAATACATCCCGGAAGGACACAGAGATTTTTACAAAGAAATAAATAAATGGCCGACCACTTCAGAAGAAGATCCACCCGAAGATTCATAAGTTTTCTTTGTGCTTAAATTTTTTTTGCTTTTTACTCATAATATTTATAATATAATATTTGAGTTTATACATACATACTTTAGTTGATATTTTAAATTAAAAAATATAAAACGTTTGGCTAAAAAAGTGGTTAATTATTGAAAACACAAATTTATTTTCAAAAATCATGAAAAACGGTTTTCCTAAGCTCCCAGAGTAGAAAAAAGTTGATTGTGGCATTTTTCCGTGCCATACTACTTGGTATTAATATATATATATTTTTTTTTTACATTTTAAGATGGAGCCTTATAACCAGTTTTTTCCTTCTCCTGTAAAATTTAAAAAACTAGAGATGACCCCTTTTTTAAATTACAGATTCAATTATAGTTTAATGTATGTAACCAAAATTTATGTTACTCCCATATTTTTTTTAATTCTAGCAAACAAAAATTCAAGTAATTTTGATTCATTAATTTTGATCCGCACAATTTCTTTTTTAATTGTTGAAACATTATGGTGGCATAAAATCTTGTTTGAAAAAAAGAATCACACGTAGTTGTGAAAAGGTTCCTCCGTCCCTAATGTAGAACAACATTTGAAATATTTTCGCAACTAGAAGAATACCTCTATAACTAAAGGTTAATGGTTATTTTTTATTAAAAAAAAAAAAAAAAAAAAAAAAAAAAAAAAAAAAAAAAAAAAAAAAACTTCGCTTAAAAGAACTGGTGATTCGTTAATTTACTCAAAATAGATATTTGTATTTACTTTTTGTTTATCATTTTGAGACGCTTCCTTATATAAAAGTAAGAAAGAACTTTAAACTGTTCATGATTTTAATATGAAGTTTGTCACGTAACTTTACGTGTTTGATTTCTTGGAACGATTGAAGATGACATTCATTCCGGTTATTCAAAAAGTAGTAAAAAGCTCTTTAAATCCTTCAATGCTAGTTAAGGTAATTTAAAGGTGTACATGTAGTGTATTCTTATTATGTCTGGTTTAAATAAAGAACTAAAAGTTGCGTACATAAGAAAAGATTATATTTATATCTCTGGAAATTATCGTATTGGATTTGTTTTGATTAAAACTTGAAGGATGTCTGTAATTAACGTCAAAAGAATATTTATAAATGTTGTTTAGCTTGTTTCAACACTTTCATAATCTCTTTAAAAAAATTTATACTGCTACAATTTTTCCTTATATTAAATGCATAAAATAAATAATTTATTCAAATATGCAATTTTTTGCAAAAGACGACATAGTACAATAGAACAATACATTTTTGTTTATTATTATATATATATCTTAAATATTATTAATAAAGAGGCAAAAAGCGAGGCTGGATCAAATAGAATGTACTGAAAAGAAAATAAGAAAATAAGTAATAATGTACTGTAATGGAATGTACTGAAAAGAAAATAAGAAAATAAGTAATAATGTACTGTAATGGAATGTACTGAAAAGAAAATAAGAAAATAAGTAAATGTTCTTGTTCTTAGAATGTACTGAGTTACATATTTACAAGAACTACAACAACTGAAATAAAACACAGAAATAACAAGCATTTATAGTTTTCAGTACACATACATTTAAAGTCTGAGTTTGAAATTTTTAAATGACTGAATAAAATAAAGTAAGACAGATTTGAATACATTTTAAAATAAAATTTATAAAAAAGTTTTTAAAAAATATTAAAAATATACAAAAAATACATATGTTATATGATTTGCAAAGCAACCGCAAGACCACATCAGTACAAATTAACCTTTGTAAAACAAGCAATAAATCAAGTACAGTTAAAATTATTTTTACAGAAACAGACTATAGTCACCAGGAATAGGACAGGCTTCATTCAATGTCGGCGATCATATCTGGGTAAACCAGTCTTCTAGGAACAATGGTTTCAAAATGGAAGAGTTCGCAAATAGAGAGGTGTGATCTGTTTCAAGGGGATGCTGGACAATTTTTGCATTTAGTTTGCCTTTTTTGAAAGCGCAAATATGTTCTTTCAGGCGAATATACATCGATCTTCTCGTTTCACCAATGTAAACGCTGTCGCAATCATTTCAAGGAATAGCATATACAAATTCCGGTTAATATTGACTTATCGTATTTAAATTTATGCGTTTTTAAAAAGGAACTCACTTTATTAATTCGTTTAAAATAAATACCAATGTTGAATGATCTTAGAATCCCAGAAATTTTATTCCGTATACTTGTAATGAAAAACTTATTAAAACATTTCTACTTTGTAATATGCTAAAATATTTAAAGTTTAATTTAAATTTAACATATTTGAAAAGTTCGGTTGGTTGGTTGATTTTTGACGGCCGATTATCTACTCTTGGGATATAGGCCCTAGGGGGAGTGCCCTTCGTGGGGGTCTTTCTAAGGGAACCTAACCCGTATTTACGCATGGAAATCCAAGGTTTCGAAGAAAACCACGAAAACTCTGAAACGGTTAGGCCGACGGGCGCGATTGGGTTATTGAAAAGTTCGGTTTTACCCGTATTTAAACAATTTTTTAATTAATGTAATATAATTTTATAAAGTACTTTTACATAAATGGATAGACTTTTTATATCTGTATATACATAAATACATCTATATACACAAAAGGTGCTTGTTGTAAAATTTAACACTTAACTGTGTTAAATAATCTCAGTTCTATACGCCGTATTTTAAAATGACTTGAAAGATTATAATCTCCTTATATTTTATTTATAGACTATCAAAATAACAGATAAAATTTCTTACGTATGTAAATGTAATAGTTCAAAATACAATGCTGTTATAAAGATAACTCACAAATGCCCCGACTGAGCATCTTTCGTCCAAAATTAATATTGTTAAATTTATTAATTTCATATTGATTAGGAAGTGCATTTTTAAGTTGTAAAGTTAATGTCAGGTCACAAATGCCTTTCACAAAAAAAAAAAAAAAAAAGTAGAGACTGATACTTTTTATACTGGTGTATAATATTAAACATACAATTTTAAACACTTTAAGAAAAAAATTAGTTGTAAATATATTTATTCTTCGAAGAATATTTTTAAAATACAAAAACATTTAATTTATTTACTTTGCTACGAATGCAAAGTAAATGCTTAGAGGTTATAAAATCACTGGAAGTTGTTATTTAAATAACCTTTTTTATCTGATAATGTAAAAATGCATGAATTTAGGAAATTAAGTTTAAAAACAGTCACTGGTGAATTTCATGAAAAATTAACGCGCAATTTTCGATGAAAGAATGGAGAAATAAATTTTAAAAGAAGTAAGCAAACATTCTAAGATTTATGTTGTCATTTAAAACTTTTATTTATTTATTCATTCTTTGTTACACCATCTTTAAATGACACTGTTTCGTATAATTTTGTTTTATTTTTTGTAGTGATAACACCTTTTCTCAAGTTAATGGAAATTTTTGTTAAATATTTAAAAGTGCCCTATTGATATTTTGTGTAATTATTTTTACATTGTCCTGTTTATGGTTTGTTTTAGAATACTATGATTTTTTTTTAATATAAGAATGAACTGCTGACTGAAAATTTAAAATCACTCGAGAAAATTTCTAGCAGTGAGGAATACTGAATTAAGTTTTTATGGATTGAAAGAAGATTTTAAAGAAAATATAACATTTGGGTTGATAACGACATTTATAAGTAATAGATTATATAGTATTCGACTAGAAATTGTAGAAAGTTTTTCATCTATAATACAAAGAAAAATCATGATTATATTTGCGTGAGATAAAGACAGAAAGTGTTTGTGTATCTGCTTGTTCTTAAGATCACATTAAGAAGTTAAAGAATTTTATTGTTTGGGGAATGTTTTATACCAGCGGTTCCCAACCTATGGGTCGCGGCGAGTGTTTTGGTGGGTCACGAGCAATCGAGGTTTGTGACAAAAATACATCTTTTATTTCATCTGTTTAAAAAATATAACAATTTCAAAAGCAAATAATTTTCATGGGAAAATCCTTAATTTCCTCCAGGGTGAATATACGAGCGGAATATCCAGAAATATTTAAATCAGCTTTGAATTCCTTGATGGGGTGACACGATATACTTTCGTGAACACGCTTTTTCTACTTTGCTGTAGTCGGAAACAAACTGCGTGTAGAAAGGGACTTGTAGCTGTTTTCAACTGCTCTGCCCAACAAGCGCAAACACATTTACAAATTCATTTTTTAACGAAAGATATAAAATTGGCAAGCCTTACCATGGAAGCGATTTGGTATCGCACTGTGTTTTCCATTTTTTGATAAATAAATTACCTATTGAGTTATAAGTGATTGTGATCACCTGACAAACATGTTTTTCACCTTTACTTGAATGGTTATTCTACTTTCGCGCGGAAATTCGGTTCAAAACGTCCACTTTGACACTATTTTCTGAAAGATCTATTGCGTTTCAAAAAAAAAAAAAAAACGGGAAAACAGCTCGATGACATAGTTTCTGAACAACAACACCTGCTAGTTTCATGTATTTCCGAACAAAATTAAAGTAAAAATTTATGTCATGAAGTTGCCCTTTTGGATTTAAAAACAGCCTTAAGGTTAAAATTAACCAATTTTAACCCTGTTATGTATGACCTCATCGGTAAACACCAGTGAGAGAAATCTCACTGATTATAAATTTATGTTTTGTTAATAATTAAACGTATTTTTAATTATTTTTGTAGTTTGCGTGTTGTTTAAATTATTATTCCACTTACACACATTGGGATTACCAATTCCTGTTTTTGTTGATAGTGTACTCCCCGTACGAAAATTTGCCTGTTTCGTAGGATAAGATAGCCGGTAGCTTATAGAGGTTATACAATAATTTATATGCTGATATATTCCTTTATATTACACTGTAAAAAAACCACTGTAGATTTGCCTGAACAAACTCGATCACAGTGAATGTGCTGTATCTTTCTTTGGTTTCCTGACTATATTAACATGGAAAATACAGTAGTTGCGTAAAATTAACAGCACAATGTGCTGGCAATTTGGACGCATTTTTTTTACAGCACAAACTGCTGGCGTCCAAATTGCCAGCACATTGTGCTGTTAAATTTACGCAACTACTATATTTTGCATGTTAATATAGTCAGGAAACCAAAGAAAGATGCAGCACATTCACTGTGATCGAGTTTGTGTGCGAGATGAACAGTACTTTGTACTGTAAAAATGTCGTGTTTTTTTTTTAGAGTGTAGGTGGGTCGCGAATTTTTTTTTTTTTTTTACCCAAAGGTGGGTGGCGTACTAATAAAGTTTGAGAACCGCTGTTTTATACGATCTTTAGTTTAATCTAATTACATAGCTGCAGACTCTCAGGTTTTCTCAAGACAAATAAATGTATTTTGCACTAAAAATTTAAATAAATTAAATCCATTAAGTATCACTTAGAAACAAGACGCATTTTATTAAATAAATTTTTGGTGTATATTTGAATTTAAAAAAACGGAAGGTTGCAAACTACGCAATTATATTTTCTTAAATCTGATATTAATGATGAAAAATAATGACATCAAAAACGTTTTTGCGTTTTGGGTATGAAAATTGATTCTGCAAAATTATTCATTTACGAATATTTTTAGTTCAGAACATGTAATCTCTTCTAAACTAAAAATCGTGTATGTATGTATCTTTTCGAAAAATATGTATGTAAACTTAAGTATGCATGTAAACTATGCGCATATAAACTGTTTTCGTTGAACAAACAATTTTATGCAGTTTAATCCAAAAACATTTTTAGCTGTAAAGAAATTTTTTTAATCCAAAATGGTTATTATTAGACTTGTTTACTGTACTTCAAATGCGAAATTTATTTTTAGGGATTATAAAATCGCTTTAAATTGTTATTTAAATATTTTTTTAATACGAAAATGCAAAAATACAATTGATTGAGGAAATTGACTTCATTTTTAAAAATAGTAACGAAAACAATCTGACATTTTCGACGAAAGAATATAGAAATAAATTTCCAAAAGAAGGAAGCAAACATTCCAGTCTTCCTGTTTTCATTTAAAATTGCTTTTCTTTCTTTTTCTTATTAGTAACGCCTTCTTTAAGTGACGCTGTTTCCTTTATTATTGAATTATTTTCTGTAGATAACATTTTTTCTCAAATTAATGGAATTTTTATTTTAATTACAAAACGCTGTGAAATATTTAACAGTGCGCCGATATATTTAATTTTTCTTTCATTGCCCTGTTTTGTTTTCGCTTACCAAAAAGTTTTTATATAACGATAGATTACAAGTACATGAAACAGAGGTTACAATTAATGCAAAAAATAAAATAAAATAAATATAAAATACATGAAATAAAATAACGCTCGCATGTTGCTTCAACATTTAATTTGTTGAATTTTTTGTTGAATGACTGGCAGGAACTTTTAAAACCACATCAGGAAATTTCTTTTCTGTGAGGAAAACTGCATTAAGTTCATTTTTATTGACTAAAGAAACATTTTTAAGGAAACGTAAATTTTATGTAAATAACAACATTCGTGTAATCCTGCCTTAAACTTTTTAGTACTAAATATGCAATAAAAAAAAAAAAGAAAACTTCAAAAAGGAAATTCAAATGAATGTTTGAAAAGTGTTTTTAACACTTTCCAACAAAGTTGAAAAGGGTTTATGAATTCGATTTGTCTGCCATCTGTCTATGCTCGGACGTTCGTAAATATAGTCAGAATTCTCTGAAATTCTTATGTAAGGGGCTGTACATGTATAAGGTTATCGATATTTTGGTAATTTTGGACCCCCTCCCCATAATGATATCGTTATCAATGTCTATTTTTTTTTCTTTCGTTTGGAGTGGTATACAAATATGGTTACATTTATTTTTCGCATACTTTATTGATTCAAATGAAGAGAAGTCAATAAAATATCGCTTTACATATGAAACAATTAACATTAAATCAAATAACACTTAAAAGAAATAGTTGCTGGTTAAAAGTTTTTAGTAACACCTTTTTGTTACATAATGCATTCAGCAGTAATAATGTCTGCTTGCACTGGCCACAGCAGATAGAAATTCTTATAAAAAAAAAACAGGTGGACAACATTCTTTCTCTTTTATTGATTAGTAAACACAAGTATCATTTCAAACATACTTCGCACATGATTTGTCGAACAGCGGATTATATATGCATACACGGATGACGGAAAATATGAATACCAAAGGTTGGGGTATTCTCTACTTTCGAATTAAATAATTTTATAATCATTTAATGATTTTAATAATAACTTTGTATTTTCATTAAAATAGATAACAGACTAAATAAAGGTAACACACTCTTTTGATGTAAAGACCAAGTTACAAATAAAGAGAAAATCCTGTTTGGATAAAAAATGATATCGATATCAAAAGTCATATCCCCCCCCCCTTCCCCTAACGATTTTTTACAATATCATGTGCCAGACCCCCTCCCCCCCCTAAAATGATAACGTTATATTTGCATAGCCCCTAATTGGGTATCACTGTGGCATGTTCGGTATTGAAAATGAAGTATGTAGCAATTTCGGTTCATTTCCAGGACCACTCAAAAGAATTCCGTTACATTACGGTCTATGGGGGAAAATCGTTTGCCGTGCATTTTAATGAAAATTACAATATTTAAAATATATTGAAATTTGTACATATAACTGGGGTCACATCAAGTGTAGTTCAGATGGTCTCTCAGCACTAGTCGTAAAATGTGATAGACGCTCAAGTTATTCCTATCAATGCACCATCGATTGATTAAATAAACAAATAATTCAAAAAGCCAATAAAAAATATTGGAATTAATCAGTTATCCGTTTCTGATACTTATATATAATTTTTTTTTAAATATCGAAATCTATAGTTAAAAATATCTCAATATGCATGAATGGAATAAATGTAAAATAGAATAAACAGAGATAATAAAATAAAATTAGAAGGAAATGAATTCATTCTCTAATTAATCTTAGGGAAAGTGTATGAAATTTCGAGCTCTTGAAAGGCATTTATATGATCCTATATATAAAAATAAAAATATGCAAACTGGGAGCATAACAAATTTTATCTACTTTAAAATGAGATAAAGAGTTGGTTAATTGTACATGTGTTTAATTATCGTAAGTGAATTTTTCCCTTAATCAATGCATTTATTCTTCTTTAAATTAAAGTCACGTGTAATAGCTATTAATTTATATAAATGTCTAAAATTTTAAATTTAGTTAGAAAAAAAAAAGAGATCTATATACACAATGAAAGCATCCTAACATAATGTAGGCATTTTTTAAAAATTCAGAAGCATCTTTTTAATTATAAAATCATTAATAAATTTATATCTAAAATATTATGAAATGATCCGCATTAATTCTTATATATAAAGAATTGCCATTGTTGAAAATATGTCTAGGTGCTTTTACAGTTCATTTCGATAATTAGTATCATCATTTTTATTATCAGAAGCATCGTTTAAGTTTTTAAATATCATAAGTATTAATAAAATTATTGCTATTAGAAACGGCCACAGTTAAACATTACATTTATAAAAAATATATTTTAAAAAAATAAAAGAATCCGCTTATGGTTGTCACTATTTTCGGCTAACGCGCCAATTATGGATGCCATTCTTTCCAGTACGTTACAACCTTTTGTCGATTATCCAGAATAGAATCGTCCGAATCTCCGCGCGTGAAATACCAAGATACCGGAGCTTAACAGTATATAAACACGTAGCACCTATAGTCGTCGTTCGGTCCATCTGTCTGTCCGTCCACATATAACAGAGCAAAAACTTCCCAACCGAATGGTCTGAAATTTTAAACTTATAATTGTAGCAAAATTTTGTGGAGTCATTTCAGATTGTATGAAAATCGGATGTATAGTTTAATGACAGGGACAGTCAAAAGTTTTCCGTTACATTACGGCCAAGGGGAAAAAATTATTTAAAGTGCATTTTAATGATGTTACAGTCTTTCGAATAGAATGAAATGGATATGCACTTATGAAGTGCACTAAAATATACATTCCATACAATATGCGGTGCAAAAAGTATTTATAAAACTAGTCATAGTACGAACGCACCTCATTTGCCACGTATCACGTGCAATTTCCAACTTGTTTTTTTTTTTTTTTTTTTTTTTTTTTTTTCTTAATTATTTGTAACAAATCAGAATATTAGACTGCATTAAGTTCTGCTGCAGAATTCAGTTTTGTGCGATTATTATTACATGTTGTTTACTCTTATTTTACTATACTATAATCTCTACCTATTTTTTTTACCTTGTCAATTTAACGGATGTGATCGTTACGTCCAAGAATTTTGTCACAATTATTAAAAAAAAAAAAAAAAATACACAGATAACACCTAACATGTATTGCTACATTTAAAATAATTAATCCAGAAAATTTAATTTTGGAGAAATCATGAAAAACCTCTGTGCCCATTGGTTTTCATCGTAAATCAAGATTTTACAATGGTAGAGATACAGGATAAAACTAGTTTTTCTGCAGATGGTTGTATTTTTACGGTGCAGGTTTATCAGTAGAATATATTGATATAGAAAACACGATTTTTATAATTTTGGATGAGACGAGTTTTGAAACTCACGTCCTCTTGTATAAACAATATTATAAAGAGCAATTTGTAAGCCAATCATCTTAATCCTTTCGGCCCTGAATTTTTTTCATTTTGGGGCTTTTCACAGAAGCTAGGTTTTATCGAAATTTAATGGAAATGCTAGTTTTTGAAACCTAACGAATGTAGTTATTTCGTGTTCTTTGCATATGACAATAGTCGAAGGAAGAATTTTTGAAGACGTTTGGAAAATGTCGTATTACAATAGGATTTAACTGACATAAAAAAACATACTAGTATTTTTTATTGTTTATCACAAATTATTCATTCGGAAAAGTAGTCCCTAATTTAAGACCGTTTATACACTTTAAATATTCAGTGCAAATTTAAACTAGATTATTTTATTTAATGTTTATCAAGTACTGAGATTTTGTAAAGTTTCATATACATATTATGCAAAACTTTTGCCGTGTTTTGCAAAATATAACTTCATTATTTTCGAAATTGAAGCAAAAACTGCCACCAGGTAATAACGTTTTTGTAAATGTTTTGCGTAGTCTTAAATAAATGCTATCAATAAAACTCTTTTATACTCATAAGTAACAAAATTGTTAAAAAAAGTATTTTTCTGTCTTAACACTAACCTCTGATTAAACATTGAAGTACAGTCATGTAAAAAGAAATAAAAAAGAAAAGTGCCCAGGTAAACTGATGGCATTAAGCTCACAGGCTATTCACACTAATTGTGTATTATACTCTTATTTTAAAGAATAATGCCCCTCAAAAAAATAAGTGAAGGGGAATTAGACCCCGTTTCCCCCTTTATACTTAACAAGTGAACCTCCAAATCTAATCAGGGAAGCTCCTTATCATAATAAACCGGTATACCAAATTTGGAGCAAATCGAATAATACTGCAAAAAAAAAAAACCATTTATCTCAATTGAGGGAGTGGACTAGCCCCCTTTATCCTTAACCAATGAACCCCCAAAACGAATCATTGAAGCTCCTTAACATAATAAACCGGTATACCAAATTTGGAGCAAAGCGAATAATTCTGCATGAAAAACCCATTTATCTGAATTAACAGGGGTGGACTAACCCCCCTTTTCCCTCTTTATCCTTAACCAATGAACCCCCAAAACTAATCAGAGAAGTTCATTAACATAATAAACCGGTATACCAGATTCGGGGCAAATCGAATGATTCTGCATGAAAAACCCATTTATCTGAATTAAGGGGGTAGACTAACCCCCCTTTTCCCCCTTTATCCTTAACCAATGAACCCCCAAAACTAATCAGGATAGTTCCTTAACATAATAAACGGGTATATCAAATTCGGAGCAAATCGAATGATTCTGCATGAAAAACCCATTTATCTGAATTAAGGGGTTGGACTAACCCCGATTTTCCTCCTTTATCCTTAACCAATGAACTCCCAAAACTAATTAGGGAAGCGTCTTATCACAATGAACCTAGAAAAAAATTTTGAAGCAAATCGGACGTTTCTATCAAGAGTTATCACGTTACATACATACATACATACATACATACGTACGTATGTACATACATACATACATACAGAACGGGCGGGAACATTAGCTCTCAGGCTTTGATAGCCTGTGAGCTAAAAAGTAAACACCCCTTACTAACTCTGCAAAGAATTATTGTAGAAGGAAGTTACTGGTACTACACGATTGGTAATAAAGTCTACTTTTAAATGATGTATATAAAATTTGCTTAGGGGGGCATATACATATTAAAACGAACCATAAGTTTGCTTTTTTCAATAGCAGTACACAATTCTGACAGAATAAATGAACTCTACATCCTTCAATTAGCCTAAAAACAAATTTTTATGCAATTCGTACGATAAGTTTCCGATAAATTAATTATTGTAAAACGAGCATATTTTAGGGGCTGTGACCAAATTGAAGTTCGGTACTCAGTTTTTGACCGAGAGAGCCTCCTTCTTGATCAAGGCATCTTAAGCGCCACTCAAGCAGTCATTGAAGACTGCTAGATTACAGGATAGCATAAGAAATTTCAAAATATCTAACTCACTACTATCATATTCACTTCTATCATAGAGTCACTTCTATCATAGACGGCCCTCTTAAACCACCATTTTACCATTTTTAAAGCATAATTTGAAAACTATTTGGAAGGAAAATGTGAAATTTTGGATTTCCAAAAAGTAGCACTTAATAAATCTAAATCCATCAAAAAAATTGTAAATTGCAATTCATAATTTTTTCGAACATTAATTACATAATTCATACCATAAAATTATAAAAATTGCAATATCAACGTATTAATGTTTGGGTATTTTAGTATTATTGCTACAAAAAAAATAGCACATTAGGAGTATATACTATATGGCCAAAGGTGACCGGTTATTTGCGATTTTTGACGTTTTGTTAAATATCTGGAAAAATACATGAGGAATTAACCTGGAATTTCAGGTGTGTAAGCAGTATAGTATAAGTCATATATTTCCGTGAAGATTTTTTCCCGAAACACCATAGGGGACCGTCAAAAAATTAAAAAAGAACGAATATCTTTTGGATAACCCAGTAAAAACTAATGGAGAAAAAGTGTTTAAACTCGAGATTATTAATAGGTGGCTTATTGTAATATACTGTGTTCATTTTTATGAGGATAGCATGTATACTCGTAGAGAAATTAAGGTTTATATAAAAACAGTCCGAAATTTTGCCAAGTTTTTTACTTATAATTTGCAGAGTTCTTAATATATAAAAAAAAAGTTCTTTTCAGAAAATATGACGAACAACATTGTACACAATACCCCGCAATCAGAATGAAAAAAAAATAATAATTCGATGAAAAATGAGCAGATTTACTGAAAAATGTTTCACTGCGCATGCGCGAATGCAATCAAAATATAATGTGCATAATGTGTTGGCTAAATGTATAGAGCAACTTTTGTAAAAGTCTCAAGAACATAGTTTGAAAAGTTTGATAATAATCGTTTATAGAATAAGCTCAAAATCCTTTGTTCCCAAAATGAAGCAATAAGATGGGGGATTGTATCCAAATACTGCATTACGTGCAATATTGTGTATGCTAAATTAGCACTAATCAATCGATATTTGGATACAACCCCTTATGTTTTTGCTTCATTTTGGAAACAACGGATTTTGAGCTTATTCTATAAACGATTATTATCAGACTTTTCAAACTATGTTTTTGAGACTTTTACAAAAGTTGCTCTATACATTTAGCTAACACATTATTCACATTATATTTTGATTGCATTCGCGCATGCGCAGTGAAACAATTTCTAGTAAATCTGCTCATTTTTCATCCAATTTTTATTATGAGTTCATTCTGATTGCGGGGTGTTGTGTACAATTTTGTTCGTCATATTTTCTGAAAAGAACTTTTTTTTATATTAAGAACTCTGCAAATTATAAGCAAAAATCTTGGCAAAATTTGGGACTGTTTTTTTTTTAACCTTAATTTCTCTACGAGTATATATGCTATCCTCATAAAAATGAAAACAGTATATTACAATAAGCCACTTATTAATAATCTCGAGTTTAAACACTTTTTCTCCATTAGTTTTTACAGGGTTATCCAAAAGATATTCGTTCTTTTTCAGTTTTTTGACAGTCTCCTATGGGGTTTCGGGAAAAAATCTTCGCGGAAATATATGACCTATACTATACTGTTTACACACCTACAATTTCAGGTTAATTCCTCATGTATTTTTCTAGATATTTAACAAAACGTCAAAAATCGCAAGTGACCTATCACCTTTGGCCATATAGTGTAGTTTCAGGAGATATTAATAAAAACATGAAAATGTAATTTAACATTAGAAGCACTAAATTTTGAATGTTTATAATTCAAAAACTTATCATTTAAATATTCGAATGACATGAAATTTGGTGTCTAGGCATAGTTTGGACCAAAAGTTTGAAATATCTTGTTAAAATTGGGTATTGCCATTAAAAAAAAAAGAAGTTTGGGTTCGTTTTAATATGTGGATGGTCCTCTAAGCAAATTTCTTATACATCATTTAAAAGTAGACTTTATTTTCAATCGTTTAGTACCAATAACTTTCTTCTACAATAATTTGTTCAGGAGTTAGTAGGAGGTGTTTACCGTTTTTTTTTTGTTTTTTTTTTCGCGACTGTACATTACAACAGTTTTCCACGCTAGTGAGTTTTAAGAATCCATAATTTCAACTGTATATAACTTTATTGGCAATACAGTGATAATGAAATATGACACATGATTTAATGAGAAATTGAACTCTGATATTTACTTTTATCAAAAGTTTTATTTTGATAATGAAAAATGCAAACTAATGGAAGCATGTCCAACAAGAAACAAATCGTGCGTCAAGCATCGATTATGAAATATTTTCCAACACGTTCAGAATGATGTATCAAAACTTCACCGTTGAATAAGTTGAAATGGAATGTCTAATTGAACCATTTGGAAACGCATTAACACATTTGAAAACCTAATTTCAGGAATTCCCATCTACAGTCGAAAAATCATTCGAATTCTATGAGCAGTCCTGTATATGTTATATAGATTTGTATCTATAAACCACATGCATTCAAAAATTTAGTAAAGTTATGAAATACATACCACAATTAAAAATTCCCCTTCAACAGTTTTCGCTAATAAGGAGAATGGTGCGTGAATTCTTTTTGAATCCCTGTAAACAAGGTATAAAATTTATACCCAACGAGTAAGATGTAAAAGGTTAGTTAAATTTAAAAGTGCATACCAAAATTGAAAATACACTTCCAGCAGTTATTTCTATGAGACAGTACTGGAACCGATTTCATTTGTAAATGAACAATAAACGCTATGAACGCATTCTATAGTAATCATCTTGTAGTGAAATTCATTGATTTATATCAACGTCAATACATTTGAAATAGAGTAATGTCATTCAAATATGCTGCAAACGATTTTTTCCCATATACCATAATGTAACGGAATTCTTTTGAGTGTCCTGTAAATGAACTATTAATGCTACACACTTAATATTGAATACCGCGACATGTCATGGTAAACATTATTAACAATTGCATGAAAATCCGAGTATATTTGGGGGAGTTAGAGCATGGACAGATTTACAGATGGTCAGACAAACCGAATTTATAAACACTTTTCAACAACGTTGTAAAGTGTTAAAAAACGACGACATTTGAAATTTTGCTAGGTGCAAATTCGCACTAATGTGGAAGTCACACGTTGAATGTCTACTGTATTGTAATGAAACTTAACATTAAAACGTACGCGAACAAACTATATCTTCCCAAGATTTTTTTCTTTCAATGTTTCATTTGATATGATTGCACAGATTTTCTCCTTTTATGATAAATTTATTGAAAAATATATGACATATGGTTAATGTTTTGTTCTTAACCATACAATAATTCTGTCTTTTGACATTTTAGTATTGTCTTTTGACATTACTTGATATTAATGTCTTTTGACATGAAGTTCAATAAAATTTTCTACTTAATGCCAAAGAAAGACTTCCATTAAGGATTTTGGGAGATGTCTGAAAAATTTCTGCTTAATGTGGTAAGACTGTATTCTGTACATTTATCACGAAAAGGTACTTAATATTTTATACCAGAATAGTTATTATAAAATAGTGAATTGCCCTCACTTTCACTTCAAGAATGAAAGGTAATAAAAGAAGCAAATAAAAGTTTCTCAAATTTAGTTTTCACTATTTAATTAATATGGCCAGTATGCTGACAGAATTTTTAAATTAGATATTTTTTGTTGCATTTTATCAAACATAAAAAAGTTTTAAGCTATAAATATATTTTGAAATGCATTGTAGTATGAGGGAGGAATTCATGTTTATTCAGAAACTACTGTAAATGGCACTTTTATGTATATATCTATAAAATACATCGACATCAACTTTAGAAATCCAAAGTTTTATATAAAGTTATTTCACTATATAGACTTTTTCTTTTTCAGTACAAGTTGAATAAAGAATATGGTGCAGATAGTAATGAAATGCATATCAAAATAATTCCTTTTTTATATCGAGCATAGGCTGACTGTTGAAGCTTTTTAATTATTTGAATTTTTGTTCGGTCATGACAACTTCGAAAGCTATAATGATATCGATATGCCCGATGCATTAAACGCTCCTCCCTCCGAACTCGCTGGTTTATACCTTACACTTATACGATTTATCTTTCAAAATTTCCCAGTGGTATCTTTCGTGATCGGTCCTCCTACCGTTGTAGTCAGTAAGTGAAGGAAGGGACATCCGATTCCACCACCTTTTTCGTGAAGTAGGTCGGTAGGGCGGATCTAGTGACACATGTGTTTGTTGAAGAAAGTATTTCAAAATGTGGACAATTTAATTTTCTTAGGTTAGTTATCCCTTTAAGAGCGGGAGATTTTTGCTACAAATGAAAAGTTTTGGCAATTTCCCCTAATTAATCGGATCATATTTGTTGAAAGAAATATTTAAAAAAATACCCGATGTCTGGTTATGCCAAGGGAGGGTACAATTCTATGGGTGCAGGGTCGACTTTAAATCGCACAAAAAGAAGAAAAAGTTTTTTTTTTTTCCTTTAGAATACACCCAATTGTGTAGATCAGGTGTTAAAGGGGGTATAAGACTCTTCAGAGAGATTTAAAGATGTTAGGTTTGATTTTGCTAGTGAAGTTTCAATTTTAGATTGCTATTTATTGTTTTTACTTATTTAATTATTTAAGACAGCGTATAACTGACTTTTACCCTGTTTCTTTGTTTTGTATTTTGCCTTACAACTTATACTTTGTTAGATTAATGTTTTTACATGTGTTTTATACTGAGAGGGGTTTTTTATGTTATAAATTAAAAGAAAGAAACATACATTCAAACACAACCAATAATATCCTAGTATACAAACAATTTATAGCACACGAACAATACAAACGAACAATATCTAGCACACGAACAATACAAATGAACAATATCTAACGCACGTTTTTCATAATACCTTTCACTTGAAATGATTGCGAAGATTTTCTGCTTTATAAAATGTTTTTATGTTTAAAAAAAATGCACGACATGTACTTAAATGCTTTTTTTTTTTTTAACTAAAATACGGAACAACTTTTGAATTTAGAATACAAACCTTTCAATGAATACAAACGGCAGATTTTATAGAATTATTCAGATTGAGTAAATTAAAAAGGTTTGCTAGACGTCTGAAACATTCCTATATAATGTACTAAGACTGCATTCTTTATATTTATCACACAAAGCTACTTACTTTTTATACCAGAATAGTTATTGCAGAAAAGTAAAGTGTCCGACACTTTCACTTGAAAAAAAAAAAAAAAAGAGACGATAAAAGAAGGCAATTAAAATTTCTAGCAATTATTTTTTTATTTATTTACGTAATATGTCCATTAAACTGACAATTTTTTAATTGGATTTCTTCTTTTTGAAATATATGCTTGATCTGTAATTTTTTTCTTAAATACGAGTTTTATTTGCTCTGTTAAAAAAGTTTTGAATTGCAACTTATCTTGAGTAAATTAAATTTTAAAAAACTTTGGTGGTTTTTTATGATATGTGTATTTTTAAGAAAATTGAAAGCAGTTTTTTAAAGTCGTAAAATAAACTGTTGAAAAAAAATTGCAATAAAATCTTATATATATTTGAAAAAATGATAAATCTAAGAGGGTTTTTTTATTTAACTTTTTCGGATTTTGACTTGTGTTCTAAGTGGTGTTATCAGATGTCCAGCATAAATCGGGTCTCCAAATGCTCTGGGCACCAGTATTTTAAAGTAACTTTCTTTGCCTTATCTAATGGCAGAATTATCTGCGATTAAAGATGGCGAAGTAAAGTGTAAGAAATTAGTTGTGTACCTTTTGTACCTTACATTTGGAGACCCGATTTACGCGGAACATCTGGCAACACTAGTCCTAAGTTACAAGATATCCTGTTAAGTTATAAGTTCCCTGCTAAAAAAACATGAATATTAAATCACATTTCTTTTTTTTCTATTTTTACATTTTCAATAAGCATTCAGCTTCGCGTATAGTCAAAATTTTGTATAATTTTCCTTTCATGCTTTTCATTTAAACGATTCTGTAAATTTGAATTTCTTTGTAATTTATAGACCCTATTAAGTTTTTCAAAATTAAATAGATAACATATTATTCGTATTTATCTTTTATTAAATAACAATTGAGTGAATATATTAACAATTTTACAAATATATATGAAATTGAGTGAATTGAAAATTTCTCATTTGAGAGAGCTTCTTTAGACTCGAAGCTTGTATAAAAAAATATCCATTCATAGTTTTTACATACACTTAATAACATCATGGATCACAGAAAAGAAAAAAAAAACATGTTTCTGAAATTAATATTTTAGGGCGATAGTAATATACTCACATATGTGAACCTAAAATTGAAAAAATTATATTTATCTAAAATATCAACATAATTGTCAATAACCTATATTCACACAATAACAAGTAATGTTTTAAATTAGTCTAGACACCATAAATCACAGAAAAAAGACTGAAATTGATACTTTAGAGCGATAGTAATTTAATCTCACATATGTGGATCTAAAATTGATATTCATTTAAAATACCAACATATAATTGCGAATAATCTATTTTCTTACAATAAAATTTTATGTTTTAAATAAGTCTAGACCCCATAAATTATAAAAAAATAAAAAATAATTTAAAAAAAATTAAAAAAAAACACTTATCGGAAAATGATATTTTAGGGTGTTAGTAATTTAAGTTCACATATATGGAACTAAAATTGATACTCATCAAAAATAGCAAAATAAATATTAAAAGCGTCTTGTCATCAATAAAATTTAATGTTTTAAATAAATCTAGAAAGATTTTCTTTCTTTCCGAGCACACATTGTAAGGAAGGTATTTTAATAATAATTTGTGTGAACACTTTAACCCCCAAACAGTGCTTTCGATTGATCCCCTATTTAACAAATGTGTCATAGACTACTGTATCAAGAAATCTATAGATTTTTATAAAAATTAGTCAACGTATTTGACATAAAAACTATTTTTAAACCATTTTTGAAACTGATTGTATTAGAAATTTATGAAAAAAAAAACATTTTTTTTTTTTTCTGGGCACGTAAAATATTGTTCAAGTCTAAATCATTGCAGATTCTTGTTTTATTGCAGAATTACTTTTTCGACCATACCACTTCGGGGGCATTTTGAAATGTCATATAAAAGCAACATTTACTTTATAATAAAATTAGAATCGTTGCTACTTATTGCTATATTTTTAAATCAAAAATATTCTGTACAAGAGAGAATCCGAATCTCAATTCATCAAACAATTCACTTTTTATGGAGAAAAGAGCAGAAATCTACATATAAGTGAGAAATGTCACTTTTTAACGCTCTCCAACAAAGTTGAAAACTAAAAGTGTTTGACTACGATTTGTCCGTCCATCTGTCTGCTGTCTGTCCGTACTATAACTCTAGTAAATATATTTTGATTGTCATGTAATTGATATATGCTACAGAGCATGACTGTGAAATGCTCGTTACTGAAAATGGAGTGTGTAGCAGGGATACTGAAAAGAATGCCTTTACATTTTGGTCTATGGGGAAAAAACAAACATTTACGGTGTATTTTAAAGATCATACACTATTTCTAAGCATAATAAAATTGATTTGTATTTATGAGGTACACTAAAATATGCTTTCTGTTGAATATGGAGTGCTAAGCATTTATCATTCATTTACAGGGTCGCACAAAAGAATTTTGTTAAAATACTGTATGAACGGTAAGTGCTGAAGTGCGTTTTCAGCTTTGGTGTGTGTTTTCAGCTTTGGTATGCGTTTTTAAGTTTAACTAATTTTTGCGTACTACGTGCTTTGTATAAATTCTGAAGTTCATATACACGTCTACACAAAAGAGTTGGGAGGCAATACTGTGTACGTCAATGTCTTTAGTGTATTTATTATTTGTCATGCATTTTTTTAGCTGATCTACCTTTAGTATACTAAAAGATGTTTGTAAAATATAAATAAATTCCTGTGCAGGACTATGCAAAGTATGGATGTCACTGACGTGTATGGATTGTTATTTCTAAAAGTTTGTTTCCAGTTGTTATGCGTTTTCTAAGTTGTTTACTTAAGATACGTATTTTCGTTCTCCTCATTAAACGGGGAAGTTCCATTCCAGTTTTCTTCAAGTGTTGGAAAGCGTTTCAAAATCGATGCTTTCTTGTTGCTATGTAAACTTAAATTAAAATTTAATAAGAAGACCAATAAAATAATTAAGAATTATAGATCAAACTATTTATCAAAATTAAATACTGCCCTTAAACATCGGTAGAATTGATAAAAAAAAAAAAATGTCACTAGTCCCAAGGACTAGTAAGCATGAGAATTTACTGGTCCGCAGTTAACCATCACTGGCCCGATACATACTTTGAGTGACCCCCCCCCCCCCCCCCCACACACACACACCTCCTAGAATATAAACCAAACTTCCTTTACAGTTATCCAAACTTTTCAGCATAATAAAATTTACTAAAAATTAAATAAACAGTACCTAAAGAAAAACTATGAAATTATTAATTAGATATTTTATTTATGATTATTTATTTCAACTGACTAAGGTTTTAATGCAATTTTTATTTATTATTTTGTCATTTGTGTTTGGTTGCGGTTTTCTTAGGGACGAAAAAAATTTGGTTTACTTGTGAGAGAGGGGGGAAAAGTTACTGGTCCTGCGGACCACTAAATTTTTCAAATTAGTGGTCTGTTTGAATTTTAGGTGGTTTCGGACCAGCGGACCACCAAGGATTTCGAACGCTGCCTAAAATATTGTGAATTTTCTGATATTAAAAAAAATATATATATTCTTTCACAGTATGATCCAAACATCAATATACCCATGATTTAACCAATAACTTATAGGTAGATTTCTTAAGAAATACTACCTATTACATTCTACGCTATGGTGGAATTTCTAAAGAAATTTTGCAGTTCTACGCCGATCATGACTCCTACAACCCAAAAGCACCCCCAGTTCAAAACTTTATCTATCTATCTATATATATATATAACTTTTTTATGGACACGATAGCTTCCATAATTTTGCGGAAATCTCTTTCAAACTAATACATATAATCAAGGGGCAGAAAATGTAAGTCAAATTTGTTAATGGGCAAAATCGGACGAAGTGGAAATATTAAGGGGGTTTGTGAAAACCGAAAAAAACCCATGACTTCCGATCAAGGAGCGAAAAACAGGGTTTAGGGAGAAAAAAGTTCATAAATTCGTCAAAATAAATTCATAACTTTGTCAATTCACAAGATATCAAATCCGCTTAAATTTATTATAAATCTCCTTAATATTATCTACAACTTTTACATAGACAAGTTTTTGATAGGTTCAACTCTTGCTGCAAAAATAAATTAAAAAGAAAATAAGGTTGAAGAAAACATTTTCGCAGTAACATGATTCTAATAAAACTACCTCTTACAAAAAAAAATGAAATTAAAAACTCGTCAAAAGAGGCCAGATAAAATTGTAAAACTGGGTTTATATCTAACCTTGAATTAGTTTTTATTGGTGAAATTAGTACTTAACTTCGATCTCCACCTGCGCCTGTATAGGCTGAGCAGGCAGGGATTTTTAATAAATCAAAGCACATAGCTATAATTACAAACGAGCGTAGACCAGTTCTTGTGCAACTGATAAGTTGAAAGTGTGAGCGCCCTTATCCTGTTCGCATACATTGATAATAGTTAATGGCTGTGTTTCCATATATTGTGTATATTGACTTTTGTATCATACTGTATATAGAATTTTTACTTCGTTATATGTGATGTAAGCATTTCTGTGTGCAACCAATTTTATTCAATTCATCTAAAAACAAATGTATGATTTCAACCTATTTATCGCATGCAACAGTCGAAGATCAATATGAAACTTTCACAATAGAAATACTAATGTAATATTTTGAGCATTCTACTCATAGTTTGGAATATCTGAAATGTTGCAGGAATGTGACAATGAATAAAATAGTTTACAGCAGCGTAATCTCTCGACGATTCTACAAATAATTTGCATTAATTGAAATATTGTTGAAATCTGCCAATGAATAAAGTAATTTTTAGTAGCATAATCTCTCGAGAATTCTTTTAATAATTAGTATTAGTTAAAATGTTGTCGGAATGTGGCCATAAATAAAATAATATTTAAATTCACCATTTGGATAATAATATATCGATTGTGTATTACGCATATTTGCAATACGGTCATATCAAGATTTAATAATTTTAACTATATATAATCCATATAGACAATATTTATTATTATTTATTTTATTATTTATCTTAAGTGTTTTCTGAATAAATTCTTAACAGTTACTATGTTAAAAAAAAAAACATATTTTAAAGAAACAATTAAGGGGTCTTGTATCTTTTAAACGCGTCGAAATTTAACGAAAAACTTCAAAGTTTGAATTAGTCTATCTTCAAAGCCTTTTTATGTATAAACATGAAATTTTGGATATTGATTAAACAGATTGTGTTTTGTATTATGCTACCATTAGAAATTTATTAACCCTTTACAGAATTTGTGTATTGTTGAAATCAAAATAGCTCTTTTTTTACCCCATAAGTCATTACGCGCATGATATCTTGAGAAAGTATGTATGGATTGGCATGAAATTCGGTAAAGATACTAAACATATATGTGTGTTTAAAATGATCTACTCTTAGGCTAAAATTATTTCATTAACTATATAAAAAAAATATTTTCGTAAAAAAAAAATAAAAATTTTGCATTTTTAATGAATAAAAATAGCCATAGCTAAAAATATTACCATTGCAAATACTTAAAAGTAGATCATTTTAAACACACATATTTGTTTAGTATATTTACCAAATTTCATGACAATCCATACATACTTTCTCAAGATATCATGCGCGCAATGACTTATGGGGTAAAAAAAGAGCTATTTTGATTTCATCAATATACAAATTCTGTACAGGGTTAATAAATTTCTGTTGGTAGTATATTACAAAGCACACACTGTTTAATCAGTATCCAAAATTTCACGTTTATGCATAAAAAGGTTTTGAAGATAGACGTATTCAAACTTTGAAGTTTTTCGTTAATTTTCGACGCGTTTAAAAGGTACAAGACCCCTTAAAGTTACGTTTAAGATAAACAAGTTATTGTAAGGCATATAACTAAATACCATGTTAATGTTACTTCGAATGTTCGAATTAATGCTTCAGTAATGTTTTGAAAATTTCATTTTATAGATAATAATACAATAGTTGAGTTGTTCGAGATTCTTTGTTATTTTCGCCAAAATTTCCAAAATTTTACGTTAAAAATATTCACCAAACTCTATAAATAAAAAAAAAATTGCAATAGCTATTGTTTGAATTTAGATTTGCATTTTCTGTTCGAATTGTATTTGCTCTAAAGTAATAGAATCTGCATAGTAAAACAGTATAAATAAAACTTTTCAATAAGTGAGATTCTGTGTTGCATGCAAACTTTTAGGATGTTTTCAAAAATAATTATTATAAAAAATATATAAAAATAAGGACTCTATTATTTAGTTACTTTAGTTTAATATCACGTGCATAGCTAATGAGTAAAAAAGCTCTTGTGTTTGACTAAGTTGCAATAATATATAAACACTACGAACTCTTCTACGTACAAACACTTCCAACTTATCTAGGTATAAAACAAGAAAGAAAAGTCATGCGTCAAACATAGATTATGAAACACTTTCCAACATATTCAGAGCACTTTAACAAACACTTCAAAGTTTAATAAGAGGAAAGATGATATCTAAGTAAACAGTTTTTAAAACCAAGTTTCATCAATTAGGATCTATAGTCGGAAAAATGCTGACTTCTTTTGTACAGTCTTTCATATAATCTATAGATTTGAATGTATACAACATACTGTGCCAAAATTTAGTTCGATTCGAAAACGCATAACACAACCGAAAATTCCCCATCAGCCATTTCTATCAATAAGTGGAAAAGTACTCAAAATCTTTTGTGCAGCCTTGTATATTATGCATATAATTTATACACACCAAGTAATATGCAAAAATGTCGTTACATTTAAAAATTCATACTACAATTGACAACGCACTTTTAGCAATTATTGTTCATAAACAGTACCGTACAGACATCTTTTGCGTATTCCTGAAAATGGACGATAAATGCTATGCACACTATAATGCTATTCTATAGTAAGCATGTTGCAGTGCACCTTATTGGTAATATATCAATTTCATCATGTTTGAAATGGTGTAACAACATTGGAATACATTACTAACGATTTTTCCTCATAGACCATAATGTAACGGCATTCTTTTGCGTGCCCATGTAAACGAACTGCAAATGCTATGTGTTGCATTTTCAATACCAAAGATTTTATAGTAGATCTCAATAACATATATAAATTACATAGAAATTGGACTATATTTACTCGACTTAGAGTTCGGAGTGACAAATATTCATAAACCAAAGTGTTAAAAAGCATTTTCTTTTAGATATAGAAATGTTTAATCGAATTATAAACATCTGTGTTAACATGTTCTCAAAACTTGAATAAGCTAAACACGTGAAAAAACAAATGTGAATAAAATATTTTCATACAAATTTCCTACATGATAATTTGAAAAAAAGAGAAATTGGAGTACACTGTTTCCCTAATAGCTCATCTAGTGGATATGGCGTTATTAAAATGTCACAAATGTCATAGTCACAATAGTAATGAAAACTTGACTTAAATTTGACATTTCATCGCGCTATACAGTTGACGTTAATTCGTGATTCCACTGTGAAGTCATCGTGACTGATTTTCCTGTCATTTGCAACTCGTCTCAAAATGGGATCTAGCTTCACTTAAGGACAACGCGGACGGTAAGAGTTGCATTTTTGTTAGTATATTTTCACATTTGGTACAATGGGGGGGGGGGGGGGGTCACATTTGGGTCACAGTGCTATTGCGGTTAATGTAATACAATTTGAAAATACCCCTCTTTTTTTTTTCTCATCCCAACCAGTGGCCGAGAGGTTCTGCTCTCAAAGCTTAGGAACCCACCAGTGGCTGCGAGGTTCTGCTCTCAAAGCTGTTAGCAACCCACCAGTGGCTGAGACGTTCTGCTCTCGAAGCTCGTAGACGGAAGATGGAAGGGTTCGAACCCAACTGCGCCCGGCGACCTAACCGTTCGGAGTTTTCGTGGATATCTTCGAACCTTGGGAAACCTTGCGTGAATACGGGTTAGGTTCCCTTAGAAAGACCCCCATTGAGGACACTTCCCCTGGGGCCCATATGCCTCTAGCAGATAATCGGCCGTCATAAATAACACGAACACACCTCAAAGCTGGTTGACAGAAGTTTCTGGGTTCGTACCCAATCGCGCTCGTCGGCCTGTTCGGAACTTTCCGTGGTTGTCTTCGAACCTTGGATTTCCTTCCGTAAATACGGGTTCGGTTCCCTTAGAAAGACCCCATGGAGGGCACCCCCCCCCCTCCTTCAGGCTCATATCCCTAGTATAGATAATTGGCCGTCATAAGCACCAACAACCCAACACCAATGTGCTGCCACTCTTAATATCATCATTATTTATTTATTTTACAATATAAAAAATATTTTCTAAAGATTTCATATGGGCAAAGAGCATTATATGAGTCTCTCGGTCTCAAATAGACTGGATTTTATACAATCCAGTACCCATTCTGTCAAGAGAAACCTATTCAGTTAATTTTTTTTAATGCATTCATTATTTTTAAATAAAGCTAGTGCATACAAGAAAACATTCATGCAACATACCAAAATAATAATGCATTAAAATTAAAATTGCATTATTTTGATTTATTATTTAGTTAACTTAACATCTTTTTGATTCATTAAAAATTTATACGAATTTAATTAGCTTTTATAAATAACTATTTTCTTTTTTTTTTTTCAAAATGTACATTTTACATTTAGAGATATCTTGTTCAATTTGACCCAATGAATTTGACACGAATCAAATAAATATGTTTCGATTTAGACATTTTACCTAATAGACGAAACAAATACATACTACTAAAACAGAAGAAACATTTTATAAAATAATTTCTCGTGTTCGAGGGTGTTTGTTTAACTTGAATCAAATTGGAAAATTTTATGTGGAGTTCATAAGTATATAATTTCGACGTATTTTACACGGGTAGTTTGAAAATTAAACATTTCACACTTCACACTTAAATTTAAAGACATACCGTATTTACTCGTGTATAACGCGCACTTTTTTTCCAAAATTTAGGGCAAAAATCCTAGCTGCGCGTTATACACGGAATAATTTTTTACAGCTGGATGTAATCACGCGATATACATATGAATCAAGAAATGTATTCAAAGGAGATATTAAAACCAGGAAAATCTTACTTAATAGAAGTATTGCTGCATCTTTATTTTACTCCTTGCAAATTTTTGTACAACCGCGCTAGTAACATTATTTAAACGCTAATTAGCAATTCTCATTGCCGCTACTGGTGCTGTCTTCGTCATCACTGGCACAGTCAATATTCTCGTAAATCATTTCGTCTTCAGTTCCATCCATCTGATTGGAAATTCCAGTCACTTTGAAGCTATTTACTATCATCTCGGCTGAGATGGAATTTCAAACTTCACATATCCACTCGCATACAGTTGGGAGTGTTTCATTCTCCCGCTTGGAGTAAAGTTGTGATCAGTTGTCGTCATCCACATATTGTAGGCATGCCGAAATGCAACCTTAAATGGTCGGTTGATGACAACATCTAAGGGCTGCAGCTCTTTCCTCATCCCACCTGGTACCGCAACCAAATCATTGAGCGACGAATTTTCGCTTTTACTCCGGGCGTCGTGTGTCCACGGAATCTCTCCAGGACCAGCATCGATGGCTGACGTAAAGGAACTTGCCAACGTTCCCACATAACGATAATCCAATCTTACATGAGCTCATCCGTCATCCACCATTTTTCCTGTGCTCTTACAATTACGCAGACTGGAAACGATTCTGTTGGGATAGTTTTACGTTTAAAAATCACATATGGTGTCAATTTGCGACCGTCAGCCGTAATGGCCACCATAACGTTGCATCGTTGCTTGTCTGCTCCTGCTGTGCGCACTTGAACGCTTTGATCTCCATTGGGATGAAAGGTTGAGGCTTCTGGCATATCAGACCACAACGGAGTTTGATCTGCATTACCGATTTGCGATATCTGATATATCTTTTGTTTTTATAGCCTTATAACGTACTGAAAGAACTTGGTACGCTTTTCTTCGTATTCTTCCGGCAGCTTTTGTGATAGCGTTGTTCTTCTGCTGATAGAGAGACTCTTACGGATCATAAAGCGTCGCACCCAGCCATAACTCCCCTTGAAATCTTCTCTTGGAACACTCATTTCCCTAGCTATTTTACAGGCCTCGAACATCAACATTTCCGTCGAGACTGAGTATCCCGAACTCCGCAAATCCGTTACATGAGTTAAAAGCTGCAGCTCCACTTGCGGATATTTACACGATTTACCCCAAAAAGCACGCTTTCTGGAATGTGTTTTTTTCAGTTTGTCTTCCATATTCCGCCACTCTCGCGCACTTGACACACCGCTGAACTTCCGGTTTGAAGCACGGTAACCATTTTCTTTTGCATACTGAACTATTTTCAAATTAAATGTCGCAGTATAACTACATCGATTCTCCATCTTACTCAGAGATTGTCAAATGATGCTCTCAAGTATTTCGTTAAGCGAGTGACATCACGGCATGATATGTCACTCATTCCCTCCTAAACCAGGGTTGCCAGTTTAACGGTTTTTCTCTTCAAAATTTCTCATTAACACCAGAAATTACATATTACAGTTGAGCGCCAATTATCCGAACAAGCTGGGACCGATCCGGGATAAGCTAAAATTTGGATAAATGGACAGACAATTAAAGGGATGTTCCTGACCTAAAACCTGCACACTTTATCCAGGCTTAGGACTGGCAGCGCCAGTTAGTGCTGGCGTGTTTAAAAATTGTTTTTACTTTTTCATCATTTATAATTTTGTTTTTCTCTTTTTATCATTTTCTGAACGCCAGAAATTATAATTTAAGCAAAAATAAATTAAAAGTTTTTTTTTTTTTAAAGAGAAATAACCTGTTCGGATAATTGGAAGTTCGGTTAATTGGAGTTCCAATAGTCGGCGCTCTAATGTAAATTCTACTCTTTATTAAATGATAGGCGTTTCATTATAAAGTAAAGTAAAAATTCTTCTTTAAGAATTATCTTTGTGAATTCGAAGTTCCTGGCCTGATGTAACATTTGTTTCCACTTTCATTATTGAAATTCGTTTGATCATTCATTCAATTGCATGTCAGATTGATGGTGCACGTATCAGTTATATACGAGATAAAAAAATTCGCAATTTTTTTCTTGAAAAGTAAGGGGAGCGCGTTATACACGCGTGCGTGGTATACACGAGTAAATACGGTATATCTTCTGGTGCAGGTATCGAAATTTGTGTGTAAATAGAATAACCGTCATTTATTATGTCTAATTTGTAAAAGATAATAGTAAAGCATCAATGTTATATAAAATTGAAGTAGACTCTCAAAAATTGTGTACGAGTGTTTTTCAAAATAAAGATTTAAATATTGTAACACTAAAATGTGCTAAACAAGAAAAACAAATCATGCATTAAGCCTAGATTATAAAACACTTTCCAACAAATTCAGAATACTTCAACAAAATTTCAATGTTTAATAAAGTGAATTATTATATATAAATAAACAATTTGGAAAACACATTAAACAGTTGAATACCCAATTCCAGAAATTTCCATCTATAGTCAAAAAAGTCTCTGAATTCTTTTTTTTTCAGCCCTGTATATGATCTACAAGATTGTATGTATACTATACAGTATGCTAAAATTTAGTTCAGTTGGATAACCCCTAACGAAGCTGAAAATTCCCCTTCAGCAGTTTTCAGCAATTTCCGTTAATAAACGGAATATTAATTTTAATATGTTTAAAATACTGCAACATCATTAAAATACAATGCAAACGTTTTTCCCCGTAGATCGTAATGTAACTGATTTCATTTGAATGCCTCGTTAACAAACTATAAATGCAATACACTTCATTTTCAATACCGAACATTCCATAGGAAATATCAATAATATATATGGAAATACGAGCATATTTACGCGAGTTAGAGAACGGTCAGGCAGACAGACAGACAGACAAATAGAAGTCATAAAACTTTTCAGCTGGGGCGGAAAATGTTAATATAAAGGAATATTTTTCGCTTATTTCGCAGTACCAGTTTTAACCGTGTGTGCTCTCAGCAAATGTATATATTTCCATGTTTCTCAATTATAGTTATAATAAGAACAAACGTTTTCCTTCGGAGAATCTGCATTGATACCGTTCAATATACGGTTTGAAAGTAAAAGAAAGCAGGTTCAGAATAGATTGGGTATTTGTTAACAATTCCGTAGTTTCCTTTATGTCTTATTTTTTTATGCTTTTAACTCGTTCATTTTCCAGTGAACGAGAAAATCTATATAGAAGAAAAATTCATAAAACACATGCACGAATTATTATTTTGCACAGTGTATTTCATTAGTATGCTAGAATTAAAATAAGAAAACAAGGGTAGAATTATTTTTCTCCAATTCGGAACACAACTGATTTTTACATATCCAGGCAATTCACTGAAGCAGCGTAACTTATGTGTTTAAACACAAATGTTATTTGTTTGTAAATACATAAACTACAAAACATGTTTCTAAATGAAGCCTTTAATAATAACGAATGTTTTTATTCGTAGAACCTGCGTTGGTACGTTTCGAAATACAATTTGAAGATCACAGAAAGTTACAGAAGGTTATTCTAAACTTTCCTTCTCTCATTTTCAAACTGTATTTTGAATCGTATCAATGCAGATTCTCCGAAGGAAAACGTTTGTTCTTATTATAACAATAATTGAGAAACATGGAAATATATACATTTGCTGCAAGCAACACATCGTTAAAACTGGGTACAGGGAAGTAAGCAAAAAATTATTCGTTTTTATTAGCACTTTCCAACACATTCAGACAATATGAAAATTCAAATTGGAAAATTTGTTTCTATTTCTGCATTTTCCTTTATATTCTGTTTTTTTATTTTCTTCTATCTTCAATAGAAGAAAGTATTGTAATCGAAATTTTTTTCGACTTCCGGTTTTCGACAGATTTACATGTATTAGGGGTCAGAGATCCTAAAAAACATGTTTATAGAAAATGTCTGTCTGTCCGTGTGTCCGTATGTCGCCATTGTACCATCGAAAAGCGTATGAAGTTATGCATAGAATTGAACCAAATTTTTTTTATAAGTTTGTGGCTATGGCAAGCAGGTCCTCCATTAATTTGGAAAAAATCCGCCTGTAGGGGCCGCTGTAATAGCAATTTTTTGTGCGATTTTTGCGCATTTTGAATATTGTACCTTCGAAAAGTGTATGAAGTTATGATTATAATTGAACCAAAATTTTTGTGTATGGTTTCGGCCATATCAAGCAGGTTCTCCCTTAATTTGGAAAAAATTCGCCGGTAGAGGGTGCTGTAATATCGATTTTTGTGGCATTTTGAATATTGTATCATCGAAAAGAGTATGAAGTTGTGCCATATAATTGAATCAAATTTTTGCGTATGTTTTTGGCCATAGCAAGAAAGTCCTCCCTGAATTTGGAAATATTCTGCCGACAGGGGTCACTATAATAGCAATTTTTGTGTAATTTTCTTTCGAAGTTGATGTAATATTGAACTAATAAAAATGATTTGTAACAACATTTTGAAATATTAAAATATATGAGATAGAAGAAAGTTTTGGGATTGGCACATCCAACTAGTTAATCTTTGACGTCTTTCGCTTCTCTGCAAACTAAACAAAAAAGTGAAATAGCGAAAACTACATGCAATATTTATGTATGCACGAAATGTTATTTTGTACAGTTTCTCTTGTTACCTCACAAAAGTTAACAAGTTGGAAATTCCACGTCAAACGTGGCAAATGAGGTGCGTTCGTACTATAATTAATTTTATAAATATATTTTGCACTGCATATTGTACTGAATGTATATTTTAATGCACTTCATAAGTGCATATCAATTTCACTCTGTTCGAAAGGCTGTAACATTATTAAAATGCACTTGGATAATTTTTTCCCATTGGCCGTAATGTAACGAAAAACTTTTGAGTGTCCGTGTAATTAAACTTTATATCCGATTTTCATAAAATCTGAAATGGCTCGACAAAATTTTGCAACAATCATATATTTAAATTTTCAGACCATTCGATTGGGTAGTTTTTGCTCTGTTATATGCGGACGGACAGACGGACTGAACGACGACTATAGGTGCTACGTATTTATATAATAACGAACGCGCCTAAAAAGAAAACATTACGGAAAAAAATTCATTTTTCTTCGATTTCGAGCACATAAGCGAGATTATTCTCTTATAAAAAAACTTATGTTGGTTACGCAAAAACAGAATACTGTGCCAGTATTGTATTTTTCCTAAATATTTCCAACGAAATAACAATGTTGTTAAATATTTTCACTGAAATATCAATAGTATAGAAATATTAGTTATACATTGAAAATATTAGAATTGAAATCCCAACTTTTCAAAAATATTTTGATTTACTTTGGAAATATTAGGTCATTAACTATGAAATATCCAATTTGAAAGTGAAAGTTTGGTTTATTATATTTCAATCAAGAAGTAGAATAATTAATCGAAGTATGAGCCTAAACTCCCGATAAAATTTTGCCATCTTAAAAGTAGCTTGTTAATAGAAGCTGCTTAGAAACCTGAAGAGAAAGTGGTGATAAAATCACGAAAGGCGTTTGCTTCTGCATGTCGGGTATTGAATATTTTTCCTTGCAAAAAGTGATCCAATGCCTGAAAGAAAAGGTAGTAGGAACAAGGTCTGGGGAATATGTTTACAAGTCTAGCTCCTGTAGTTTGAGCAATGTTAGTCTGGAAACACGTGATCGAGCATCATCCTGCAGGAGGATTGACCAGTCTCTATTCATCAATCTCGGCTGTTTTATCCGAAGCTCCCCAATCATTTCGTCTAACTGATTACAGTAAACATCTTCCATAATCGATTGACCAGTTCTCATGAAGTTGTAACGGAAAACACCAGCGCCGGACTACCAAAATGACATCATTAGCTTTTTTTTAATACTCTGTTTCAGAGTGTGTTTTGGCGCTTCATCTTTATCTAACCACTGTGCCGAACGCCTGCAATTGTTGCAAAGTATCCATTTTACATCTCACGTAATAATATGGTGCAAATGTCGTACACCTTTTTGTCGATAGCAAAGAGTGGAAAGCTTCTAAACGATTCCTCTTCTGACGGTCGTTCAATTCATGTGGAACCATCTGACCAGCTCCCTTATTTTTCCGATGTGTTTAAAATGGTTTAATATGGTTGGATTGCTGACATCGAACCTTGCTGCTAATTCATGCGTCGTTTGAGAAGTATTCGCTTCCACTACAGCTTTCAGCTCATCATCCTTTACCTTGGTCTCAATTTGCGCATGTAGTTCCTTTTGATGATCAAAATCACCAGATCGCAACTTCTCAAACTATCGATGTACTGTGCGTTCGTTAGCCACATCCTTGCCAAATACTTCTTTGACATTTCGAGTTGTATGTGCTGCATTAGTTCCACGACGGAACTCATATTTGAATATAAGCAAACTTTGGACTTATCCATGGTTTACAAAACTTAACCTCAAAAAAGATAATTTGGCAGATTACCAGAAACGAAAGCGTGCGTTTAAAAAGTACATGGCGTATCTTCACAATAAATAAAAACAAAAATCTCGCGACGTGAAATGTCAACGATACCGCGAATGAAACTTGCTACTTGATGAAATTGGACATTTCATACTTAATGACCCAATATTTGGAACGAAACGACGAAGTATTGCTGGGTGCAATATTGGTAAAATGTAAACACTCCAGTGTTGGGATAATTTTCCAGAGCAGCATTTTCAAGATTAACCAAGATATAGCTATACAAAAAAATATTCGATCAATATTATTTTGCATTAGCATACAAATCTAATTAATTCATTGAAACAATGTTATTTATCAGTATATATTTATCAGTTTTTTATATGTTTGAATATTTTTTTATTTACATATTTACAATCTTTGAGTAAATATGAAGACAAAAAAAATTCATAAATTATGGTGAATGTGGTAAACAAAAAAAAAATTGCTGATTAGAAATTTACAAAAAGTAGGATGAGATAAAGGGAGAAATGAACTAACTATTCCTATTCATCTTAAATGGGTTAAAACAGCCTATAAATTAAGAGTTGATGACGAGGTGATTGTTTTTATATTTACCTTTTAGACCTTTTTGAATTAAAAAAAAAACTGTTGTTCAAAATAGGTTTTTTCTTCAAATGAAATTGAAAAGGAAGAAGAACGTTCATTAAAGTGTCTACAGTATTAAAAATAATTAATTTTAGCTAAAGTGGAAATGGATAACGTATGTAATGTCTCACGAAATACCCTCTAACCTACCCGCATATGTATGAAATATCCTATTATCCTATTATATAACCCTACGTATGACATATCCTCTTATCAAGTAAGACAACTGTGTCATGGCTCAAACACGGCTTCGTATAATTGTTATACAAATATTACATTGAGTAAAAAGTTTTCCGCCAAATTTTTTTTTTTTATCGTAAAATGATAAATAAATACGAAATCATCAAAAATAATGAGGATAGTAATCTCCGTTTAAATCTGCAATCGTCTGCCCCCGTTTTGGCAACTTTACGATCCCTTCTGCGAAAAATTGGGGCGTGCGCGAGTCCAGAAAGAGATCGACCTCATTTATAATCTCCTCATTTGAATCGAAGATTGCGCCATCAAGATGCAGCTGCAGATGAGAAAACAGATACAAATCTGAAGGGACCATGTCGGGGCTGTATGGTGGATGTTGCATTAAATACCACTCAAGCTTGTAGAACAAACCAGCCGGCCATCGTTCTAACGTGTGGCCGGGCGTTATCTTGATGAAAGAGAACTGCTTTCCTTCTGAACTCGTTTCTTCGTTTTTCGCGAAAGGCCTCAAGAACTTTGATTTGCATCTTGCTATATATTGCACTGTTTATAGTCTGTCCGCTTTTCAGGTACTCTTTGTACAGAATTCCGTGACAATCCCGCTAGATGCAGAGAAGCACCTTTTTGTTAGTTAGGGCCCGTCTTGTTACCGAGCCTGCTGATTCCCCAGGTTCTGACCACCGTCCTTTACGACTTGTATTGTTGTAGTACACCCATTTTTCAAAACAGGTCGCATTTCTGTCCAGAATGTTCTCTTTCCTTTGATCTCTGAGCAGAGCCAGACAACAGTTTTTTCTCTTGTGCTTGTCTTCAGCAGTCATTTCGTGAGGCACCCAGAGGTTAAACTTAAACGTTAGATTTATGCGGTTCAGAGCATTAACTATTTTTTGGGAAACGTTAAGCTCTAACGCAATAGTTCGTGTTGAAATATTTCTGTCTTGATCACTTATTTGTTTTAACTGCTCACAATCAATTTCAAATAGGGCGGCCAGAGCGTGGTTCATCTTCAATGTCGAAATTTCCAGCTTTAAACTTCCGAAACCAAACTTTGACTGTATGATAAGAAACAGTATTGATGTCTAATCTTTCACACATTTTTCTTTGGCATTCAGTCGCACTGAGTTTATTACGAAACTCTTAGTATATAATCGTTCTGGGCTGCTGACGTGTAGCCTCCATTTTAAACACTTTTTTGAAGCAATTTTTAACAAATTAATTACACAGTCATGTAGTTCCTATGCTCTGCTTTCGAATGCAAAAGTTTGTTGATTGAAAAACTAACAACCACATAAATGACAGCTGTTGGCCCCTTGACGGAAAACTTTTTACTCAACGTAATATTATATATATAATGATTATACTATAGTTTCCCAGGCCCAGATGTCCAACTCAGACAGCAGCCGAAGATAATGCTTAATTTGCGTCGGAGATCAGCTCTTCTACATCTTTCTTCTTTTCGGTTAATATTTAAATAATAGCCAGAACTCATCGGATCTTATACATATTGTGGCCCGAAACCTGTTTTTTTCATTACGAAGCAGGCTTCTTTTTTTAGGAAAATGTTTACGTCTGTGACGTAATGTGTTACACGTCTAGCAGATCCTAACATGTTAGAATAAAAATTTAAATTGTATAATATAAGAAAAATTGCAACATAATAAATAAATGCAGCTGAACGAATTCAAAGTAAGGTGAAACCCCCAGTTATTGACATCTGACCAGTAACTAACCAGCAAAAATCTAACTGAAATAAACTTTTTCTTCTAAAATTCTGCAAAGTATGTCATCTAGTGGTAACTTATTTGTTTTAACTTTTATAACTTATGTGCCAGTTATTGGTTCTCAAAATAGGGATGGTGTCAGTTTCTGGAGTTATTGACCATATTTATGAAAACAAATAATAATTTTTAGTAATAAAAAGTATAATTTCTAAAAATTTTGTCAACAGTATTTTGTTAATGTATTTCTACTATTCTTTCAAAAACAACGATAAGTATAAAATAGATTCAAAACTTTGTAATAATGATTTGAACAAGAAATAATCCTTAAAATGCCAGTATATTTATGAAATGTAGGTTTTGAAAGACCTAAATACTTCAAGTCACTATTGTATATTTTTCTTAATTTTATACTGAATTTTATAAAGCTGGTACTAAGAATATGTACAGAAATAATTTATTTTCCCAGTCTCTAGTCATATAAGTTTTGTTATAGCAATTAATAACTGTATGTTGTAAATTTTCTGCGCTACCGTGGTTAGTACTGCAGAAATTAAGACTTTGGTACCTTGTTTTGTTAAAAATTAAGTCCTAGTACCAGATCATCATAATTATAATCCTGAGTTTAATTACAAATTTTAAAAAATGCAATGCAAGGTAATCTAAGTTAGCAAGTATATGTAAAATTGATATCTTTTAGTTATCATTATCTTAAATATCGTGTTTTCTTATCGAATATTTATAAAAATTTATGTGTGTTACTTTTGCAGTTCGGGAATAATTTTAGAAAATGCGCATCGACAAATTCCGTTTTGTAATCGAATTCTAATAATATAACTTACCAGAGCTTTAGAACAGTAAACAGATAAATGTAAGTAAAAGTCCATCCTAACACTAAAAAATGGAACAAGTCTAAAATCGCTGAATGTTTTAAGCATAATTATGAAATATTATTATACTTGATTTAATCTCCTCACAATAGATGGAATACAATACTATTTTGATAATAATAAAAAAAAAAGAAATGCTAGTTTAAAGAATACTATATTTTATTCTTTAAAAATAATAAGAAATCTAAAAATAAAATGAAACTTTTGTATGTAGGAAAAAAACTTTATTAAAGTTAACTGTTGTAATTTGATTGCATTGAAATTCTGATGGGAAAAGTCTTATAACCATATTAATCATCAGGTACTTTTAATTATTGTTAAGTTTTAAAGAAAACTGATTTTACACTAAAAAATTAAGAGTATAAAGAGTAAATGAAGCAAGCTAAAATTTAAGTTTTATTTTGTTAATTAGTTCATTCCGTTAATAATTTTCATAAGGACCTGAAAAAAAAACACATTTTCAAGTAAAATCAAACAAATTGAACGATGTTATAAAATATTGTCATTATAAAAAGGATCACTGAATATAAGTTATGGTCTGAAGTTTATTTTATTTAAAAGTTTAGCTCTTGACCAACAAATATTTTTTTAGGAATTTACCTCAAAGTTCTAACTATATTGTAATTTCTGAAGAAAAAAAAATGCGTGTATTGTTGTTAAAGATCTTCACAATATATTTTTACTATTTTAAAGTAGTAATTATTAGTAATTATAGTACTTAATGATGTTGCTGCGAGAAAAAGCCCTGAGGAGGTATTGTCTTCGTCGGATGTTGGTGTGGGAAAATCTACATATTTCTGTAAAAATTAAGACACAATGAAAACCTAACCAAATAAACTTTTTCTTATTATTTTTCACCTTCAATATTTGCTTCTATGAAATATTCCAAGACTATTTTGCTTGTTATATATTTTTGTTTGAAATAAGTTTTAAAATGCACCGTAGTATTTAATAAAATCAAATCAAAACAGCAGAAGGACCTTCTTAAATAGACTATAAACAGGGGGGGGGGGGGGAGACACATTACGTTTTGAAATATTTTGTTTCTACTATCTTTCTACTTCAAGCGTGTTATTAACCGCTTCAGAAGTATAGAGTCATAAGTAAATAAACATAAGAGAAAGAGGAGAATAAGTGAAAGGGACAGTCAACAGGAAAGCAGGAGATAAAGAAAAAGAGCATTTTCTTTTTATATATCTTGATTTCCTATTGGCTGTTCCACACGTCTTTCTTTTCCTGAAGAAGAAATATAATATTTCGAAATGGGTTTCTCTTTTTTTTCGCTTTTCATTGTCCTCTATTATGGTTATATAAGTATATACACATAGTGAAAACCCGGTTTTACGTTGCTCTTCGGGCCGGTCAAAAAAAAAGTACGCCATGAGAAAGCGTTAAATCATAAAAAATGTACAATACAAAGAAATATAAACACACATCTAACTTTTATTGGTCATGAAAATTTACTTTGCTTAAAGAAATCTGAATTTTGTGCCTTTTTTGTAAGCATAATACATTTCGTATGTAACATTTTCTACAGTTGACAACCTTTGCGAATAAGTTTCTTCTTTCATAAAAACAAACTTAATGAGCTTTTAAGCTTGTTTATATATGAATTTATATAACCTATAAACATTTTATTTATATCTATATTATTGCTGTTTTTAATGTACAATTTCATTCTGTTTGTATATAAAAATAGATAAATGGCTTTTTTATATTAAATGTATAAATATTGAAAAATACCTTGTGTATATGAAACAGTGAATAGGATGCCGGAAAATATGATCCCAAATTCGTTCTCTTGCCAAGGCCATTTTCTCAATCTCGCCAAGACCCCTATACTGGAAAAGTACCTTTTTTGAGAAAGGGTTTGACTTTGGTGGTCCCGTTTCATTATTAATAGGATCAAAAAACAGTATGTTTGTCTTTAGCTGTTTTCTTGTCTTTTTTACTTTCCGAACACATGCTGCAAAGAAAGTATTGTAATCAGGATTTGTGCGTGTGTGTGTGTGAAAATAATAATTCGCAAAGAGTACTTTCGATTGAGGTCCCATTTGGCAAATATCTTATAAATCATTGTCACAAGTTTTCGACCGACTTATTAGTTATTTAATCCATTTTTAAACTATTTTTAAACCATTTTGCGACTGATTCTAAAAGAAAAATCCTGAAGTAAATATGACAGTGTATAAGTGATAAATACTACATTAGTGGCGCCGAGGGTCGAGGTAACGCTTCCTGTTACAAAATGGGAGGTGCAGCGTACAAATCCAGTCTATTCCATCGTGCCAAGAATTTATTTTTTTTTTCATTTTTTTTATCTACGATTTATTTTTCTTTCCCAGACATTTACACCAGTGTTCAGAAATTCGAGTGGAGTTGCTTCAGATCCCCCCTCCCCCCTCCCAACCAAATTTCATAGGCTCTCAATTCCGTAAAAATTGACCAATCGTCCGAAAATTTGACCTATGTTAAGGTATACAGAACTACTTTATGCTTTTAAATTTTAATGGTGTTAGATGTACTCTTTTTTGCAAGGATGCTTCAAAAATTTTAATATAACATCGTCCAATCCTCGTCTCTGTGATATTAGTAACAATTGTACTTAAAGTGAATGCGGATAACAATAAAGGATTACCGCAAAAACACTCTGTTTTGCCAAATCACTATTGCCAAAATACGGCATGCAACAAGTACTGGCTTGCAATAATAAAATATCTGCTCAATAAAGAAAGAAGCAATCCTTTAAAATCGGTTTTATATATTCTTTTCGAAAAAAGTACTTGTTTTAATCTAAAAATAATGAAAGATGTTTTTTTTTAGTATAAATATTCATTTGAATATTCAAATTCATATAAAAAATATATAGCAAAAATAATTCCTCATCACTTTTTTTTCTTTTTTTTTTTTTAATGTATGAAGCCAGCATAAAATAATGAGATATTTTTATTTTTGTTTGAAATTAAGAGCATTTTTTACAAGCAGTTAAAACCACATAAGTTTGAGCTAATTATTCATGTGGATGGATTTTCTTAAAATGTAAATATTATATTTAAACAGAACGTATAAAAAAAAGAAAGAAATTTAGAAATCCTCAAGCTCTTCCGACACCAGCTTTATCATCATCCTTTAAATAGTCAGTGATAAAATAAATTAATTTCGTCACTTAATTTAATAAATCAAAAAAAGTTTTGAAATATTTTTAGGAAAACCTAAACCAATATTTGATATAAAAACGTTTCTTACCATTGAAATTTATTTACATAGTTCAGTGTATAAAATGAAATGTAGCATATTTTCCTTCCTTCTGTCAACATGATAACTTTGCTTTATTTTTCTAAAAGATAAAAAAAAAAAATTCTATGGAATGTCAAACATTCTATTCTGACATTAAAAAAAAATATTTTTAGAGAAAGCACATCATATAGCAGTAAATAAATATAAAAGATTACAGCAGGACATTTCTTCTTGTCCCAAAGGTGTTACGCAGTATTTCTACTTCGCTGAAAGTAATGTGAAAGTGAACTAGATGAGTTTTTTATTATTTCCAAAAATTACCTCATATTACTGTACGGGGAGTTGCGGTAACGTCCGTTTAGTTAAAATCATTTTTACAGGTTTTTGGAAAACAAAATTGATAATATACAGGGTGTCCATAATTAAAGACCCTAATTTAAAGGTGTCTATAGACGAAATTATTGTTAATAAAGTTGTGAAATTTTGTGAAAGACATAATAAAATTTTGTGAATTTGTTTAAGCGAAAAAAATAGTTCAGAATTTTCGCCACCAGATGAATTTTTTTTTTTATTAATTACTTATTTAGCATACATTTACGATAGTTTAGAAATTTTATTTATTAACTTTACCTGATCTTAAAGACAGTGTTTCACAACATGCTTTTAGCATTTCCTAGGGCACACTGCAGCATGCAATTGTGCAACATGCTATCTTGCGATTCCAGATCTGAAAATGATGATCAGCATGTAGAACACGTTTGGTTGTAATGAAATTTGTAAAAACTATTTTTTTCGCTCAAACAAATTCCCATACCTTTATTATGTCCTCCACAACATTCTGAACAATAGTTTCGTCTGTAGACAACTTTAAAATAGGGACACGCTATTTAATTAATTAGGGTCACGCTATTTAATTAAGGACACGCTATATTTTCAAACGGATTATTTTCTACACATTTTATAGAACAAAGTTTAAACGATAAATTTCATGTAAAAAAATAAATACGAATCTATAGTAACTCCACCTGATTTTCCGAATATTGGTTAGTGCACGTAGCCAGAAAGTTAGGGGAACAAAGGAATTTTTATAATTTTCTGATACAATAGAATCGCCTTGATTCGAACGTTGGACTTCCCGAGGAACCGCTATAATAGTTCGCCCACAGCAGCTAAAATCTTATATACGTACTGTCGTGGGGGAAAAAAAAGTAAACACTCCCTACTTAATGCTCAACAAATTATCGTAGAAGAAAATTGCTGGTACCGAACGATTGGGAATAAAGCCTACTTTTAAATGATGTATATAAAATTTGCTTAGGGGACCATCTACATATTAAAACGAACCCAAACTTCATTTTTGTTTTCAATGGCAATACCCAATTTTAACAAGATATTTCAAATTTTCGGTTCAAATTATGCCTAGATACCAAATTTCGAGTCTTTTGAATTAAGAACATTCAAAATTTGGTCCTTCTAATGTTAAATTACATTTTCATATTTTCATTAATATCTTCTGAAATTATACTCCCAATGTGCTAATTTTTTGTATAGCGGTAATACTTAAATACCCAAATATAAATACGCTAAATTTGCAATTTTCATAATTTTATGATATGAATTATGAATCATGAAATTAATAATCGAAAAAATTATGAATTGCAACCTACAATTTTTTGATGGATTTAGATTTATTAAGTCCTGCTTTATAGAAATCCAAAATTTCACATTTTTATTCCAAGTAGTTTTCAAATCATGCTTATAAAACTGCAAAATTATAGTTTAAGGGGCCATCTATGATAGAAGTGACTAGATATTTGAAATTTCTTATGCTATCCTCTAATCTAGCACTCTTTAATGACTGCTCGAGTGAAGCTTATGATGCCTTGATCAAGAAGGGGGTTCTCGCGGTCAGCAATCGAGTACCGACAGCCCCTAAAATAAGCTCGTTTTAAAATAATTAATTTCTCGTAAACTTATCGTACGAATTGCATAAAATTTTGTTTTTAGGCTAATTGAAGGGTGTGGAGTTCATTTGTGCTGTCAGAATCGTGTACTGCTATTAAAAAAAACTAAGTTATGGTTCGTTTAAATATGTAGATGGACCCCTAAGCAAACTTTATATACATCATTTAAAATTAGACTTTATTACCAATCATGTGGTACCAGTAACTTTCTTCTACGGTAATTTTTTGCTGAGTTAGTAAGGAGTAGTGACCCGGAGCCGAACAATTTTTGATGCTCCAGCTCCAGCTCCGCTCCTAGAGAAAATACTGTGGCTCCAGCTCCGGCTCCAACTCGGCTCCGACTTCGCGCTTTCGAGTTGCAGATTTTAATTTACACGTTTAATTTTTTGCTCACAAATACTTTCTACCTTCATTAAAGATCTGACAAAATGCATTTTTTTTCTCATCAAACTTGAAATGCTTGTTCAGAAAATATGACATCTTTTAGCTTTTGCTTTTAAAATAGAAAGTTTGGTGGAATTTTAAACACAAAAATCTTAAATTTCTTCTACACTTTTCAAACAGCCAAAATTGTACAACTACACATGTAAACAACAGGCGGCCATATTTGTTTTCAAATAGTGTTGTTACTTAGTTCAAGTAGAAAGTAGAAGTAAAGTAGTGTTACCATGTTTTCAGAAGGTTTCCTTCTCTAATAATAATAAAAACCTAAAAAGTGATATAATTAAAATACTGAATAATGATGTAATTAAAATATTTTAAGCCTAGAAATTTAAAAGACTGAAAAAAAAAGATTTAAAAGAATATTAAAAACTAAAGGAGCCCTGGAGCTGAGGAAAATTTAGAGCTCCAGCTCCGGCTCTAGCTCCAGGGAAAACACAGCTCCGGAGCGGTCCGGGCTCCAGCTCCGGGTCCCTGGTAAGGAGTGTTTCCTTTTTTTTTTTTTCGCCACGACTGTACCACATAGATGCCGATTTCACGCACGCAAAAAAGATGATAGGCATGCTTAAACCACTAATTTTAATATTTTTAAAATAATTCATTATTATTTATTAAGACACAAATAACACTTTAAAATTAGTGGTGGAAGTTTGTCCCGTTACGTAAACGCATGTGACTTATTGACATACAATTGCATCTGTGACGTATTCTATTTCTATTTTCCTTAAAATTAGCTTCATGAAACATTATTTTATTTTTCTAGAAATTTAGTATGGTGTGCAGAATGCACCGTGGTAAGTTTTGATCTGTTAATTTGGGAGTATTTAAGGATTAAGTTACAGGCATAAATTGATGAATTCATAGATGTATGTCTATATTTTCAAATAGCACTAGTAAAACTGATTAATATCTTTTTTATATCATTACCTAATCCCGTTGACTTCAAAAACAACATGAGTGAGTCCAAATGTTTTAAGTTTTTCTTATTCTTATTATTTTTTTTTAAATAACGGGAACCGACATACATATTTAATGATTTAAGAAAAATATTGAGCGCAGAAAAGTTCTTTAAATATCTTCATTTGTGAGTAGCGCAGTTTTTATTCAATCCTGAAAAATCATAAATCTGGGACTTCATTGAATCGGAGATTTCAAAAACTAAAGAACATTGAAAATGTTCAATTTAAAAGAAATATATATATATATTCAATTATTATTTCAATTATTATAAATATTTTTATATACAATTCCCAAAAACACATTTATATTTAATGACCAGAAAAGTTAAGGTAAACAGCTTAATGTCTGCAACCTAAATATACTTTATTTTTTTCAAAGGTAGGTTTAGTTAATACTGTTATTGCATATAAAAGAAATAAAACACAAATGATACAAAATAAGCAAAGTTAATTAGTATGATCACAAAATCTATTAACCCACATAAACCCTCCCTTCCAAATAGAACTATTCTAGTAATGCAATAAAGGCAAGACAGCGAAAGTCTTTATCCATAATTTTCCCTTAGATCGCAGAGCTTGTTCTGAAGGGTCTTGTATATAATTAAAATAATTTAAATTGTGTTTTATGCGATTAATAATACATAATTAATTAAATATAGACACAGATATGATGTAATGATGCAAATGCACAGTGGGGAAAACGATATGAGCCTTTTGCAGACTGAAATCCCATTTAAATTTATTTTCAATTAGGGAAAGGAAAGATAAATTGGCAATTCTAATGTTTGATGAATTTTTAGTTCTAGAAACAAGTTCCAATAGTAACTATGATAACTTTAGTTTCAATTGCTATTTTACTTTTTTTTTAAATTTATTTTAAAATGTACTTGTTAGTTTAAAAGGAAATTTTCGAAATGGCCACTTTGCCCGCCTAGGTTAGGTAAAGTGACCAGTATCGGTAAATGAAAAAATCGCATTGATTCAGGATGTATATTTTTTAATCAACACAAGCTAAAGTAACACACATTAAGTATAAGTATTATGTTTTGTAATATTTTAAGTATTAAATCGTTACAAGACAAAATAATCAGTAATGAGTATTAATATGACGAATATAGGAATACAAGTGCCCCCAGCAGCAGACAAGCAACGTCCAGAGTAAGCCTTTCTCTGTAGAAGTTATTGCCCCGACCTGTCTTCTTTCTTTCAAAAAAAAAAAAAAAAAACTTTTGGATAGTATTTTGTTATGTACAGCGAATAAAATATCGTTTCCGGGCAAAATAGCCATGTGGCCATTTTGCCCAATCTTTTGTGGCCACTTTGCCCGTAATGACACCATTACCAAAAACTGTGGCCTGGTATCTAATCTACATAACTTAGCGTTTTCAAACACACATCATTTAAAATGTTACTTCACGCTGATCAAACAGCATAAAAGCAAATAATTAGAACACCGCATATTATTTAGTTATAAGGAAGAAATTGCACCACTTGCCTAAAATCAAAAAACAATAAAATGAGTTCAGAACTAGAAAAATGTAGTCTTGTGCTTCAAAGTCACTCGCAATACTACCAGCATCTTTGACGGCTGTTTCATCCGTGGCGGGAACACTATACAACGTAAAAAATCCAAATGGCACTTTTCCCTCACTGGCTACTGTATCCGTCCTTACCCTATCATTTTGTTCATTTTAACTTTGAATACTTTAACATAAAAATATTTCCGATTAAAATAGAGCAAAATGAAATTCTACATAATTTTTACGTTGGGCCTTTATGGATTTATATAACCCCAACTCTAAGATCAACATTAAACCTTTAAACTGCGATGGTACTTTAAAGTACACTGTAAAAAATACAAATGTTTTTTTTAATATACGAAAATATACCGTAACCTAAACCAAGTTACCCAAGATCCCGTAAAGCCTTAGTTATCATTAGAAACCTCGGAAACCTATATATTTTAGAGAGTTGAGGCATCTACCTACATTAAAATGGTGGTTTTGATAATAACTTTCGATTTTTTTAATTATTTTATTTGAAAAAGCAATCTTTTGCGATTCCAAAGCTGTTTAAATTTTATTCCTACGATTATTAGAACAGGAGTTATGGTCAATTTGATAAACAGGAAGGAATAAGTCAACTACCGGAAGTGGACGTAGGAAGTCCAGGAGAAATGTAAACAATGTTTCTATGCATGATATTCTTACGCTTTTTATTAAAAAACATTAATAAACCATAATTGACGCTTCTAGATTAATTTTATCGATAGGAAATCTTTAAATGCGATTTGTGTAAAATCAATTTTTTCGTTACTTCCATGTTTGATAAACTCCATTACATAAAATGTTTTAAACATATTTCAGTGAAATTTTCTCAGAATGCTTTCTATATTACTCACTAAGTTCAGAACTAGAATCTAAGCTCTATGTGATAATGTTATTATTTTATAGGTGTTCGAATATTAAAAAATGGTAATTTTTTATAAAAAAAATATGTGTGTTTTTGGCATATTTTAAAATATTCCAATTAATTTTGAAGATATTCTAAAACTCCTAGTTCAGAATAACAATTAAGGATGAGACCTAGACACTTTATTTTATAATGTTGCCTAACTATTATTCATTTTACAAAGCAAAAATACTTTTAAATAGATAATTTTTTTTTTCAATTAAAATTGTTCAGTTTTCTTAGCATTGAAGGACATTGAGTCGAAATTTTCAATTCTGAAATTATTTCATATTATATGAAAGGCCATTATATATCTATATTTTCTAATTCTATAAAATAATAAAGTAATATTCTAAAGAAAATAAGAATTTGTGTAGAGTTGTACATATTCTACAACCTCCTCTTCTATAAATACCAGTTTAGTTTATTAATTTTAATAAACGAAATCTTTCTAAAATTTAATGAATATTTTCTCAAATCTTCTAATACATTTTAAATTATTCAGGAAAAAGGCTTTGGAAGATGAAAGTTTCATTAATTGTAATTTGGCACGCAAAGTGTTAATAATGGATTGATACTAATCAGTACCTATGTTTTTTTTAATAAAACTAGAGTTTATGTGTTCGAAAGAGCTTCAATTGATTAATACTTTTATTAACATATACACAAGGACTTGGAGTAGAATATTAATTTTGTGTTAGCATTATGTATGTTACAGTAATACGAGGTGTTTTCGAAAAGTAAAGATACACCTCAGAGAGTAGGAAAAGAAAATATTTAATGATCGCGTTGGCGACATATATTGTAAACTTTAACATTTGACCTTTTCCTCGCAGTCATTCGTTATTTTTACGGTGCGTTTATTTCGTGTAGCTCATGTTTATAATGACTGCGTCAATTCAGAATCCCACCAAAAGTACAAGGTGGCCATAATTAAACTGACAATACTCAGAGTGTTTTGTAGCGCGATCTAATTGAGAAAATGAAGCCAAATTTTGTAAGAAGATTAAACAAGACAAAAGACGAAGGATTGCGCGAAAAAATTGTTCCGAAAATCACCGCTAGGGGAATATGTGGCGCTGCGTAACAGAAAAGAGCGTTTTAAAAAATGCAGAATCAATCCTAAAATAAAATTACTTTTTATTTAGCACATTTAACGATTTTAGTATTGATTCTGCATTTTTTAAAACTCTCTTTTGTGTTAAAAGAGCGCCACATATTCCACTAGCGATGACTTTCGGAACTAAATATTTTTCGCGGAATCCTTCGTCCTCCGTTGTGTTCAATCTTCTTACAGAATCTGGCACCATTCTCTCAATTAGATCGCACTACAGAACAATCTGAGTACTGTCAATTTAATTATGGCCACCTTGTATGTTTAGTCATATGCTTTCTTCATGCAAAATGTAAGCGTCCAGCGGATATTCACAAATAGTTTCCGTCTATGGGACATTATGAATCAACTAAGTATAACAAAATGGTGTCGTACTTTCTCTGGAGGTAAGATCAGTGTTCATGAAGAACCACACAAAGGGAGTTAACCTTACAGCCGAACCTTGCACCCAGCAATTACCACTTACACCTTTACCTAAAGAAACATCTTGCAGGGCAAAAATTACACGACGATGATGAAATCAAAATCAAAACTGAAATGTGGTTTCGACAACAGGTCGTAAACGTCTATGACTGCGAGATACAAAAGCTTGTACCCAAACTTATGAAATGCATGGACAATGACGGCAACTATATCGAAAAGTAATGCTGTTAGTAATTTCAAATGGACATTTTATCAATTAAAAGTTTTTGAATTAATGTGCTGCATTGTAATTTTACTTTTCGAAAACCCTTCGTAATTCATTGATAAAAAATATTTTAATGAATCTATATATATATTCGAATGATGAATGTTTGTGTTTTTAAAATAAACCAGGTGATCGAACCCGTGCTTCCCCGAGTCAAAGCTAGCAGATATATTGCTCAGTGTACAGAATGTAGGGGAAAAACAGTTTCAATTGTAAAATATCTATTTAGACTTTTCATTTAGTATATTTTCTTAGATTGCCCCCGAACTAAGCATATTTGATGCTTCAATCGCGAAAGATTTCACCATTTATAACAACCTTTCTCATACTGATTGTTCGGTTAAGAGCATAGTCCAATTACATATCTGTTAAATCCGTGTTTTATTTATTTACTAGCTAATCTGCCCGGCGTTGCCCGGGTCCGTCAAAAAACAGCACGAATTGCGAAAAAGCTCTGAAAATCACAATAAAAAATCGCAAAAAGTAAAAAAATAGCTGTACGAATTACGAATAAACTTTATTCAAAAGAGAACATAATTTACTATATTGGGTTAAAATAATGAAACCGTATTCCTTTCACTAATGGGAAAAAATTGCCTCGAAACTAAACAAATCGCTAAAAATCGTATAAAAAATTAAATTAAAAAATATCTAATCGAAAAATCGAAAATTGGGCTTCGAGGTGCAAGACTCCATGTAAAGAGGTACCATTTCTCCAAATTTTGTAGCTGTAGGTGCAGCGGTCTTTTCAGAACACCGTCGACACTCACACACTCACACACAAAATTTCTTTCCTTATTATTATAGATTAAGTTTTAATTTCCTTTCTCGATTTAGTTACAGAATATTAATAATGGAAAGAAACAAATACTGAATTATCTATATTGTTTTAAGTGCAAATGCGTTAATGTACCTTAACCGGGTTGCACGTTAATTTTTTTGATACATTTCTAAAAAATTCATGCTTGAGAAATCTTTTTAAAATCATAAAAAATCAGTAAATTGAAATGCAGTTTTCATAGAAACTGCACTTGGAAATACAATTCTTTCCTATTCGACAAAGTAAAAAATTAAATTTTACGACGTTTGAAAGTTATTAACTTGTGGTAAAATCGAAATTTATTTGTCAGGTGTTACCACCATCAATATGACGTCAGCGTTACTCACTGAAATGTTTTTTTCTTTATAATATCGATACACATTTTTTAAAAAAAATTGATCACTTTTTGTAGAAATTTGAGATCGTTTTTAATTTCCTATAAATTTTAAACGAGCAAAACAAACAGTCACTTTTGACACATTTTTGTACATTGTTTTACGTTGTAAATGTATTTTTTTTTTTTTTAAGAAAAAAATCAGGTACCATTTTGACTGTATGTATATTCGTATATATATATTCCGTTAATATCCGTTAATATACGTGTAATATCATTTTTTAAACAACTTTATTTTCGTTGATTCTCCAATTTGGAAAATTTGATTTCTAAAATGTTAAAAAATGTTGATTTGAAACGAAAAATTACATATTTTCTTAAAAAGAAATTCTAATATTTGAGTCAAAGTGACAAAATCGTTTTTTATTTCAATTTTTTGAGGATTTATTTTAATCACCACGTTCAATGCGATATTGCAGAATAGCAATAAATACAAAATATATTTTTTAATTTTTATAGAGTTTTTATTATATATTAGTATTATAGAGTGTTTTTAATTTATTTCTCTAGTAAGCATTTTAATCTTTTGATTATTTCTAATTTTAAACTTTTTGGTGTGGTATTTTCATACCACTCATTATATTAAGTATTTATAAAAATAACTATAAATAAAAAAAAAATCATGGCAGAAAGGCTAATTCGTAAAAAAAGCCACAGGGTGATCATATTTTCCCCTATTTTATAACTTTATACATTTCTCATATAAATTATAATTTTAATTATAGTATTACAAAATGTTTTTTAACGATATCAACTTGAAATCAGAAATTATATATGTGTGTGTGTAGTAATAATATATGTATATTCTTTGTATTATAGTGTATACCTATATTATGGCCTATACCTTATTTTCTGCAGTGTAAATTCAAAAACTTGAGTCATAATGGGAAAAAAACTTTTTTTGTTTTTCGTTTTATCTTTTGGTATTTTTCTACTTATATCTTACATGTGATTTAGGAAAACATAAAGAAATAAAATGATTTTTCTTTTAAGTTTGAAGTAATCGAAAGATTCAAAGGAAAATAAATTAAAAATTTCATAATGCAGAAAATGAATAAAAAAAAAATACTTCTATAATAATAATGTGTAATTTATATTATAAATAAAAATGACTTAAACTATAAATATAAATATTTTTTATATTATAAATAATTATCATAAATAACATACAAGTTTTTTTCATACATTCTCATGCTGCATTGTAGGGTTTTTAATTTCTTTCAGATCTGAATATTTTAGTCTTTTGATCATATTAAATTTCTATGATTTAAATGTATGGCCCTGCCGAAAAAAGTTTAATTGGGTCTTCTATTACCAGCTGCTATAAATTCAAAGAACTCGCGGCGAAAAGTTGAATTCATAAAAAATGGTACGAGGTGATAAGATTTTACCTTATTTTATAGCTTACTTTAGTTGTATTTTTAGCTGTTAAATGGTTTCGTTTTGAGTTGAAAATAAGAATAGAGAATGTTCTAAATTGGACATTTCAGTTCAATGTAAAGATTCTTCACTTGCCATTTTATTAAGAGTTAAAATGACAATATTTTAAGCTGATATGTGTAGCCGTCAATCTCTACATTGAAAAGTTTTTTCATTTGTGATGAAATGAAAACGATTCCGGTTCTAAGTCTTTTTAGATACCAGGGCTTGAAATTCAATTTTTCCCAGGAGGGGAGTCTCCCTGCCAACATTTATAAATGGAGGGGAGTTGAGCTATTTGGAAGGGAGAAAAAAATATTTAAAACCCACTGTCATTTTGTGTGCTATTTAAAGAATTTTATTAATACAGACATGACAAAATGCCACTGAAGCAAAATTTGCGTTTTTACGCTATCCTTTGATGAAATTTATGTTTTCTCACGATTCTTTCATGAATTTCGCGACCCCTTCACGAAATTCGCTTTTTTACGCGATCTTTTGCCGAAATTCACGTTTTTTTCCCACGGTTCTTTGCTGAAATTCTCTTTTTTTCGCGATTCTTTGACGAAATTCAATTTTTTTCGCGATCCTTAGACGAAACTCGCGTTTTTCACCGATCTTTTGATGAAATTTGCGTTTTTCCGCCATCCTTTGATGAAATTTGCATTTTTGTCGCAATTCTTTGGTGAATTTTGCGTTTTTTTCGCGATTCTTTGACGAAATTCGCTTTTTTTCGCGATCGTTTTCCAAAATTCACGTTTTTTCGCGATCCTTTGACGAAATTTGCGTTTTCCCGCGATCCTTTGACGAAATTTGCGTTTTTCCGCGATCCTTTGCGACAAAATTTGCGTTTTTCTGCGATCCTTTGCGACGAAATTTGCGATTTTTTTCTGCGAACGACTGACGAAATTGACTTTTTCCGCGATCATTTGTCGAAATTCGAAATATTTTTCTGTTATATTTTTTGATGCCCAAATTTTCGAACTGATGATCGATTTTTCATAATTTTCGGAACCGAATGCCTTAAATTTTCGGAACAGAATTACCTCTGAATTCGTCAATCGGTCGCGGAAAATAACGTGAAACTTGTCAACTGATATCGGGAAAAAATAGTGAAATTTGTCTATTGGTCGCGGGAAAAAATGGTAAATTTCAACGATCTAAAACTCGCAAAATGTGTCAATCGGTCGCGCGAAAATACCACGAAATTCGCTAGGCATTTGCAAGAGTTGACCGTAGTTTAAAAATGCAAACTTTACGAAAAAGGGGGGAAATTTTTTTGGACGGGAGCCTCCCGCCCACGATATTCTTTCGGGCGAGATTTTAAAATTTTGGGCGCGAATCCCGCCATCCCGCCCTAAAAATTCAAGCCCTGGATACTGAAAATTAAAAAAAATAATAATGTGGAAGTTATGTGTAACTATTTTCATTTTCATTTTTTTTTTTTTTTCATGACAGCAGTATTCCCTTCAATTTTCCTCAACGCGAAATACACGTAGTATTCTTATTGTATTTTATTGTAACATAAAATGTGTTATGAAGGGTAGAAATACACAGTAAGTAGTCAGGGAGAGATTTTAAAGTGTAATGACACTTCACATAAAAAAAAACAAGAACGAAAAATCATGCATAGATTATGAAACATTTTACAACACATTCAGAATACTATAACATGATGTCTAAATGAACATTTCGAAAACGCATAATGCATTTCAAAACCCAATTTCTGATAAAAATTTGAACTATATAATAAAATTTCTGATGTATACTATATTGTATGCTAGAAGTTTGTTTAGTGAAACTCATTGCACAGTTAATTTCCATTCAGAATTTCCGCCAAAAAACGGTTGCTGTTGAGAACTTTTATGCGGCCCTCTGTAGAATTTATACGCACCAAGCAAAATTTAAAAAATAGTTAAATTTAAAAACTCATTACACATCTGAAAACTCATTTCCAACAATTGTTATTCAAAGGCTTCAATAATGCAATTATTGTTTATTTTCTTCTGCAGCTAAATTCTTTTGTGTGTCCCTGTAAGTGATTAATAAATTTTATGCACACCATATATAACAGAAGGAACCTTGTAGTACACCGCAGTGATATGTATAAATTTCAATAGGTTTAAAATAGTGTAATATCATTTTAAATAACTGCAAACGATTTTTCCCCATAGACCATAAAGTAGCGGAATTCTTTTGAGTGTCCCTGTAAAAGAACCATAAATGCTACACACTTCATTTTCAGTACCGAACATTGCATAGTAAATTCGACAATATATATCAATTTCATGGTAATTGGACTTTAGTTATGCGAATTAGAGTACGGACAGACAAACCGAATTCATAAACACTTTTCAACTATTTTGGAAAATGTTATTAAAAAATGCAAATTATAAATTAGGAATATAATGTTAACCATATTTTATTTTAATATAAACCAAGCAAGACTTTTGTTTTTTAGGTAGTGGAATAATGTAGAATCCTTAAAACATTATAATCTTTCTCTTCCTTAAAAACTGTCAGAATCACAATAATTTGTAAAAACAAAGGATATTTTTTATTACATTCGCAATAAAATTAGTAGCAATGCTTACTTTAGAAAGAATTCAAAATTATCTAGACAGAAAAGGAAGTTAACCTCTTGAGAGCTGAAGCTAAAATAACACTCCAAATGCACATTCATTGCTTTTCACAAATAAAATGCCACCATAGATGGCAGAAAGAGATTTTTTTCTGAAATCTATTATTTAGCGGACTGGTGATTTAGATTCACAAATATAGTTCTAAAGTTACTAGGCCCTTAAAATATCAGTTTCATTATAAATAATCTAAATTCACACAAAAACTAATTAAAGTACTTTAAAAAAGTGGATGTGACGACAAATTCTAAATTTTTATGCTAAAGTGTTCAAATTGAGTAATTATGGGAAGTTTCTATCTTTCTTGGTCACACTGTCTTGAAGGCATTTTGGAAACTCAGATGGAAATAACATTTGTTTTATGACGAAAAAATAATCAGTGCTGCCATTTATTGGTTTTATTCCAAAGCAAAATGCATTCAACTATAGAACTATAAAAAAAAAAATGTAAAAAAAGGGGTTAGTTTTTTTGAGAAAAAAAATATAGTTCTACATTTTCGTTCCTAGGCCTAAAGAGGTTAAGGCTACTTATAAGTCAAATATGAAATCCCCTCTTCAATGTTAATCCTGCGGGATAGAAATGAATTCGTATTTTTTTCAATTTCTCATCATAAAATATTAACATTTTTCACTTTTTTGTGCATACTCTTCTTAGCTAATGTTTGTTTACTTTTTACTTAGCGAAATAGCCCTAAAGTATACATATAATTTTAACCCTTTTTAGCTTAAATTAAAACCGGCAGGTCCCCAGCGTTAAATTTCCCATTTTCTAAGTAAAAGGGTCACACAGATTTTCACACAAATTATATTTTATACTGAAAGAATAGATGTCAGATATTAATATAAGCTCTGAATATGAACTGTAAAAGGATAGGGAAAAAATAGCATTTTAGTCCACTGTGGTGTACAGTATGTAATAAAGGATTAAGTGCTACGGAAAACGTCTAACTAATTTATTTACCCAGTCTTCGTGTCTCACCGAATTTCTCCTCTTCAAAAATTGTATGCTATATTTTTTCTTTTTTACTTCCAGCAATTTATGTATATATCAGATTACCTAGTTAATCTGCTCATTGCCAACTTATCACTCGTTAAAATTTAAAATATATACTTGTTTGAACAATGATAAGTTTCGTACGTTTAAAAAAATACTCAGTAATACTTTGTACCAACTGAAAAGTACGCCATATTTTTCTTCCATAAAGTTATAGTTTTAAATAGCCTTGTACATAATCTTCATAATCTTGTAAATACCTTAATCAGCAGAATTGTTGATAGAATGACTTAATGAAGAAACTAGGATACAAAAGATGAATTACACATTTTATATGTAATATTATTATTACGGAAATTGATTTACAAAAATACGATAAACTCATGCTTACTTATTCGTACAATCCAAAGATTTGAAACAATTTGAACTGCAAAGCAACTGAATTTTGCAACCAGCACATTTAGATTTGCAGTCGTATATTCTGAAACCTAGTCCAGTACCAGGAAATCGTTTTATTGCTGTTTGACGAAAAATATTTCTACAGACTAGAAAACAGAAATTCTGCCTTTTCAGAATTTAATGTCACCCCCGATGAAAAAAAAAATATATATATATATATATATGTATATAAATGTAGATAGTACAAAACATATTTCAGTTTTAAGAGTTAAAACACACGCTTTTATTTTATATAAAATGACGTCTTTCGCATCCGGAGGAAGTATTCCTCATTTACGATATAGTCTTAAACAAAATGTACAGTAATGTCTGCATATGACGTCACTATCGCTAAATAATACACAAGAGATGTCGTCATTCTATAAACTCGACAAAAAAAAAAAAAAAAATCGTCTATCTAATGATTCATATGCCTTCATTTGTTTGTAATATTAATATAGATACTTAAAATTAAATATGGTTTATAATGCCTGCATGTTTTATCAGAAATCATTCATTTATGTATTTTTTTTCAAAATAGGACGTATTTTAATTACATTTTTTTTCAATTGTTATGGGAAAACGACAACAAAGAGATATATAATTGCTGTTTACCAAATATTTTCCCTTTACTTTCTACAGAAATGAAGTACTTGAGTTGCCAACATTAAACAAATGGCGTTAGAAACTACAAAAAAAAAAAATAATATAGAAAAATAAATGAAGATGCTTTTTCCAAACAAATTGCATTTAAAACTAGTTTTTTTCCCCCAGTACACTGTAAAAAAAAAGGACTAAAAAACGGAAATACTACTGGCAATCTACTGGCAACGCCAGTACTATTTCCGTTTTTTACGGGAATTTTTGCCCATAAATTACAGAAAATTTTCCGTTTTTTTTATTAAAAATCAAAAAATCGTTTTTAATCAAAAAAACGGAAAATTTTCTGTAATTTATGGGTAAAAATTCCAGTAAAAAACAAAAAAAAAAAAAAAAAACGAAAATAGTACTGGCGTCTAGATTGCCAGTAGTATTTCCGTTTTTTAGTCCGTTTTTTTTTTTTTTACAGTGTACGACGGTATAAAAATTGAAAATGTGCGATGCTTAGAAGTTAAAAAAATTGCAGTCGAGTATTAAACAGTACAATGATAGATCTGATTTGTTTTACGGCTGTCTTATACAATGGAACATTATTTTTGGGGACGACACTTTAATAGCTGGGAGAAAGAAATAGCATACCCTACCGGGGGCTAAAAAGACACACCCTGTCGATAAACAACTTTCTTTTTAAACACTATATTCAGATGTTTAATATAAATGTTTTAAAATACCCGTTGTAGTCCCAAGTCTATAACATCGATCTTCTATTTTACGAACCCAATCGTGCCCGTCGGCCTAATCGTTCGGAGTGTTCGTGGTTATCTTCAAGCCATGGATTTCCATGCGTAAATACGGGTTAGATTCCCTTAGAAAGTCTCTCACGGAGGGCACTCCCCCTCGGGCCTATATCCCTAGAGTAGATAATCAGCCGTCAAAAATCAACCAAGCAACCTCTATTTTACTAAAAATCTGAGCGTCTGTTGCTTGCAGCGCTAGCAATCACTGCTATTCTAAACTAAAATCGGGAATAGCAGTAAAAAAAAACTCCTGACACCTTACATAGCCCTACTACAAGAATTTTTTTGATAGCTGTCGCCGTTTGAAAGTTATTGAATTTTAAAATCAGTTAGTTAGTCCATTTTAGGACACCCGGTATATTATATTATCATACTGCATTATGAAGCTTTTTAATTTCTTTCTCTATTGATAATTTTAAGCTTTTAATTATTTCTAGTATCCAAACTTTTAAATGTATGTCTTCGTTAGAGAAGTTTTAACCGAATCACTTATTACAGTTGCTATAAATCTAAAGAAAAGTTCATGACCAAAAGATGAATTCATAAAAAAAAGCTACAGAATGATAAGATTTTACCCTATTTTTATAGCTACTTTAGTGTATTTATAGCAGTTTTATGGTTTCACATTGAGTTGTAAATGAGAATAAAAAATGTTCTAAGTTGAACATTTCCTTTAAATGTAAAAAATTTTCATTTTCAGTTTTATTATACAATTTAAATGACAGTATTTCAAACTAAGATGTGTTCAGTTACTACTTTTAAAAGATTTTTCATTTGTAATAGAACGATTACGTTTCATTTTATGAAGAACTAACTGTTATTCGATACTTATGTTTTGAAAAATAATTTCTATGATGAGTTCTTTTCATTCCTTCTGATTTTTTTCATTTAATAGTATTTTCCCTCCTCTAAATGCACAAAGAAGTTTTATTACATTTTACTGTAATATGGATCATGTTATAAAGTATAAGGACTTTGGTGACACAGGAAAAGAAATATTAAATTGAAATGACCTCTCTCTATTTAAAAATATATAAATCATTAGCTAAATAAAAATAAAAAAGATTATCTTTGCAAATAAAATTATTTCTTTAATAGTACTTTTTTTATAATGTAAATTGTGTTATTAAAAAATGCGCGTGTGGAACGTTTGAATTGTTAAAGCATTCTAATCTGTCTACCTAAACACACTTCTTGCCAAAATCGTCTTCGAAGAAGAATAATGTTGTAATTTAAAAATGAAACACTTCTTTCTACCTTACGACATTACTAGAACATAAATTAAAAAAATTAAGTAAAAAATACGTTTTTACCGAATTCTTAAAAAGTCACCTTTTCAAGATTACCATAAATACAAAATAACAGAACGAACTCTATAAAAGGAACAGTTGAACACTTCAGGCATTTCCTGGACTTCCTTGTTGACGCCAGCTTTAAACTCTGTTAAATAGTAGAAGTAAGAGTGCTGAAAGAGCCATAAGAGAGAAGTCTAACTGTAACTGAAACTACCACTTAAAAGGAGTATAGTTTTAAATATAAATAAAAATAGAAAATAGTTTACAATCGGAATAAAAGTGCGAGATATAGTTAAATTTAAAAACAATTATAGTTATCACATGAAAAAAGAGAAATAGTTAAAATTTTGAAATTGTCACATCTTTCAAACGGTCCAGATAAAAAGGGTATTAATATAAATAATGATATTAGTAATTATTATTATTAAGCCCAAGATATTAATATAAAGGCACTTTTCAGTCATAACTACACTTTTTTGTTAAGTAATAATAAAGATATTAAAATGCTATAAGAAGATTGATTTTTTACATAGATATATTAATTCTTCATATTACTTGTTCGGTTGTGATAGAATGTAAATTTTTATGATTTTATCTGACTAATTTGAATGAGCATTTCTATTCACTCTTCAATATCTTACATAGTTTTTGAGGGATTTTTTTATAATATTTAAAATTTAGGGAGACAAAAACACACTACATTGGCATCAGACGTTTAAGTTCTCATTTTGAAAATCGTATTTTGATGCTTTTATTGGGTAATGAATAAACATTTGATTAAATTTTCCAAACGATTTTGCAAACGATGTCTGGAAACATGTTTCTGTGAAGCCATCCCCTTAAGACCTGCTATCAGTCAGACGGAAAATTCCCCTCTCTAATGTTAAACCTATGAGCTTTGAATGCATCCGTATACTCCTCTGAAAATTAAAATTTTTACTTTCTTTTTTCTACTTGCATGTGTTAGCATTTAAAATCTAAAATTAATGCTATAGGTGAAAACATTCAAATATATTATTTCTGATGTCACATCCTCTTTTCTCTGCACATACTAAAGACACAGCGATGAATGAGGTATTTTTTGAAAGGTTCTGTAATAGGCTTTTGATGTAATATACTTATATTTAGTTTAAACAGATTGTTTGATAAAAACAATTGCAGATAATCAAAAATTGATGAAAAACACATCAGCAAATAACCTCAAAGATTGCTGCGAGAAAACCTAGCACGGGTTTACAGTTTTTTGATAACTCTAGTACATTTTTTACAGTTAACATATTTTTTTAGACTGACAATACTAAAAATGATATTTATATATAAAAAAAGCAATAATTCGTCCAAATAAATACCCAATAAGTCCAAATAAAGTTTGAAATATTTTTAAAAGCGATATTTTCATATTGGCCGCGCATCAGGAGTTAATAGCCGAAGGAATTTCCAAAAGATCGCTATTTACAATCAGCTTTTTTGATTCTGTTCATTTCAGTGGTTTAAGCGCTAAATTCGATTGCATGTCTTAAATTTGCGTTTAACACGTTGAATACCACGCAGTCACCGGTGACTGATACTGATCTTTCCGTTTAGGCCGCGTCAGTCATCGGTGACTGACCCTTATAGATTCTGTAACGGGAGTCTTATTTCGTGGCCGAAACAGAAAGACATACAAAATAGACTTGACATTCAACGTGTTAATTTATATTTTATTGTTTTATTGATGAATGTTTTAGTTTCGTTATGGAATATAAGCTGGAAATAAATGATAAACTATTTGTATTAATTTGGGCGTAAATGGATTTTTATTACATAATCGTCTGCACGCGATACAAATTGATTTTTATAAAAAATTATGCTTGAAAATTATTTTATAAACAATAAAAATTGAGGGAATTTCGATACAGTTTTTCAACAATTAGGATATGGTTTTCAAAAACATTGCATTTGAAAGTACTTTTTTCCTATTCAACGGTGTAAAAATGAAAAATGTGCGATATTGAGAAATTAAAAAAAAAAAATTACTATAAAAGTTAAATTTAATCGTCTGGTATCGCCACCGAAAAAAGAACATCAGCGTTACGTACGGACACGTTTGTCCTTTTTAATATAGCTATTTTAGAAAATTTTTGTCAAAAAAAAAAAAAAAAAAAAAAAAAAATCTTTCAAGAAAAGCATATGAAAAAAAATAAGGTAAAAATTAAAAATACGAATGCATTCGAAGCCCATAGGTGAAGTTTAGACACGTTTGACCTTTATGATATAAATATTTTAGAAAATATTGTCAAAAAAAATCTCTCAAGAAGAGCATGCTAAAAAAGTAAGGTAAAAATTAAAAATACGGATGCATTCGAAGCCCCGAGGTGAAGAACGGACACGTTTGCCCTTTATAATATCCATATTTTAGAATTTTTTGTCAAAAAAAAAATCTTTCAAGAAGAGCCTACTAAAAAAAAACTAGGTAAAAATTAAAAATACGGATGCATTCGAAGCCCACAGGTTTAATATTAGAGAGGGAAATTTGCGGCCTGACTGATGAGGAGAATTAAGTACTTGTGAATTTTGTGAAGATCAGTGGAATTAAACTTCTCGACCATGCTTCGGCATTGCTAAGTTTTCCAAAACGAGAAACATCTAACCTCTCCAAACATTTTGCCTACTCTCCGCATGTCATCGCGTATCTCCATCCGTTCGAAAATCTGATCCTGTACGCTCCTTTTTACTCCGCCGAAAAGCCGTTTATTTTTAAACGGTCCTCTTTTTCCTTCTCTGACGTCTTATTCTTCAGGGAAAGCGAGGGTGGATGGAAACAAATACTTTTCAAAAGTCATTGTCTGTGTTGCATCAGTGAGGCCACGTTGCATGGCGAGGGATTACGCGGATGCATTTGGGGGGGTGACAGAAAAAGCCGAATGGCTGACGAAAGAGAAGCAGCCGTTTCCGATTAATGAAATCTACTAACTAAGCACGTGCTTTCGCCGTCTAATCATAGATATATATATATATATATTTTTTGCTATTGCTTATGTGATCAAAAATATTATTGGATATTTTTCGGGTTTTACTCTCTATTTTGAAACTACTTTTTTACTGAGTATCAGGGCCGAAACTAAGGGGGGGGCAGAGGGGGCATGTGCCCCGGGCACCAGAACAAAGGGGCGCCAAATGAAGGATTATACCTTTGGAATGGCTCATTTTCTTTTGATGGTCTGATGTCTTTTATTATTATGAAACAGACATTATAAATGAAGTGTTAGGTTGAAGATGAAAGAGCAGTCGTAAAAAGTTAGAACTCTGATTTTCTGGTCAGAATGGGAAGAAAAAAAATGGCCATAATTTTTTTTTTTTTTTTTTTTTTTTTTTTTTGACAAAAAAAAATTATGGCCATTTTTTTTCTTTAGATTATGACATAAAAATACAGTAAATCCTATAAAAACGGAACCTGCCTGTAACAAAAATCCTGCGTTACAAATAAAAAATTCACGGACCGCATGGAAGTAAAACCATACCATTATACCTGCTAAGACGAAAAACTGTCTTAAACGCTCTTTCTACTCTACCATTTGAGATTCTGTCTCAGTAAATTTTACTGTAATAAGTAAGCATAATAATTTTTTACAGTGAAATATGTGAATGTGGAATCCGTAGACCCGAAACAAACTTTCATTACGGAAAGGTATCCGATTGATCAGTTGTATGGTATTCCTTTTGCATGAACCATGAATTTTTAATACTTTCCAACAAAGTTGAAAAGTCTTTATGAATTATTTTTGTCCGTCAGTCTGTCCGTGCTCTAACTTGCGTAAATATAGTCCGATTGCCATGAAATTGGTAGATGTTATTGGGTTTCACTATGGCATGTTTGGAATTGAAAATTAAGTGCGTAGCGTTTCCGGTTCATTTACAAGGACACTCAAAAGAATTCCGTTACATTAGGGTCTATGGGGAAAAGTAGTTTGGGATCTATTTTAAAGATATTATACTATTTTAAACAAGAAGAAAATTATACAGTAAACTTCCGATTATCCGTCTCTCACGGCACCGATGGTTTTGCGGATAATTGAAATAGACGGATAATCGAAAGACAGACAAGACCGTTACTAAAATTACATTTCTATATGCTAATTTATAAAGAAGAAGAATTAAAAGGTTTTTTGTTGTTGTGTACTTTCGTTTATAAAAAGCCTAACTGATAATAAGAAATCTATTTATCGGAGAAATTTAGAATTTCGTTGAATAAATATGTAGTACCTGATTTCATACAAAGTAATCCATTGTACTTTTTTTGCGTTTTGCTTGTGCTTTTAGTGCAGCAAGATTCCGAATTCCACGTACTAAAAGAACTTGGGTTGCATTTACTTGCTCTTGCATCTCAAATCAATTAATGCATTTAGAGAGCATAGCCCGCATGACTGATTCCTTGATGATGATTCCCCGCTTCCTTATATTCATCTGCTTCAGGCTTCTCTGGATTCTAAACATTTTGGAATAATTTCGCTATCCATTAATTCTTCATAACTGTTATCATTCTTGTCGCAATTAAGCCAGTCTGTGATTACATCCACAGAAATGTTTTCTAGCTGTTCCTGACGTCAGACAAGCATTTTACTCAAAATAGGACTCTGGTTTATGTGCATTTGAATTTTTGTCGTCGTTTCTGATATAAAAAATATTAGGAAAGGGAGGTGGCGGTTAATAGAGTGGCGGATAATTGGAAGTTTACTGTATATATCACTGAGGTATACAAGTACTATACAGCGCTTACTGTAGAATAGAGTGTGCATAGAATGTATCGTTCATTTACACACACAAGAAGAATTTGGTTACTGACGAAATTGAACAATGATTGAACTATTGAAGCCTATGAGCAACATTTAAATAGTATTTTATAAAATTTTCATTTAAAAGTTTGGAAAATTCAGACCATGGGATATGGTTTTCGTAGACCCCACAAAAAAAGTGTCCTCGAGGTGGGCAGGATAACTCATGATAGCTTTATCTGAAATTAAAAAAACAAATTTTTTCTGTTAGTAGATAAGTATAGCTCGTGATTGAACGAAGGATTTAAATAAAAATTTGAAATTTGAAATTTTAACAGAGTTCTATGCAAAATAATACAATTTTTGGTATAATTTGCACTACGTATAGCCTTGTAAAATTAGTTATAATCGTAAAAGAAAAAAAAAGCAATTTAAAAAATTACAAAGATCATTTGAAAAATGATTTTTTCAAAGACTAGAATTTAAGACATAAAAAATCGCACGGAGTTGATCATACATTACGTACACCATGGATTAAACATTAACATTCCTGGACCCATCATGAACAAATTTTAAAAGAAATTTCAGTTTTACAATTTTCGGTACTGTAAATTTTTAAACTTCTACGGAGCTGGTCATACATTACGTACGCCATGGATTAAACATTAATATTCCTGGACCAATTTTAAATGAAATTTCATTTTTAAACTTCTAAACATCCCACAATATTACTTTTTATACCGTCGTATAGAGAAAAAAATGCATTTTTAATTGCAATTTGTTTGAAAGCAGTATCTCAATTTGTTTCTGAGTTATTAATTTTTTTTTTGTAGTTTTTATTACTTTTTTGTCATAGTGGCAACAGAAGTATCCATCTCTGTTGAAAATAAAGGGAAAGTACAGATTACTGTATAGACCAATCAGAAAACGAATAAAATGAGGGATTCAACTAATAAAACGCTTCAGATATGTTTTTGATTTCCTACCCTGACCGAGGACAATAACCATTTTTCCAAATGGTTAAAAAAAAAAGTTCAATCACTAGTCAATCATGTTTTGAAGAAGTGGACAAAATTTCGATAAGATCAGCGCATTAGTTTTTGAGAAATCTACTTCAAAAGTAGTGCTTTTAGAAAAAAACAATTAAAGTTTTAAACATGAATTATACGAAGAATTTTTTTTTTTCAACTTGTATAGAATCGTCGATTTCATTTCCAAAAAGCAAATATCTTGCTGCGCTGCAATGTCCAGGGCAACCTTTTGCTCCTGCCTGACACGAATGCTTGCTTATGGAGGTCTTGGGTTTTTCCTCAGCTATGAGTATGCAATGTTCTTCCTCGCTCCACGCGTACTCGTGGTTATTTCAGCCAAGTTTTACATCCATGCCGGACTCCAATTCGGGAGCAAGTCCTGCTTTCGAATTTACGGAGTATCCACATTTTATTTGGGGTTTCGCATCAGAAAATTAAATCCGTTCCAAACGCAAGAATTTTTTCAAATAAATCTTTAACTTTAAAACTTATAAATCTTTAAGGGTTTAAACTAAAGTATTTAAAATAGGTGACCCTTAGGAAGTGAGAGAGACAGACAAACAATAACTAAGCAGCTGCCTCACTGCAGCTGCCCTTCGATCCCGGCCGGTCTAGCAGCCTAATGAGGGGCTTTTCCAAAGGTTCTTTCTCTACTTCCTTTCTTCCTAGACTTTTACTACGATTGACTTGAAATTTTGGGAAAATATTGTAGACATATTGTACTATTAGATTAAAAAAATAAAAGAAAAATTGATTTTTTTGAAATTTTCAAACTCATGTAACCCCTTAATTTTTTATTGTGTACACTGCAACTTAAGTGTTATTAAAAGTCCCTTCTGTTAAATAAAATATGTGCTCATTCAACAGAAGAAATTTTTATTAGACGATTCTAAATATTTTTTCTGTTGCTTTAATGCATGCCATTGTTCAGTGTCAATAAAATACTTTTGAACTATAATATTTAATGTCCTGAAATATTTTATTGTAGGTTCTCTAAACGGAAAAGAATAATATATTTAAGACCTTCTCGTCAACGGGTCATTGAACTGTATTGCTTTTCTAAAAACAAACTGCATACGTATCAAGAAATAAATCCAAATTACTTTATCAATTCTTCCTTTACACAAAATTTCTCATTAATTCACTTGATAAGAAAAAGTTTTATTCTATTCTACAAAACATGATTTACATTTTTAGATATTTTCTGCGATATCATTATTCTACTGCGTTACTATTGTAATGTTTCATCCAATCAGATTTGACAGTGGTTCATGAAATAAAGATAACTTACTTTATCATTTTTAACTATTCTTGTAAATTTCATCCATATTATAACTTTGACTAACAAAATGCATTGTGTATATGAATAGCCATCATTTACTTGATATTACATAGTTAACCGGTCTCACTCCAAAATCAACAAGAAAGAGAAAAATCATCCGTCAAACATAGATTATGAAACATTTTCCAACACATTCAGAATAATGTAACAAAACTGCTTTTTTTAGTGTTATAATATTATGTCTAATTCAACCCTATGGAAACTCATAGCACATTTCAAAACCCAGTTTCAGCTGTTCTCATCTACAATCGGGAAATTAATCGGATTCTTTGTGCAGCCCTCTATATGGTATATACATTTTTATCCTTTAACTACATGCATGAAAAAATTTACTTCAGTTAGAAAATACATACTTCGGTTGAAAATTCCCCTTCATCAGTTTCCGTTAATAAGGAGAATGGTACGTGAATTCTTTTGTGCAGCCCTGTATACGAGGTATAAAATTTATATACAACGAATAAAATGCAAAAAATTAGTTAAATTTAAAAGCTCATACCGAAATTGAAAACGTACTTCCAGAAGTTATTGTTCAAAGACAGTACTGTAACCGATTTCTTTTGTGTATCCCTATAAATAATCTGACAAATGCTATGAATGTTCCGTTCTATCGTAATGATCTTGCAGGGAAATTCAGCGATTTATGTCAGTTTGAATACATTTGAAATAGCGTAATGTCATTAAAATGCACTGCAAACGATTTTTTCCCATATACCATTATTTAATGGAAATCTTTTGAGTGCCCCTGTAAATCAACAATTAATGCTACTCTGTAAGCATGCCATGGTAAGCATCATTAACATATTTCAATTGCAGGAAAATCTGAGTATATTTACGTGAGTTAGAGGGTGGACAGACAAACCGAATACATAAATACGTTTCAACTTTGTTGGAAAGTGCTGAAAAGTATCTTGAATGATTGATATTCAATCATTGATTGGTATTGTATTGCGGTTTATGCTTCTGAATGTGTACAAAACTTGCACCAAAAACTTAAAACTTGTGCCAAGGTTTTCAAACCACCTTTTTTATAGACAAAAAACGACAGAGAATTAAAAATAAATGTCGATCTTGCTTTTCATGCGGATGCGCATAAAAATTCAAGAGAGCATTTTTGAAAGAATTTAAATATTTTAATTCACATTTTTATAAATAATTGTTAAACGTTCTCTGCTTCTTTATTTAGTGTTATTCTTCTTCATAATAGAATACAGTATATTCTTAATGTAATACCTTTTCATAAAATGCATACATTTTGCAGAAAAAGAATATTACTTAGTTTCTTTAATTTAACTGGTCTTATATGAAATAAAAATTATTAAAAAATCCCGCCTGTTATGTGAAATATATATATTTATTTAACAGAAGAAGTTTCGTTAGGTTATTTTAACAAACTCCCTTGTTTTTAAATGTACCATCTGTTTGCACGCATCCTAATTTTATTTATTTTGCTGTCCTATGAAATAAAATTTGACGTACTTTTAACCTCAATTCATTAATGCTGTTATTATTCAGTTTCAATAAAGCATTCCGAAACTAGTATTTTTGATTCTGAAACATTTTATTCTCGAGAAGGGTTCTCGAGAAGGCAATGAATGATAAATGTGAAGATTAATCATCAGCGCGACTCCGTGGTACTTTTCTAATCTTAAACTCCATCCACATCAAGCTAATTTAGTCCCCATAGTACTTTTCTAATTCTAAACTCCATCCACATCAATTTAATTTATCAATTCTTCCTTTTTTACAACATTTCTCATTTGTATAAAAAACGAAAAACCTTTTATTATATTCTACCAAACATTATGTACACTATATGACCATTAATCACTATAGACACTTTCAATTTTAGACATTTTGTCGAATATTTAAAGATATACTTGTCCGATTTTCCTCTAAATTCCGGACTAAGGAAGAATATGTTTGTCTTCATATTTATCAACGGCGCTTTGATCAGCAAGATAATTTGGGGGCCAACAAATAATCACAGAAAAATAATAATATTTAGGGTCATCCTGTAAAATAAAATGCACGAAATGATATAGCGCTATAGATTGCCAATATGTGGATATTGTACAATATGTGTATTCACTTGTGTAAGAATAGCACGTATATTCATGGAGATATATCGATTTGTTTTTAAGTTAAAAAAATTCTGATATGTTTTTTGCTTATAGCATGCAGGGTTTTCTACCAAATTTAAGGCCAGTTTCGGAAAATTTGACAAACTCTAGTAGAAATATGTATATGGGTTGGGTATAGCTGTATATACTAGAAAAGTATGAATGGGTATACCATAAAAGTTTTAGGAGATATGAAAGCCTAAATAATATCAAATATCACTATTCTGCATAAATCTCTTATTTATCTTATCCTAATCTGTCTATGATGAACTTAATCGGTACTGACAATAAATGTAGTTCATATTTAACTCCTTGCGCTCTGACGCTGTTAGCGGATGTATGTCACTAGCCACCAGTATTGCCGCATCTGGCATTTTTTTTTATAGATATTTTGAATTCGCACCACAAAAATTTAATTGATAATTTTCTTTTACTTTTATTTATGTAAAATCAATTACCTTGTAAAGCAAAAATAACAGTTAAAACTTTCTGGTTAGAATTCGGAATGTCTAATTAAAGAATCAGCCATACATCATATTGTCGGAAATGGCCAAATTACCATGACGTACGCCACGTACGTCATAGAATGCAAGAGGGTAAACTTCATTTGACATTTCATAAAACTAAATTCAGCGTAGTAATAATGTTTTCTTTTTACAATGTAACTAAAACAAAACCCTTGTTCAAAGTTTAAACTTGGCATTGTGTTAAGCACGCTTCGAAAGGAGGTCGCAAAAATGCAACACCGCCTTGGTCCGTGCCGCGTTTTTCCAGATAGGATTTTAATTAACTGTTAAAGACACGGGAGGCACATTGAGAGATCCACTCAATGCAAACTAGCCTCGAATTCCATAGTACTTATGTGAGATTCAAATTAAATTTGTCTGTTTTTAACAATTTGACGTTTAATGCTTTTATACTGCTGCAGGGCATTACATTATACAAATATATATAAAAATTTCGATTATTTATTTTTATTTATATATATTTTTTTCGATTATTATTTTTATTATAAAAATTTCGATATTGACAATAAAAGTAGTCCGTATTTAAACTTCATTTGGTATTTGATAAAACTAAATTTAGCGCGGCAATAAACTTTTCTTTTTACAGTGCAGCTAAAATAAAACCATAGTTCAAAGTTTAAACTTGACATTATGCTAAGCGCGCATCAAAAGGATGTCGCAAAGATGCAACACCGCTTTGATCCGTGCCGCGTTTTTCCAGATAGGATTTTATTTAACTTTTAAAGACACGGGAGGCACATTGAGGGATCCACTCAATGCAAACTAGCCTCGAATCCCATAGTATTTATGTGATTAATTCAAATTAAAATTGTCTGTTTTTAACAATTTGACGTTTAATGCTTTTATACTGCTGCTGGGCATTGCATTATACAAATATAGAATTAAAAATTACTATCTGGGCTTTAAAAGCCGATGGTACATAGAGTACGCCGCGCCTGTAATTATGTATGTCGAAACCGCCCGTGTCTTTAAAGGTTAATATTTCAACTAATTACCGGCGATTTTTCTCAAAAATCATTATCAACAATGCTTTTATACTTCTGCTACGATTGGTACCTCAAGCGCTCCTCAACACTTTTGCAGAATGCCTGCAAATCGAAATTTGTGTGTAACGGAAAAATGCGTTTTTCTCAAAAACTGTGTGACCTAGAGTAATCGCTATAATTTTCCTGCAAGGTTTAACTTAACGCCTACTACCTCTAACTTTTTTATAATTTTAATTTTCAGTAGATTTGGAAATAGATGGGGGGAAGATATTTTTGCACTACATTTTCGACGATATCTCTGAAAATATATTACCTAAAATTTAAATAAATGTATTTTTGAGTTCAGCGTTACGAAAGCTGTCACATGATACCCCCCATGATATACGAAGAAAATATTTTTTTTTCAAGTAACTTAATTAGCCCCTGTACATTTTTCCTAAATATTTTTGTAAATGTATAATCATCTGTAAGTATGTGGGTCAATGGTCTTTATTCTTTCCCCCAATTTGAACTTTCCACGTTCCATACTTTACGAGTAAAATGGCTGTTACAGACGGGCAGACAGACAAAGGAGTGATCCTATAACGGTTCCGTTTTTTGCTTTTTAAGTACGGAACCCTAAAAATGAAAGTTTATGGAAAAACCCTCATCATTCAGCTGTTTTTAAAGAACAATTAAAAATCATCTCACTCATTCGCCGACAACTTTCTGAATTTTCATAGCATTTGACAGGAATTTTTTTTTTTTTTTTTTTATGAGTTGCTCCATAGAATTGACTATGAAATCATGAAAATATATATATATTTGATATCGTGCGCGCATGCGCAGATAAAAATATTTCATACAACTGCACATATTTCATCAAATGTTTAAAATATTTACATTCCAATTGCCCTATATTATTTCTACTACGTTTTATTGAATTTTCAGAAAGCGGCGTTAAATTTGGTACGAGTAGAAAACCCTGAATAATATAAACAACAAACATCCAAGAATTTTTTAACTTTAAAAAAAAAAAATAATAAAAAAAAAATAAAAAAAAATCGATGTATCTCCATGAATATGCGTGCTATTCTTACACAAATGAATACACATATTATATAATATTCACATATTCGCAAGCTATAGCGATAGATCATTTCGTGAATTTTATTTTACAGAGTGACCCTAAATATTATTCTTTTTCTGTGATATTTTGCTGGCTCCCAAATTGTCCCGCTGATCAAATCGCCGTTGATAGATATGAAATCAAACATATTCTTCATAATCCCGTAGTTCCAAGAAAATCCGACAAGCATATCATTAAATATTCGACAAAATGTCTAAAATTGAAAGTGTTCGGTGATTAATGGCCATATAGTGATAGTGTATATGTATATATAGTATTTTAATTCTTAACCTATCTAAAAATTTTTCATATTTCAAATTAATATATTAGCTCTCTAAATATTTTTCTTCTGTTTTCCTTCTTTCAAAATTTTTTTTATAAATTCTTCGTATCATTTTTGTTTCTTCTTTCATTCGATGCCGTAATACTTACTTTTCATTTCGATCGTTCGATCTGGCCCGGATGTTACGAGATTCTTCGAGAAGCTTTTTTCCTGCTCTTTGGAAGCCTCATTGCACCAATTTTATACTTACTCTGTAGTTGGAATAAATAGTTTTGGCGTTGGTTAAAATCCATGTTTGAAGCACTTTTTGTAATAATCCGCCAAGAGTATAAAACTAGTTGCATGAACCCGGAAGAATTTTTTTTTGTGTGCATGTGAATATCGTCTGCTCTAAAAAAAAAAACAACGGCATAAGAAGAGATGTGTTTCCCGTTCTTATAGAATCTCGTCCAGAGAGAGAGAGAGAGAGCAAAGCGATATAAGTAAGCGTCCTATCTTAAATGGGAGAGGTAACCGCAAGATTAAAGGCGAGGTCACGTCAACCAAGGTCATACGCCACCCAGCGGACGGAGTGAACTACAAGAGGATTATTAACTTCTTTCCCCTTTGTGGATGATCTATAAGTTCGATATTTATGAAATAACTATGCGCACGCGCAGCCGTGATTTTATTCGTTTGTCATCTGCAGTACTTAATTGTTGGAAGTCTAGATATAATTCGATTTATTTATTCACCATTATTTAATTTATTAATTGAAGTTAGTTATTTAAACAAAATCAGTTCTTTTAAGAACTTATATTATTTGGTAAAATACCGCGTTGGCGTTCTAATTATTGCAGTTTTCAAAACTGCAAAACGTGCTCTATCTGAGAGAACTCATTTTTTTTTTCGATTCCCAAAAGAGAAAAACAGGTTAGTTTTGTGTTTTATTATAATTTATAAAAAAGTTAAAATATTATTTAATATATATTATTAAATGTCGGTGATATCAATACGTTCTATTTGAATTATGTTTTTGTAATGCAATGAACAAGGACTTATAAAAATTAGTTAATGTATGTTAAGATAGAATTTTACAGCAGCGTTTTTAATTCAATTCCTGATAAGATAAATTTATAAAAATTACATAAACATGTGTATTTCCAATGAGAATTAAACGTTTTATTACGCTTAGAGTTTAAGTATAAATTATTTAATTAATTTTAAGGCATATTTTTTATTTACCGGGCGCAGGCGATAAATTGCCAAATATTCTCTTGATCGAATTGTATTTATAATATTTAAAATAGAAGCATTTCATTCATTCCATTTAAAACTCATTTAATTTTACATTAGGATCCACTTTAATTTAAAATGCAAGCATTAATTCTTGTACTATTAAACCAGCAATAATTGATTATTTATAGTTTTAAATATTTTGAGAATTTTAGACAACAGTTTTAATAGAAATCCTAAAATCGACAAATTACTTTTTTTTTTTTTTTATCTAGAAATATGTCGGTCATTGTGTCATATCCGGGAAAAATAGTTTTCATGGGATACCTGCACTTTGCACAGGTGAATGACATTGCAGAAAGCATACAAAGTATAGAAGAAACTTCAAAAATTGGAATAAAATATAAAATATTTATAAATGGTACGTGGTATGCTCAATTAAACATTTATTATCTTACACCGGTTCTTCGTAGGGGTAAAATGAATAACTTTCCATAATCGGGCCGATAGCCATGATTGGCGTCAAATGAGAAAACAGTATACAATTGTAACTGTATAAAAGTTAAATAATGGTTAGAAAATGAAAGTAACTTTTATCGAAATAACCCAATTGCGGAACATTCTCCAAATTTGAAAAAGGCTTATGAAACACACAACAATTGCCAATAACTGAAAACTATAGACTAATAATAAGCTCGACTTAGCAGTTGTTGCTCGGTAGCCAATAATTTCAAATTTCCCTTTTAATTTTGTCCGGTTCAATTTTTGATTTTTTTTTTTTTTTTTTTTTTTTTTTTTACAATCTGGCTTCTGCAAAAGAGTCGGAATAAGTAGAAGAAAAAAGGGCTTCGGACGGAGATGGGCCAATTGAAAGTATAAAAATCACTGACATTTAATAATACATATTAAATAATATTTTAACTTTTTTATAAAAAAAAATTATAGGGCTGAAAATCACGTTTAAGATGCTTAAAGATTTTAAATATTTCTCTTTTGCAATTTCCCAACCAGCTGGTATATTTTAGAAATCGTAGTTTGTTACATAACTTACTCAATTGTTGTACTTGTATATACAGTTGTAAAAACCATAAAGAATGTTTAAGGATTTATCAGCTACGTTTAGATAACGTAAAATTAATTTGCTAATTTATAATCAAGTTGTAAAAATACTAAAATGTTGTATTGTTACTAGAAACACATCCATGTACATAATTTTTATTTTTCTAGCATATCTGGGAGGGAAAAATCGATTAAAATTTTTTATCTTTTCATATATATGAACAGGGTTAGATTAAATAAACAGTGTAAAAAAGCACTTTTATGTTAGCCGGCCACAGTTCATAAACCCTCAAATATTTTCCCCCATCACCAACGTTTATGTTGCATTCATTTCATTCAAAATATAAAATCCTCATTTAAAAAATATACTCGTCATTTGAAAAACAACTTTATTTAAAATACATACATACTGGTATATTACATCAATTTAAACACATGCTTTTCGCTCATTATATTTAAAATACATTTTTTTTTCTAATAAATAATAACATAAACCCAAGGTGGGCAAGTTTCTTCCAATGTGGAAAAAAACCTGGAAAAAACCATGGAATTAAAAGTTACGCCCATAACTTTTATTAACAAAAATGGTTTTCTTTTAGCCTGAATAGCTAGCATAAATTCAGGTCTATTTGAAGATATTTACAATTTAAGAGTTATAGGCGGAAAAGCAGACAAAGCCATTTTAGAGAATACCTGTTAAAATTTTAATCGTGAATTTCAAATATTTACTCACTCATGGAAGATTAACCTTGTTTACCAGATTTATTGCAAAATATTTTTATTACAGCTTGTTTTGATAAAAATATATGTATTTAAGATATAGTTGCAATGTCAGTTTAGTTTCGGGGCAAAAGGCAATACTGTTTACGTAGCATTAGTGCTTTTTCTCCCAAAATTAAAATGGCATTGCGATTTTTTTTTTAAATACACATATTTTCAGCAAAACAAACTGTAACAAAAATATTTTGCAATAAATCTGGTAAACAAGGTTCATCTTCCATGAGTGAGTAAATATTTGAAATTCATGATTAAAATTTTACAGATATTCTCTAAAATACCTTTGTCTGCTTTTCCGCCTATAACTCTTAAATTGTAAATATCCTCAAATAGACCTGCGCACAAGATGCGCAGATGGTAGAAATTCTGTCATATATGACGTCATACAAAAAACCCGCGTATTTGCCTTATTCACTCCATCCACAAGATGGCGCAGCTGTGTCAATTTACGGCAGATTCCAGCATTGACTTTGTACGCTTACTTATAGCGCTTTGAGAGAAAGAGAGAGAGAGAGAGAGATTGATTGATTGATTGACTGATTGATTGACTGACTTGATATTTTAAGGAAAACAGAGCTTTCTCCAAAATCAGAAAGTTGCCTTAGTGGTTGATTTTCGATCGTGAGTTGTATGGCCATGTATACTCAAAAAGTCACTGAGATAATTTAAGTATTTCAGTATATATTTATTTAAATAACATTGAGGCAAAAAAAGAAAAAAAATTCCACCTTCATCTATAATGAATAGGTAGTCATTTTCTGAATACCTAAACTAGAAATATAAATTTCCGAGCTATGCGAATAGGGTAAACAACTAAACTGAATAGACAAAATGATCTAGAATTTCTAGTCTCTTGTTTTCTAGGTGACGAAACGATAATGAATCGTTTCAGTAGCGAGTAATTATCGCTTGATTTCTGGAATGGTTTCATAAACTAGAATTATAGTTACTAAAACTAACCTCTTGTGTTCGCATCTATTTGCAGAGATTTTAAAATAAGTTTTACTACGAGAATATAGAATAACGCTCTTGAATTCTAGTAGGAGGCTCTAGAACTCTCTAGCAAAGGGAACTAGAATTTATAGGGATGACATGGAACTAATTTTTCTAAAGCCACAATTTAGATTCTAGATGCCAGAAGCATATTTTTTTCTCAGTGAAATATTTGTTAAACCTCTTTTCCTTCTTCCGAAAAAACATCCATTTAATTTAAAAAAAATAGTATTCATGTATTATCCTTCCCCCTATGTATAATTGTTAAATGCGAATCTTATTTATCGCTGCCAAATAGCGTTCAAAACAGTAATTTAAAATTATTGAATACATAACATTGTTAAACAATAAAATAATTAACACGTTGAGTGCCACGGTGACTGACACTGAAGCTGAAAATATTTTCAATATTTTAAGTAATTTTTAAGAAAGTATAATCTTGTAATAAATAAAAGATAAGTAAATTTTAAATAAATTTTCAGTAATTACTTAAAACAATATATATTTTTTCAGTTTTATATCATATTTTAGACCATCAGACATCGGTGAATGACGCGTTTTAAACGGAAAGTTCAGTGGCAGTCACCGGTGACTGACATGGCGCTTAATGTGTTAAACTATAATTAACAAATAAATAGCAAGGAAAAGAACTATAATTTATAATATAAAAAAAGTCCAAATATGAACAAAAATTTTTAAACATGGTTTTTAATATACTTTCTACTTTCTAAATGTATCGTAGCATACATCTATTTGCTTAATATTTTTTATTAATTTTACTGTTCGTTGAAATAATCTTTGGTGTTAGTTTTCTCTTTTTCCTAGTTCATTAATGCTGTCATTGTTCAGTTATAATAAAGTACTCTTGAATTAATATTTGAGGTCCTGAAATATTTTTTCTAAACGGAAAAGAATAATAAATTTAAAGATAGCTTGTCAACGGGTCATTGGTTTTCTGATGATAAACTGCATGCACGTGAATAAATAAATCTAAAGAACTTTATCAATTGTTCTTTTATAGATCTTTTATAGCATCATTAATTCTCCTGATAAACATTTATTCTATTTTAGAAAAATATTATATGTTTATGTTTTTTTCTGGGGTATTATTATTGTGTTTATTAATATCTAATGTTATTCTAGAGCAATTCCTCTAAGGACTATATGGTGCCCCATCTGGTCGATCAATAACTTAATATTCTTGGATAGATTTGATCATTAAATATGCGGCGATACTTCATATTATTGCAATTTTGTAATTTTCATACATATCAACATTCCGGTTGTCCAAAATATTAAGTATGAACAAAACCAACAATCATTTGTTTAATATTATGAAGTAAACAGATCTATTTTTAGAAACATGAAGCACCCTCAATGCATAATCATTTAAATTATGAAGATGAGTTATTTTGTTATTAATGCTTGTCTAAATATGTTCTATCACTCATTACAATCTGTACCAATACTTTTAATCATCCTGTTTGTAGCCAAAGAGACACAAAGTGAGAGCGCAATTTTAAAATTAATTTTTATCTTCTGAAAGGCAAAATATTAGTAAGAATATATTTAAGTACTGCAGTAAATACTTTATTTGAATAAATAATTGTTAACAATTCTCTCCTTTTCAAACTTAATTCATTTAGTAGAAAAAATTATGAAATTAAATTATTTCCATTGTGTTTATTTGAAATAAACAATAGTTAAAAAATCTTTCTGTTCTCTGTAATAGCGGTGATGCAAAGGTCAGGAAAAACTTTAAAAATTAATAATTCATAAACGAATAAAGATAAAAATGCGATTTTCACCGAACAGATGGGAAAGAAGTCCCATTTTTTAAGACGAAAGCAAAACAGAATGCTTGAATAAAATGCAAATGCTTGAGCAAAAAAAAAAAAAGTAATATAAAAATTTTGTTTTTAAAGTCAATTCCTACTTAGGTCATCAAAGAAAAATTTAATATAATCCCTTAAGCTAATATTAGTTTTTGTTGCATTAAATTTGTTGATTTTCTATAAGCAAGTAGGTTTACAATGGAAGTTTATGGGAATTTGGCGAAATATTAGAGATATCGCCAAGCTGGCGTTACTTTTTGCGACTCATTTTGGTCGCCAAATTTGGCGATATATCGCCAAGTTGACGACAAACTTGGCTGTATTTGGCGACAGAACAGGGTCGCCTCTATGGTAATCCCCCCTTATAGCTATGAAGATGCATTAAATGCTTCAATAACCAATGGCCGCCATTTTGTGTCCCATGTAAAACTAAAATTAATTAATTAAAATTTAATTAATGAATTAATATTTGAAAAAAAAAACTGTATTAACATCAATTGTCATCCAGTAAAAGTTTTTAAAAAAATATTTCAACTTGATAGGATGAATAATAAGTATTTTATTAACGATTGAAAATTTGAACAAGATATATAAATAAATAAATATAGGGAGAGTGTGAACTAATAGTAGGAATTGAAAAATGCTTGAAACCGCCCTCATTGCCAACATTGAAAGATTCCATTTACCAATATGGGCCTCAGATACCACATGAAATGTTGCTTAAGGGGCTACTTCACTCACGTGTAAACACGCACTCGCTAATGTTGATCCTATGGAAGAATTTTTTTTAATATGTCATTTGCATTTTAAATGATTTTTTTTCTTGTTTTTTGTTTTTGCATTGGATAGCTAATATTGGTTTCTACAAAGATCTTTTTACTTTATCGATTTTATTTACTTTTTATGAGGATACTTTCTCTTTCGACACCAATTCCAAAAATGAAAGTATCCTCATTAAAAAAATATGCAAACAAAATAGAAAAAGTAAAAAACTGCCTTTGTGGAGATCGACCTCAGCTATTCAATGCAAAAATAAATAAATAAATAAATAAAAATATGGAAATCCAAAGGAGATATTAAAAAAAGTACTTTTCGGTTAGCCGGGCGCCAGTGTTTATATATACACATATATATACACATATATGTATATTGCATATATATTCTATACATATGTATATATATATATATATTTGTGTATATACAGGGTGTCCCAAAAAGGACCACCTATTTTTAAAAATGAATAATTAACAAACGAATAGAGTTATTAAAAAAATTCTTGCAGGAAACGGATGTGTGAAGTCTGGAATTTTGTTTAGAACTTTTTATTATAATAGTTCAAAATATGACCGACAGATGGCGCTATAGCACATTTTGGTGGCTATATCGCCAACGAATACACCATTTTGAAGAATTTACGCAACAACAACTACTGTTTCCCTTGAAATGGTTGCTACTGAACTTTCATTGACCATGTCTACTTCTGTCTGGTCTTCACGCATGCTCATTTTGTCCATATAGCCATCAAAATGTGCTGTAGCGCCATCTGTCGGCCAAATTTTGAACTATTATAATAAAGAGTTCTAAAAAAAATTCCAGACTTCACATATTCGTTTCCTGCAAGAATTTTTTTAATAACTCTATTCGTTTGTTAATTATTCATTTTTAAAAATAGGTGGTCCTTTTTGGGACACCCTGTATATATATATATATGTGTGTGTGTGTGTGTGTGTGTGCATATATATATGCATATATGCATAGATAACACTGACGCCCGGCTAACCGAAAAGTACCAAAAAAAATCTCCCGTAGGATTACTTTTACAGAGCGGGTGTTTTCACTTGAGTGAAATACCCTGACTACTTGAGTAAAAGGCTGTGAGCAGTGTTGTACTATATCTGACAGTTGTGCTGGCTGCTGAAAGACGGACAACACATTGGACAGTTTTAAGTTAACTCGTTACTTCTAAGCGATTTGTCACTTATAAGACATCTCTTAATCAAAAACAGAAACTATTCAAGAGTTCGTTTTTGCTTTCGTCATAAAAAATTCGGCTTCTTTTCCATTGGTTCGGCACAAACCACATCTTTTTTTTATTCTTTATCCGTTTCGTTATCACCGAATTAATAATTTTTAAAGCTGTTCCTCACTTACGGGTCGCCCGATATCTGTCTGCCCGATATTTACTAGAAAAAAAAAATTAAATAGTTTTCTACAAAAATTCTTGTTTGTGAATGTATCATCTATGTGCATGCATAATATTTTTATTTATTTTCCTTTCTATTGAAATAATTTTTGATGTAGTTTTCTCTTTCTTGTAGTTCATTTATACAGTCATTGTTCGATTTCAATAAAGTACTCTTGAACTAATATTTAGGGTTCTGAAATATTTTATTGATGGTTATCTAAACGGAAAAGAATAATAAATTTAAAGACTGCTCGTCAACGGGTCATTGAACTGGGTGTTAGTTTGTTTTATGACAAACTGCATGCCAAATGACAGGGCAATTCAAGAAATAAATCCCAAATACTTTATCAATTTTCCTTTTGTACGAGGTTTCTCTTTCGTTCTCTGAATAAGTAACTTTCATTCCGCTCTGTCTAATATTATTTATATTTTTCTGAGATGTTGTTATTTTATTTTGTTAATGCCTTTACATATTGGCCGAAGCTGAAGAACAATTCGTCTAGAAATAAAAAAAATATATATGTTTAAAATAGAAAGTGTCTCCTGACTTTCTGCTATATAGTGTATGTTCATGCATCATAGAAATATGTTTAGATTTTCTAATAATAAACACGCAGAGACAAATCCAAAGTATTTATCAAATTTTTATTATATAAAATTTCTTTTTAATTACCTTACTCAAAAACATTTATTATATTCTAGTTAGCATTATTTATAGATTTTCAGGGATATTATTAGACTATTATTCATATTCTCTTTGGTTAATATTTTAATTTTAAAATGTCTGTTATCCATCCAGAGCTGAATATAGTTTGCATTTACTATTCGACCGTCATTAGGTGCAACAGTTAGTCATGCAACTGTAGAAGAATTTATTTGTACAGTCGTGGGGGGAAAAAAGTAAACACCCCATACTAACTCTGCAAAAAATTATCGTAGAAGGAAGTGACTGGTACCTCACGGTTGGTAATAAAGTCAATTTTTAAATGATGTATATAAAATTTGCTTAGGGGGCCATCTACATATTAAAACGAACCATAACTTTTTTTTTTCAATAGAATTACATTATTCTGATAGCATAAATGAACTCTACATCCTTCAATTAGCCTAAAAACAAATTGTTATGCAATTCGTAAGATAAGTTTCCGAGAAATTAATTATTTTAAAACGAGCGTATTTTAGGGACTGAATCCAAATTGAAGTTCGGATTGTAGAACAAGAGAGTTCCCCTTCTTGATCAACGCATCTTAAGCGCCATTCTAGCAGTCTTTGAATATTGCTCGATTACAGAATAGCATAAGAAATTTTAAAATATCTAGTCACTTCTATCATAGACCATCATTTTGCCGTTTTTTAAGCATAATTTGAAAACTACTTGGAAGAAAAATGTGAAATTTTGGATTTCCATAAAGCTGGACTTAATAAATCTAAATCCATCAAAAAAATTGTTCGTTGCAATTCATAATATTTTCGAGTATTAATTTCATGATTCGTAATTCATATCCTAAAATTATAAAATTTGCAAATTCAACGTATTTATGTTTGGGTATTATAGAATTATTGCTACGCAAAAAAATAGCACATTAGGTGTATAATTTCAGGAGATATTAATAAAAATATGAAAATGTAATTTAACATTAGAAGCAGTAAATTTTGAATGTTTATTATTCAAAAACTTATCATTCAAATGACCTTAAATTTGGTGTCTAGGCGTAATTTGAATCGAAGATTTGACATATCTTGTTAAAATTGGGTATTGCCATTGAAAAAAAGAAGTTTGGGTTCGTTTTAATATGTAGATGGCCCCTCCTAAGCAAATTTTATATACATCATTTAAAAGTAGACTTTATTTCCAACCGTTCGGTACCAGTAACTTTCTTCTGTTATAATTTGTTGAGGAGTTAGTAGGAGTGTTTACATTTTTTTTTCCACGACTGTACATCAAGAGCCTACATTCGCCAGCATATGTCATTCGAAAACTAATGTTGAACCGGTGGAAGCGTTCTCTAAAAGTTTCTCGTTTGCACCTTCAATATTTTTAAACGAATCGTTTTGCTCATGTCTAACAATCTTGTTGCAGTTGGATATTGCAAGGCTATAAAGGAAACAATACCTCAAATCTCACCAGTATTCTCGATGGCTTTTGACCAACATTAGCGATTTGGCGAATAAGAAATAAAAAGCAGTAGCCAAATGGACAGAAATGTTAGCATAATAGATTCGGCTTGAAACACTGGAAATCTATCTTTAACCTTTCATTGTATCCGCTTTTTTCAATATGTTCTAAAATAACCTAATTTTTTGTAATTGCTTATACAATAGAAATTCAACTATCCGCTACAGAAACCATTAAAAATAAGTACATTCTAAATGTATCCTAAATGTATAAATGTTTCCGACATTCTTTTAGCTGTCTAAATAAAAATTGAAAACAGCAATCTTTGATTTACCGTTGTGAAAATATACACTAAAAATTTCGACTCTTAACCGATTGAAAAATTTGCCCGGCCAATGACACTTTGCATACATTTAATAAGTAGTACGATAAATGGCTAATTTAAATACCGCATGCCAGCAAAAGTTTTCTCTATTTGGCGCTTAATGCGAGTAATTCTGTTTGAGCCTTTACTGCCGCGACGCTGAATAGAGAAATACATATCGCATAATCTTTTCTGTGTCTTGGGCTATAGCTAAACTCAATTGGTGTTGATTCAGTACCTCTATAAATAGAGCAATGTAAATGGCACGGTGCAATTGAACATGTAAAGCGAGGCCAATCGTTCAGTAACACTGTTAAGAATCTCGATGTATTGGTACACCACGCACACAAACTGAGCACTCGCAATTTGGCGAACTTGACTGTTGGTTTACTCGCCAATTGAAGAATTTTGTCGCGATTTCGCGCAATGGCGAGCGGCAGCGAGAACCCTGAATCTCACTAGTTCCGAAATTAAAAATTTCTTCAGACTGAAATTGCAGCAGAAATAGGGGGGGGGGGGGATTACAGAACTATCCCATTAGCCTTTGATCCAGTGTTCTCGATGACTTTTGACGAACGTTAGCAATTTGGCTAATCAGAAGTAAAAAACATTCGTCAAATGAAAAAAAAATTATCAGAATAAATTCGTTGTGAAACAATAAAATTTGATCTTTAACCGTTTAACGTATCCCCTCTTTTTTTTCAATATGTTCTAAAATAACCTAGTTATTCATCTAAATTTAATTATCCGTTACAAAAACTAAAAAAATAACTATATTCTAAATGTGTTGCGCAATCCAGAAAAAATTTAAAATTTGATTTAACTCAATAAAATGTTATGAAATAAAACTTCCAATCGCAGTTAACTCAGGATTTCAATGTATAACATTCAATGAATACTGAAAAATTCAAAATATAAACAACAGAATGTGCCAAAAACTTTATCTTTCTAGAATTCTTCGGCTTTTCATAGAAGCCCATACTTCAAAGGCTATTTCAAAATAGTACTGTTGTCTAATGGACACATTAAAAAAATACTGAAATGGCATTTTTACTTATTGTGGCTTTGGCTGAAGCTCAATTGAATTAGTGTTGGGTTAGTATCTCTAAAAATATTGTAAATTGTAGGATACGATTGAACATAAGTGGCATCAATCGTTCAGTAATGTAAATAAGAGTGTCGCCTGTACTGATACACACGCACACACAAAGAAAAAAGATGAGCAAAAATTGAGCACTCGTAATTTGGTGAGTCTACTCATCCATTTACTCATCCATGTCGTGATTTGGCGCAATGGCGAGCAGTAGCGAGAACACTGCTTCGATCTCAAAATATACACCGTATGCAAAACGCATCATTTAAAAATATTGAAATGCAAATGAGAAATTTGTGGAAAACGCTTCTTTTGGTTTAACATCAGCTTGCGGATTCGTATGCTGGCTAATGTAGACTCTGTAAATGATAACCAAAACCTAAAGCCACCAAAACTTAGCCTTTCATTAAATAAAGCCTTTTTTTCCCCACCTGTGTCATATAGCTACTTTCTCTTCCCGTAGCGTAGTGAACTCTTCCAGGGTCATGCGCCTTCGTATCGTAGCCAAAGCATACCACCATCTGTGCTTGATGTAAAGGTACCAGAGTGGAAAAGTGGAGTCATAGGTACCTGCAGTTGGTGGCTTATATCAATATTAATTAAGAATACTATTGGTATTATCCACCATTTGTTGGTGATTATGACTCATCTTCACATTTGGTTCAGTGCGTGGTTAATTGAAATAAAGGATGGTAAAGAGCTTGTGGTGGCGCTTTTGATGCTAACAAATGTAAGTAGTTTTTCTTAATGTGGATGTTAACAATTTGAAAAAATTATCCTTTATTTAACTGTTCAAGATTCTTTTACTTATGTTAATGTATGTATAATACTTCCCACTAACAATTTAGTTTCTTCTAAATATTTGGTTTAGCTCTCAATTATCCCTTTTTTCTGATTATTTTTCATTTCTTATTAGAGTATGTTAGGAAAGATTATCTTAGCTAAGTTCGGTTTAGTCGAAAAGTGAACTCATGTAGAAGTTTTGATGGCTTTTGATGCTAACATATGCGAATAAAGCTTTTACAATCTGAATGTTAAAAATTAAAAAAAAAAGTTTTTACTTAATTGTTCAAGACTGTTATAAACAACATATAATCACTTATAAATAGATTAAGCTAAATAATGCTATAAAAAGTGATAAAATATCTAATGTTTCATCGCACAAACGGTGACATTTTCAAAATCATTCATGATAGAAATATTTTCACAAAATTTAAAAACAGTAACTTGGTAAACAATACAATTGATTTTCATTATGCATGATGTCTCGTGACATTGTTTACCAAGTTGTTCTTTTTAAATTTTGTGAAAATATTTCTATCATGAATGATTTTGAAAATGTTGCCGTTTGTGCGAGGAAACATTTGTCAATCTAAATAAAGATATTTTATTACTTTTTAATAGCATTATTTAGCTTAATCTGTTCAAGAGTGTTTTATTTATATTAATGTATATTTTCCAATAATATTTAATAGATCCAAGCAGGGATGTAGTGGAGGGTATACGGGGGTATACGCCGTATACCCTCTGGATTTTTTTAAGGAACACCGTATACCCTCTGTTTCTCAAGAAAGCTATAGTATATATACACTAGGGTATACCCTCTGCCTTGAACGTATACCCTCTGCTTAGAACGTATACTCTCTGTTTTTTTTACGACTACACCACTGGATCCAAGTGCATCAGCTTCTACTAAATATTTGGTTTAACTGTCAATTACTCTTTCTTTTCTGTTTTGTTTTTCAATTCTTGTAAGTAGAGTATTTAAGAAAGGGCTCAACTGTAAATTTGTATGCTTATTTAGGGCTTTTGGTGCTAAAATTCAAAAGTATAACTTTGCAATGCAGATGTTAAAAAAATTAAATAATAATCTTTCATTTTACTGATTAGGTCTCTTTTCTTGTGTTAATGTATGTATGATTCTTCCTTGCTCCATGTGTCCAGATTCTTAAAATATTTGGTTTAATTCTCAATTATTGTTTAGTTTCTAGTTATTTTTCAATTTCTCCATACAGTATATTAGGAAGGGTTTTCTTGGATAAATTTGGTTAAGTACAAACGTCAACCTCGTGTATAAAATTTAATGCTTTTATTTTACGGTTCTTCATGCTAACTAACATAAATATATTTTTTTAAATGTGGATATTAATAATTTGAGGAAATAATCTTTTTTTTAAAGATTAAATAGATTAACACAATTATTCTAATTGGTAAATGATTCATATGAGTTGTAAATGTCCGGCCTAGGATTCGAACCAGGGATCTCTTCCAGGGATGAAGTTGCCAATGCTCTGCCAATTGAGCTATCCCGGGCGAATTTCGAGGCCCTAATTCAGACCAAATGTTATGATCAACAAGGTTAGATGGGCAATTGAATTAGGCCCTCCAGATTCGTCCGGGATAGCTCAATTGGCAGCTTCAGCCAATAGATCTCTAGTATAATTATGGCCCGAACTTTTTCACCCAGTTGTAAAATTACAACTTAATCTTTTATTTATTTGTTTCAGTCGAATTGTTCTTCTTTACTTACATTAATTGTATGTATGGTACTTTCCAACAGTAATTTACTTGCTCTACATGTACCAGCTTCTTCCAAAACTTGGTTTAACTCTGAGACCAATGTCAGACGGGCGTCTTTTTTGCTGCTTTTTTGCTTAAGTATTATCCATTCACAGTGCTATAGCATTGTGAATGGATAATACTTAAGCAAAAAAGCAGCAAAAACGACGCCCGTCTGACATTGGTCTTATCCTTACTTTCTGTTTATTTTTATCTTTTCTTTTAGAGTGTAATAGGAAAGGTTTTATTAGTTAAGTTTAGTTTGGTAGAAATGTTAACTCAACTTATGCAGGGTGATTCGTAAAGATGAAGTCAATAGACTATTTCTTTAACCCTTTGCACTCCATATCAAAATTTCAATCACCTACTAGCAACTCCACGCTATTCTTACATATTTGAAATAATATGTGGGGAACTCCTTAAAAGTATGTTTATTTGTTGTTTGTTCATATGTTGTTTACCGTATGGTTGTCAGTGGATTTGTAGTTAAACTTAGTATGTCATCGTGTAGGTGTCAGTGGATTTGTGGTTAAACTTAGTATGTCACCGTTTAGATGTCAGCGGAGTGCAAAAGGTTAAATATTGCCCCTAGCCGCATACTTTCAATTGAAAACTTTCATTTTTTTTTAAGTGCAAAATTTGATGACACACGTTGCAACACCCTGAGGGGTCCATTTGAGAAAATACACAAACTAAATTTTTATACGGCACCGTAGGGTAAAATTTTGAATTAGGAAAATTTTTCTTATCCATTCCTACATGAAACACAAAAAATACATATTGATAGCTGAAAAACTCACAAAGATATGCTTGGTTAAATAATTCGTCAGGTTTTAAGGGATTAGACAGAAATCGAAGTGTTTGTAATTCAAGAATTACTGTAAAAATATCAATTTATCTCCTATTTCTAATATTGCATTTGCCACAAAGGTGTAATTAAATAAGTGTTTCAAATCGCCTTTTAATAACTTGTAATTTTGCGGATGATCTCTGTCTTGCGTTCAAAATGCATCAATATCACGCCATTGAGGGGTATGCTTATGGGTCAATATCTAAAAATTGGACAATTTGCGTCCTCTGCCAGTAATATTTCATTAATTATACTAAAACCAAAAACTGAAAAACGTAATATATTGTAACATTTGTTATATCAATTACCAATGATAACTGGAGATATAATAATGTATAAATAATTAGTTTTAAGCTTTAAACAAGCAAAATCATCATTTCAGTCCCTGTCCCCAGGTACAAATATCCAATAATAAAATGTATGCTGTAAACATTTCTATAAATATTATTAACTTTTGCTATTATATATTTATACCTATATATATATATATACAGTATGGGAAAATATAATTATCCTTTCTTAGTATAGTTTGTATAGTAAATAAAATATTGTAGTAAATATATTTGTCCCAGATGTTGGCCATCATCTAAGTCCCTCTAAACACACATTTAGGTTAACAGATACTAGGTGGCGCTGGCAGACTCATTTCCCTCTCAACAGCAACTACAGTTCAACTAGCCACTATGGATGAAGGTAAATTGTTTTTCTCTTTGTTTCATATTTAGAAATACAGTCGAACCTCGTTAACACGAAATTGAAGGGGCTGCGAAATTTTTTCGTGTTATCCGGAATTTCGTGTTAACCGTCAAAATAGTGGTGCCATCTATATTAGATAAAAAAAACGAAATAAATAAGATTACAAATATAACCCTGATAAAATCATAAATTAATAAGAAATAGAAATTTTAATTAAGAAATAGAAAATTTAATTAAGAAATAAAACAAATTGGTCATCATTTTAGGCAATAGTAAGTTTATTTACCTGCCAATCATTTTTTTTAAAAGTCCTTTATTGACTTTTGTTTCATTTTTTGTAGACTGCTTTGTTCTAGAAGCGTATGGAACTCATCTAATTTGTCCAAAGCTCGGGAAGCATTCTCTTGTTCCATAAGGAAACGTTGTACAGTTTTTAAAGCTGCGGTAGCTTCATTTAATGACACTGAACTTTTCAGTTCTGTGTCGAATTCTTCATCCTCGTCTGCGGTGTCGATGTTGTCATCTTTTTTTTCAGTTAATGAAGCAATAATTTCTTCGTCTGTCGTCACATCCGAAGTCAGCACATCTTTATCTATGCAAATATACTCGACAAACAATGTCTGCGAAATAATTCCCCGTTTTTCGGCTTCTTCTATTAAACCAGTCGTCATTTCAGATTCTGTTTCATTAGTTTCTTCATTTATCTCATGCGGAAATCCCGCGTGTCGGAAACAATTTTTCACAGTTCCATTAGTGATACTGTTCCAGGCACGTCTTAGATAAGTTACAGCTTCTAGTAAATTCACAGAAAATTCCGTTTTATTATCAAAACATTGAATCATTTTATGAACAATTCTTTTTCTGTACTGCACTTTTAAGCATTGGATAATTCCTTGGTCACAAGGCTGAAGTTTTGCTGTAGTGTTCGGAGGAAGAAAGACACATTCAATTGCTTTTAATACTGGAGCATCTTTATGAACACTGCAATTGTCCAGCAATAAGCAGATTTTTCTCTTTTCTCAGTAGAATTTTAAGTCCAGATCAAGTAACAATTTCGCAAAAATAACATTGTTTATCCATGCATTTTTGCTGGAAGCGTAGCAAATTGGCAAAGTTTTAACGTTTTGGAAACAACGGGGTTTCGCTGACTTACCGATCACGAGCAATGGTATTTTGTCACTTCCGCCCATGTTGCAACCGACCATAATCTTAATTCTTTCTTTGCTGAATTTTCCTTCTTTACATTTTTCTCCTTTTAAAGTAAGTGTTCGCGAGGGTTGTGCTTTGAAAAAAAGCCCCGTTTCATCAGCGTTAAAAATGTCACGGAGTGCATAATTTTTTTTAACGTCTAACCACTTTTCTAATAAAAAAGACAGTATAGAATTCTCATCTACGGCAGATTCTTCTCCACATATCTTTTTGTAGACGATTCTATGACGCTCTTTAAATCTTGTCAGCCATTAGTTAGAACATGTGAAATCGTTGTAACCGAGAACATCAGCAAAAGCCTTTGCTTTCTCTTGCAAAACTGCACCAGTTAAAACAATGTTCTGGCTTCTTGCTTCTTTTATCCACCGTAAGAGAGCAATTTCAATTTCTTCATTTTTTCCTGTGCGCATCCGTTTTCTTGCTGGTTCGAATTGACTGACAGCATAAGCCGCTTCAATCTTTTCATGATTCTTTAAAATTGTAGAGCGTGTGCTATTGGGTATTCCATACTTTGCCGCAATTTCTGAATTTTTCAGCACTTTATCGCTGACTTCATTTAAAATCTTTTGCTTTGTTTCTAAAGGTGCAGCTTGCTGTTTTCGACTCATCTTTCAAAGAATTCTACAGAGAAACTGTGAACAGAGTTTCAGTAGTCAGGTATAAAAGTAAGGATTGTCACTTCTTTTATTCGAAGATATGGGATTTCGAAAATATTGTTTATGGTTTATGTCACTATCAATCGAGACAAACAATTAATGGAACAATCACATTAAAAAAAACTCCTTCACCCAAACATTCATTGTGGCCGATCTACAGCTCAGAGAGGGTGCATGTCCGCATAAGGGACCAAACAGACAGCTAACAGATACGATTTCTAAAGATCAGAGGTCAACAGCAGGAGCCCCTGACAGTTCGGACACCACCCCTTTCTATTGATCACCTCCCCTTTCTTTTGTTCATCTCTCCTTTCTTTTGTCGAGTACCACAAAATGTAATTCGAAAAGAATAGGAAGACATATGATTGATTCCCATCTCAGGCATACTTGCTCAGGATGTGAATAAATTCAACCTAAGCAAAGAGAGGTGGGCGATGGGAATGCGGAATATCAGAGGATAAAGAAAAGCAGAGATTAGCCAAATATTTCATCATTTTTTGAAACCCTTTTCCTCTGTCATTTTCAAACAGTGAGAAAAATTCCATTTTTAGTAAATAGGATGTGACATGTAAGTTTGAAATATTGAAAACTTCGCTTAAGAAGTTTTGATTTTCGAGCAAAAAAATTTTTCGCCTTAAGCGGGATTTTGCGAAATTCTATTTCGTGTTAAACGAATTAATTTACATTGGTTTTCAGACTTATCTGACGGGACCTCAGTATTATTTCGTGTTAAGCGAAATTTCGCGTTAAGCGATTTCGTGTTAACGAGGTTCGACTGTATTTAGTTTTTGTTCTGAATAGGAATGAGTATTTTTATAGCATCATTCATGTTCATATTTAACATTTTATTTATTAACAAAAAGTTTATTGCAGCTTTATTTACGTAACATACAAATGTCACATGGCATGTTTAATCATTTATATGTGTTCAAAATGATTCAATAAAATGGCTGTGCAGCTTTTAAGACAAAAACATCACCTCACTCCCCATCATCTCGGTCCCAATTATTAGACACTGATTATGGTGTTAACAGACACTTTCTTCCATAAAAGTTTATCCTACGCATAAAATATACATCCTCGATCTCAAAACACTACAGTATTCAAATGACAAAACATGTATCATAGTATATAATTGTATTTGGAAGTTGGTACTTTAATTAAAAAAATAAATTAAAATTTTGGAGTGAAATTGTCCAGTTATCAGATATTGACCCTTATGCGGTGTATGTCACGAATTTTTGCTAATAATATCTCTGTGAGTTTTGCAGATATAACAATGGATTTTATTCTGTGTTTCATTCAGGAATGGATAAAGAAAGTTTTCCTAATTTGAATTTTTACACTACGGGGACCATATAAAAATTTAGTTTGCGTATTTTCTCAAATAGACCTTCCAGGGGTTTGCAACTTATGTCACAAAATTTTGCACATTGTTTTATGAGACTTCGGAATTGGAAGTATGTGTCTTGAGGCAATATTTAAGGAAACAGGCTATTGGCTCCATCATTATGAATCACCCTATGTATATGTTTCGTCATACTTGTAGTTTGTCAGATTAGTGGCATATACCCTAATAGACTAGGAGGCAGCTGTGCAAACAATCACTTCATCGAGTTGACGGCTAAAATTCCAGTATCAGTTAAAACTCGATTCGCATATTAAAATGCAACTGGTCTGCCATATCATATCTTGGTAAAAAAATACCCCCAAACCAGATTTTAGCAGTTGACTGATATGGTTTATCATTGCGTTTTCCTGCTCACAGCCCTCCTTGTTTTCATACCTGTTGGGTGGAGGTAAACACAATGATAAACCTAACGATTAACCAATAAAATCGGGTCTGCAGGTGGTTTCCACCAAGATATGGCTTGGCAGACCAGTTGCATTTTAATACGCTAATCGATTTCTGACTAATCCTGGAATTTCAGCCGTCAACTCGATGAGTTGATGGTGTGTGCAGCTGCCTCGCGATCCATAATCAATACGCTAAATAATTTGTCAAAATGAATACTATATACCCTAATTAATACTGTAAATAATTTGTCAGAATAAGGGATAATATATCTTAATTAATATGCTAACTAGTTTATCGAAATATAATTAACAAACCATTGTTATAGATACTAAAATAAAATTTGATACAAAAGTAAATGAATAAATTAGTGTGCATAACTAATAAATAATGATTTTGAAATCTTCGATAATCACGTACTATATGTTAATGCATTTAAACATATAAAACTTAATATTTTCTAAAAGTTTTCATTGCAAAATTATAATACATTTCATATGTAATTGTGTATTGTAATTTAATCATACTCCAAATTACAAATAGTTTAAGCTAAAAAATTGTTTTCTATTAGAACTTAAAATCTTTACATGATTGTATTCTACGTATGCACTAAAAATTGTTCTTGATCCGTTTAAAAAAGTCTTTTAATCGGTTGAAAAATCAGTCTTTGAAAAATGCTTTTTTTTTTTTTACTCAAATATTTATATAAATTATTATTTTCTTACAGCATTTACAAGTATTTAAGTGTTTTAAATTATTAATAGATTGCTCGAGATATTGCGCCACAATGTTGTTTTTAAATCAACATTTAATTCGTGATTTCAACACTTCAGTGTGATAATTAATGAAATCATAACTACACTATATAGTCAAAATCACTAGACACTTTCGACATTTTTTGCAATTTTCAAGAGAAATTTATGTTGGAGAGAAACTGAAATATAGGATGTCTCTGATAACTTTCTGAATTTGCACGATATTTAACTTGAATTTTTTTATGCAAGTTTCCCTACATAGTTTGTACCAAATCATGAAAAACAAGAAAGATCATCAAGATCAAACAAGATCATCTGTCAAGTATAGATTATGAAACTGCTTTCAACACTTCCATAATATTGTAACGAAACTAAACTTCAACATTTAATACGATAAAAGAAGATATCTAAATAAACAATTTAGAAAATGCATAACACATTTCAACACCCAATTCCAGCAATTAGCGTCTATAGCCTGTAAGGCATCTGAATACTTTGAGCGGTCCTGTATATGATCTGTGGATTTATATACAAACCAAACTGTTTAATGAAAATTAATTCAACTAGAAAATACATAAGACATTTGGAATATTTATTTTCAGTAATCGCCGTCCATCATAGAAGGTTACGCGAATTTTTTTCTGCAGCCCTATATATGACATATAGATTTTTTTTACACGCATATTGAGATAAAATTTAATTCGCCTAGAAAACGCATAACTAAAAACACACTTCCAACAATTGCCATCCATAGACGGCAGTATGTTCACTTTTCTGAGTAACCTTGTTTGTGAATTTATTTTTACTTCAGGGTATTTTAGTCTAGAGGCATAAATTTTGGGTGTTTTGTCGAGATCGATTAAAAAATATACATATTTTTACCATTCGATTTTTTACAATATATTTATTGACATTTTGAAAATATACAAAATAAATTTTGAAAAAAAAAAAAAAGATAATTTAATAACTCATAAGCTGGTAAAGTTGTGGTTAAGGAAAAAAGGGAAAAAGTGGTGTGCTAGTCATCTGAAACAAAAGTAAAAAAGAAAAATTCTTAATTAGTAAAAATGTCGTTATGGCCCCTACCTAAGAGAAAACGGGAGAAAAAAATTCACCAAATGGGGGCTGTCTGAAAGAAAAGGCATTTTTGGGGGGTTTATTTTCATGATTTTTAATTTTTTAAAATAGTAAAAAAAAATAATAATTTTGATACAAAAATGGTAGGAGTGATAGAAAGTTATACATTGGAGGTTGGTACAAAATTTGAAGTAAATCAGTTAAATAGAAATTGACGCACAGTCGCAGAAACCGCTCACGAGTCACAATACCAACAAGAAAGAAAAAATCATGCCTCAAGCATAGATTATGAAACTATATTAATATTTGGAATTTTTTTCCCACAGAGAAACATTCGCCTTGCATACAATATTTCAAATGAAAATCAAATTTCTAACTAATTGCTTAAAAGGCTCAAAGGCCAACCTAGTGAAAAAGATTCCATGCCGGGACTCGAACCTAGGCCATCAGTATAGCGCACTGACGTTCTACCGACTAAACCACATGGAACGATACCCAGCCTGGAACTTCTCACTGTTACAGGTTGGCAATTACTTAGAAATTTGATTTTCATTTGAAATAAGATTATGAAACACTTTCCAACTCAGTCAGAATAATGATACAAAACTGCCCCGTTTAATAAGTTAAAATATTATGTCTAATTCAACCATATGGAAACGCATAACACAAGCCCAATTTCAGCTGTCCCCATCTATAATCGGGAAATTATCCGAATTATTTGATCAGTCCTGTATATATTGTATTGTCCTATTGTATAGTAATCATTTTGTAGTAAAATTCAGTGACTTATACCAATTTCAAATGCATTTGAAATTTGCGTAATGTCCTTAAAATACACTGCGAGCGATTTGTCCCCATTGATATAATGTAACGGATTTCTTTTGAGTGCCCCTGTAAATGAACTATTAATCCCACATACTTCATATACAATACCAAATATGCCTTGTTGACTCTAAATAACGTTTATCAATTTCATGAAAATCCAAGTATATTTACGGGAGTTAGAGCGTGGACAGACGGATAGACAAACTGAATGCATAAACACACTTTTCAACTTTGTTGGGAAGCGTTAAAAATGGTCCGCTAGTCGGCACAGCCCACTGAACCATCGGGCATTGCCCAATTTGCTCCGGCGTGACGGATTTAGTTGCTGCGACACCAAAATGGCTCTAACTCAGTAAATTATCGTAATTAAAAAAAAAAAATTACGCTTACATTGAAAAATTTCATATGGCAATGGCAACACCTACTTTTATTTTTTCACTATAGAGGGTCACTATAGAGGTTTCACTACATTCCAATAAAATAAAAAGTAGCTTACATTAATTGTTGTTTTTCATATGATTTTTGAGTGCATACCTCAAAATAATTGAAACTAAAATTCCATTCAGTTACCATTGTGAACGGTATGATAGCCAGGAGTTCATATATCGGGATAGTTTTTTTTTATAATCACCCTGTATATACACAAGTACCGTATAGTTTAAATTATTGCTACAGAGAGAAAAATATTTCTTTGAATCCTTCACAACTGATGAACAAACATTCTAAATAAAACTTTTCGGCATTTAGTCACGTTTAGCTTTTTGTACACTTCAGTTTCTTTTCAGAGAAAGTCAACAAAATTTAGAACATTTCAAATAAGCAGAAAAATTCAGTTCATTGTCTTCAAACATGAGAAAAGAACAAAAGCAAACACTTTATCCTTACAATTTTGAGTTTTTCTAGTTAGAAAAATCATGTTGTTTACACTGAGAATTTTCAAAATTAGCTATAAAGCTTTTTGGTAAGGGGAAATTTCTCAGAAACTAAATTTTAATTCTATTAAATTTTTACGAAATGTTACTCATTCGTACTGCGTCCAGAAAAGCATAGAAACCTATTTTCTAAATATTTTCAGTGCATTTGAAAGCTACTTAAAGTATCAAAAATGTTCAGTAATCGATAAAAACTATGCTACACACAAATTCTATTTTATCTTTACTTGCGAATTTTCAAAACTAGCTACAGGACGTTTTGGTAAAGGGATTATGAGATTTCTCAGAAACTAGATTTTAATTCTATCGCATTTTACGGAATGTAATCCATTAGTACTGTGTCCAGAAAAGCATAGAAACTTTTCGTCTAAATGTTTTTCAGTGTATTTAAAAAACTACTTCAAGTATCAAAATTTTTCAGCAATCTATAAAAAGTATGCTACACACAAGTGCTAATTTTTTCACTTTGGAATTTTCAAACCAGCTAAAGGGCTTTTTGCTAAAGGGAATTACGAAATTTCTCAAAAATTAGATTTTAATTCTGTTGGTTTTTTACAGAATGCAGCTTATTATCAGCTCATTATCCAGAAGAGCATAGAAACTTCTCTAAATATTTTTCAGTGCATTTAAAAAACTACTTAAAATATCAAAATTTTTCAGCAATTAATAAAAACTATGCTACACAATATCATTTATTTATTTTATAAGAATTGAAAAAAAAAATTGAACTTTGCGACTTACATTGTTTCTGCTGGAAATGGGGCTACCTTCAAATGCTACAAAAAATGTATTAATCATATTTTTATTGGATATTTGACGAAATAAACATAAATCGTTGACGTCATTTAAAGTTTGGGGCGTAGGTATCGGATATTACAGATTTAGGATACAAATTTTTACGAATAGTAATATTCGTCTTATTATATAGGCAGAATTATGTTATTCAACAAGATTCGAAATTCGTAATCCTTGACACCTATTTATTAAGACACACAGTCATATCCAGCATCGTGTTCTATCACATTTTTTGCTTGTTCTGTTGTTCGCCATTGGAGTGTATCTTGGTATTATCATCGACTAATCATTGTACAGTAAACTCCCGACTATCCGGCTTAATGTGGCGGAAGGGTAGGCCGGATAACGCAAAAGCCGGATAGGCCGGAGTTCTACAAATATTTACTAACTTTGTGCCTTCCCCCCGCCATGATATTAAAAACACATGTTACACATATTAAGATAAATTTTCTATATACAGTACATACAGTTTCAGAATAAGCAAAACATTAACATAAAACGTAATCCTAATTCCTAAAAAAATGAGTAAATCTTATTTTACTGCTTTTTAATAAAGGACAGCACAGATATGGAAAGTTATGCATAAGATAAGAGTCAAAACTTACAGTTTATAGTTTTTGAAAAAGTCCTTAATAGAGGACTGCTTTTCCCTGTTAGCCTTCTCCCGCGACGTATTGTTCCTCCATTTATGCAAGTAAATGATATCAGGTGGCGCCGATTCCGGCTGACTAATGTACTGCAGTGCTGCGTCAATCGCCTTGAAGATTTAAGAATTTGGGATGAGATTTTTCCTGCAATCCTTCTAATCTTTAATTTCTGATATTTCTCCCTCTAGAGTATCGTTATCAATTAATTCATTAACTTCGTCGTTTGCCATCCATTCTGTAGTATGTTCTGCATTGACATCGTCAGAGCCCGGTATATTTTTCAGCAATGATAGAAGCTTGTGGTTCTGATCTCCCATTTCAGTTTCACACGCGGGTTTATGTCCACCTTTTTTAGTCCAAATGAATGTTCCCAGACCTTGCAATTACTATGTTTGGAATTTCTTCCCATGCTTTTTGGCCGCTTGCAACATTCCTCATTTTTTTTTTTTTTTTTTACTAGGTCGGATAGTGCGGAGGGCCGGATAGTCGGGAGTTTACTGTATTTGCATTAAACGATAATTTTTCCGTGCCTTTTGCACGGCAACGGAAATATATATATATGAAATTTTTTGTGTAAATGAGCTTACTTTGAAGGAAATGTTTGCAATAAATAAGTGCATTTCGAAGTCAAAAGTGGATTTGTGTGGATTTTGAAAGAACTTATGTACACTGTTGTGAATGGGCTACTTTTTTTAAATTCAGATTTTTTGAATGGCACCAGTTTTTTGAAATAGTAAAATTCGCCTTATTTAATGACATATTAATTAAGGAAAATACAAGGTGAATTTTACCATTTCAGAAAGGTGGTGCCAATCAAGAAATCTGAATTTAAAAAAAGTAGCCCACTGGCACCATTGCTTATGCAAATATTCCTCAGGGCCTTTTTTAGAATAGAAAGTTTATTGCTATTTCAGAATACCATTTGCATAGCGGCCAACCTTGCAAATTTTTTTTCAAGTCAAATAAACATATTTTTGAACTAGAATTTTTAATTAAGAAATGAAACCGAGTATGTACTATATAGAAATAATACAGATTTTATTAAATAAGTTTTCGGTTTCAAAATATGTTTCTTTGATTTGGAAAAAAAGGAAGGTTGGCAACTGTGCATTTCAGTACTTTGCCATTTGAGTATCCACCTACGCCTTTTTGTAATTTATTATTTTATTTTATAATAAAATGAAGAAATGAAGTTAAAAAGAGCAATGAATGAGCTCGAAACCGCGGCAGTCATCAGATGTAGTAAACGGACTAACACCTCCCGCACCCGTTAGTTGATATCTTTAACTTAACGAAATCGCTTTTAATTTTTTCCGGTGAGATCTTCCCTGCTTGGGGCTATCTCCTTCCAAACAGTCTCAGTTCTGATAGGGTTCCCGGTTTCAAAAGTGGTGCCAGTCGGCGAATTACAATTTTTTTTTTTTTTCTTGTCTCATTAAGAAATGTAAATTTTTAAGTGTTATATTATAAATTCACATGTTATGTTCATAAGTCTTTTATAATTAGTGTAATATGTAGATTATTTGAAGTATTTTTTTATTTAATCCCTTACCTGTTTTGCCTGTACGCCTTACGGACGCAGCTTTTAGACCTTTATAAATTTACCTGTACGGCGATGGGTAATTCCATTACCTTCCTGTTTTTAGTGTTTTTCACGTATCTGTACCATTTTTAATGTGTCACATTAGTCATATAAATAACGGTAGTTGTCCACTAAATAGTATACTGAGAATATTGTTATTATTATGATGATGATGAATGTTGGTCTGACATTGCGTGATTTTTTCACGTGTTTTGCACGACACGGCGAATTTTAATCTTTCAGTGCTTAGTTTTTGCATAAATTTTACTGATCATTTGATAACATTTCTTTGAAAAGGAACGAAGGATAAGTAAAAGTAATTGTAGTAATTTAAACCTTGAATAAATGTAAATTAATTCTATTTTTTCCTTTGTATGACTGTAAAATATAACTTTCCTGGTAGATGTTCATGTAGGAAGAAAATAAATGTATCTGGGGAAAATATTTTTTTATTTGAAGTGAACATTGTTCTAAATGTTTCAATTCATCAGAAATGTTAAGTTCATAAATGCAAAATGAATAACCATGTACACACACATGCACAAAAGAAAAAAAATGACAATCATAACATTGGTGACATTTATTTATTTATTTATGTTGTCTATTTTGTGAAAAAAAAAGAAAAAAAAAGAAACTCTTGACGGGATAAAAAAAAAAAACATCCATAAATCATTTAAAATTATGACTTCATTTCAAATTATTAAAACACCATTGGTGTAAAAATCGTTACTTTTGTGTAATTTTTTATGTTTTTTAACAAATATTGCTTTCTTTTATTAGAAGTTTTTATTGCTTCGATATTTTTCCAGGAAAACTATCTCGATATTTGATGCGTACTTTCAGTTTATTAGTCCGAGTCATACGTCTTTTCTTTCGTAATACCGCCGTCTTATTTTCACCTCCTTCCACGGTTATTTCATTCTTTATGGTGAAATGCCAAGCGTATATTAAACGTATGTCAATCATTCTCATTTTATTTTCCTGGTGAGACATATGAATATTAAAATAAACTACGAGATATTTTTTTTTCTGTCGTGCGAAGAGAGAAAAGTTACGATAAATGAAATTTAAAAGACATTTTATTTGTGTTTTTTTCCTGATAATTTACATAGAACTTTCACAATCGAACTTACGTAATTAAAAGTGCGATAAGTAGAGGACTCGTCTTCGGACACATTTTTTTCTTTCTTTTTTCTTTTTATTTTTATATTGATCAATTGTCAAAATTTCACCTGGTATTAATTCTTAAAACCTTTGCCTACATTATTAAATAGCTTTTGATCTTATATCCATTATAGAAAATTTTTTTATAAAAATTATTTAACTTGTGATTTGTCCAAAGGTGTACTGGTGGAGCAGATTGGGACAGTTAAAAATGGATGGGAAAAGTTCAATAATTGAATTACTATATACATGGAATTTTAAAAAGCAGAAAGCCAACGTTTAAAAATGCACAAATAATACGTGAAAAGCAACAAACAGCTGTTTCGAATCTACTGGCGAGATTCTTCATCAGTACAAGATAGAGCAAGACACGGCGTGCTAGAAAAAGCAAGGCTGAGCCCGTTTTGCTTTTTTTAGCACGCTGTGTCTTGCTCTATCTTGCAGTGAGGTAGAATCTCGCCAGTAGATTCGAAACAGCTGTTTGCTGCTATTCACGTAATATTTGTGCATTTTTAAACGCTGGCTTTCTGCTTTTTAATATTCCTGCACAAAGGCTTTAATTGCTATTTTAATACATGGAATTGTTAGTTCAGGAAAAGAAATTTATTTAAGCTGATAAAGATGGAAATTTTTCTAAATTTTAGGGATGCAAAGATTATTTGGTTGATATTTGGTATTCGGTCTAGGTATTCCTTTCCAGCTTTTTTTTCATGCCACCAGTCTGGAGGAATGTTCTTTTTATTTACTGAAGCATATTCATAAGCAAAGGTACCCGCATCATTAATTGTTAGACCATAGTGATATTTCGAAGCTTGTAAAATGTACAAACTTTCCTTCCTCATCATCAGTGAATATTTTTCGACTTGGTATCTTTTATATACACTTGAAGTTAAAATTTCGTTGTTCACTTTTTTTTAAAAGTACTAATGTGACGATGACGATTCAGAATTGTCTTACTAACATTATGGACTGCAGCAGCTTTCCTAAAAGACATTTCACCTGATAAAAATTTTGCAGCAGCTTTCAGATTATTGTCAGTACGAACTGCTGCATTTTTTACATTCCAAATTTCTAATCCTGACATTTTTAAACCTAATGAGTTCCTAAAAGAAGAAATAATAACTATTAATAAATGCATGTTATGTAGATTAAATAAAAATTGCGTTCCAAGGTGCTCCACTTCCACCTGTCCCAAGGTGCGCCATATACCCACTATGAAATTTTAGAATGTCATGCTGTTAGTTTTAGCACTAGAACTATTACTATGCATCAGTTTTATAGAGAAAGCTTTAAATTTCATTATATTACCTTTTATTTCAAAATATTTTCAATCAAATCCCATTTTGCAACTTATCAAACTTTTACATGGAAGTTACTAGACATGTTTTCAAAATAAAAATCTTAATAAATTTTTGCCTGCTTCATCAACAGAATCAAAACATGTATGAAGTTAGATCGTGCTGACATCTATCTGCATCTGCAAGAGGTACGAGTTAATTTAAAATCTAGGGCAAAAAATAAAGCTGTCCCGAGGTGTACCGTATCCCAGGGTGAACCACTCTCACCTACATCTCGTAAATATATTATTAAACAGAAAACAATCTTAATTTGAGATTGCCATGCCACCAACCCTCCAACCTTTATTTAACCCTTTAAGGGGTCTCAAGACTCTTAAAATTGGAAAAAATGAAAAAAAAAAAGCCCCTTTTCAACATTTAATATCTTAAAATTTATTTGATTTTAAGACACAATTTTAATTGGGAATGAAAGATATAAGTTTGTTCTTTCATTTGATGTATTTAAAAAATTATAAGATGCAGAATTAGCATTTACAGGGGTCTCCAAAGTGTTATACATTTGACAAGCAAAAATCGGCATAACAGCTTACGCGCGCGATTACAAAATAAGTATTGCAACTAGAATGAAAATTTTGGTGCCTAATTATATTTCAGATTATGATAATTACCCTGAACCTAAATAAATTTGTATTTAAAGCTTTTTTGTATTTTTAATACAAAGTTGTATTTAGTTAATGCAAAATTTAGAAAATGTCAATAGTATAATCACCTAAAAAAATATTGTTTTGAACAATAAAAAGGAACATTTAGGTTCAGTTTACACAGACTAACATGAAACATATGTTTTGAAAATTTCATGAAAAAATATTCATAAGTTTTTGAGATATCGTGCGCGTTATGCCCAAAAACGTCATTTGGAGAAAAATGGCTTCAAAGTTTTCGGAACGACGCTTCAGCTATTGAACGTGTATAAATGTAAAAGCCATAACTTCAGTTCTACTAGGAATTTCAAGGAAACAATTATATCAAAATGTTCAGAAAAGATAGGAGGTTAACCTCTAAAAAAACTAAAATTTCAAAAATTTTAAAGCTAGAGTCCTGAGACCCCTTAAGCATCCGGCCTATTTCTTACTTTAAGTTTAGTGAAAACTATTTGTATGGGGATTTATTAATGATTACCTTACATATTTAATTATCTTATGCAGTGTTGAAAAATAACATTAATATCAGTTTTGTATTAAATCAGCCCTTGATTTCAAAGATTACGTGACGGAAAACCCCGGTTAGGATGCTTAAAGGGTTAACTTATATGAATTTAAGTGAAGAGACAAATCCTCCAACCTTAAGTGATTGCAAGTGAAAAGAGCAGTAAGTTAGTTAGTGGTGGCTTCTCATGTTAGTATGATAGCTATATTATAATTGAGTAAATTTTGGTTTTGATTTTGAGCAAATGGATAAAAGTGGTTTAAGTAAAAATATAATTCTACTCAAAATAATCACAAAGAGTGAATGTAAATAATTTTGTACATATCAGTTAGTGTTTCAATGAACTTTATATTTAAAATGGCAAGCTGTATCCTTTACATCGGATTTCTTCATATCACAGAGATAATATACATTTTCAACAATCAGATAAGCTTTATGTAATATATTTTTTAAGTTATTGTCAAATAATAAATGACAGGGAAATAATGATAAGAAATCTGAAAAATACGGATTAGGTTTTAAAAATTTCAATTTTTAAAGTCGTTTGAAGCACAAATAATTTTGTAAAAATAATTTATATATGACTTACTTTATTTGAAATGTCTTACTTATTTCAAAAATAAAAAATTGTATCGCGTCTTTAAAAAGAATTATCGGAAGAAATTCTTCTAAAGAAGAAGCTGATTCTAAAATATAGATATAGCTGTAAATATTATCAAAACAATTAAAAAAGACTTTAATATCAATTTGGAACAGCTTATACAAAAACAGGGCCTGCATATTTCCAGTGTTGCTTTCACGAATGTATTTACAATACACATAGATGCACACACACACACACACAAACACTGTTTCTTAAACACTTTTAATCATTTATGTGAGTAATCAATGATATAAACTAATTTTCTTAAAGAAATAAAAATTTGTTAGAATTCAAATTCTTTATTCTCGAGTGTATCTTTTAGCTTAACTTTCGTTTATTTAATGAACAACGTTTTACATTTCTGGTAAATTTCGATAACTTCGATACTTGTTTTCCAATACGGAAAAATATTGGGTGATTTTGTCGTAACTGTTTTTCTTCTTATTTATTCCTTTAGTACATATTCAGGTCATTATTGTACAAAATGAGTAAGACACTGATTATCAGAGGTAGAAAATCGTGAGATGACAGGGATTATTCTCCCCTCTCCCACTGTAACATATACGAATATCTCTTATGAGTTAAAAAGTGAACAGTATTCACATAGAAGAAGCCTAACAGAGCCTTAACAATAACTGTTCATTTCACGTTTTTTTTAACTTATCAAAGAAGTAAATTTTCGGTCCAAAATGTGTTTTTAACATAATTCTATGAATATGAGGCTATACATATTCACCTTTATGTCAAAAAGAGTTTGGTTGTTACTTTCCATCTTACCTCAGTATTAAACAAAAATGTTATACAGTGTGTACTTTTATCTTCACAAAATGTTTGAAGAGTCTCTCGACATTTAGCGTTAAATCTTATATCATTGACACAATTTATAATTCATTTTAGTAAGTTATAAAGATATGGTGAAAAAGCTTTGGCCATTAAATTTTCTATCAGGATAACAAACACAAGAAGGATTTCAAAATTCTCATCTTTATCAAATTGAATTAGTCATTATTGCCCATCAGAACCAATTTCTCTTTTTTTTCCCTATTCAATTATCGTTATTTGACTGCAATGTAATATCTGATTTTAAAATTTAAAATGTACATGTCATATTCACTGTGTAAGAGGCATGTACTAGAGTAATTGATATTTAATATTTACCCATTGCCTTTTCTAAAGCTATTTAAGATTTATAATATATATTATAAAGGGCAAAAATGTCTGTGAGTAACGCTGACATCACTTCAACATTGGCAACACCTGACGTTTTCGCTTTCACTGCAATTTTTAAACTTATTCCAAACCTGGCACATTTTCGATTTTTACACCGTCAAATATGAAAAAATAGACATTCAAATGCAATTTGTGTGAAAACTCTATCCCAATTTACTGATTTCTTATTGTTTTAAAAATAATTTTCAAACAGGATTTTATTTTTTGATCGCTCTCGCGTGCTGATGGTTGCGAAAGATTAAATCGTTTGTACTTTAACTCTTTCCGGCGCGGAGTAATTCTGTTTGTAAAATGATGACATGGTAGTCTGACACCAGAATTTACAAACGAATTTATTAGAAACTAAATACTTGCTCATGTTCCCCTACTTTATAAAAGGAAAAGTTTAATTAAATATTCTTGATGGCAGCACTCTTAAAATTAAGTGTTCTTCTCTGTGGACCCCGCCCACTAAAGGGTTAAACAATACAAATAGTTCAATATTTGTTTCTGGCTAATATTATATAATGAAATTAACATTTCATCAAGGAATAAATAAAATAATAGAAATAAAGCTCAAATTTAAAAGACGTGTAATTGAATTACGGGCTTAAACCACTGAAATTGTTAGAATCAAACAGGCTACTGTATAACGCGAAATCTTCGGCGATTGTTTCCACTGTTAACTCCTAGCATGCGGCTAATACGAGAGTATCGCTTTGAATAAATTTCAGAACTTCATTTGAATACGTTATTGATATTCAAGATTGTAGTAGCACAGTTGAGGTTTATTCCAACAGAGCAAAAAGCGTCGAGATCAGACGTTAAAAATATATTAAATGCAAAAAAAAACTATAAGAGTTTTAAATAAAAGGAAAAGTGGTTTTCACCTACATTCTTTAATTTGGGAAGGCCGGGTTCGATCATCTACTTTTTATAAAGTTGGTAGTACCTCGTTTAGATATTTCATATATTTTTAGGTTAAAAATGTTCAAGAAACTCAAATATAGACAGTTTCACGTGTAAAAGTTTCTGCAAATGATATATAGCAAAGGGAATAGAAATAAAAGGCTCGTTCAAGAAATAGTAACAGTTGAAAAAAAAATGTAAAATGTATTAATAAGTAGAAAAATTATCAAAAGTTTAAAAACACGTGGAAAATAAATATAAATATAAAAAAAGTCTCTTTATAAAAAAACATGGCAATTCATATATGGCAATTTATTTTTGTCGCCAAATTTGGCGATATTTCTCACGTTGCCTAAAATTTGGCGATATTGTGGCAACCCTGTTATTAATACTTTTCAACAAGTACTCATTGTTGAAGCTGATGCTGATTTCTCCATAGGGAAAACGAACGTAACAATTAAGTAAATTTGCTCCCCGTTGCCCCCCTAAGACATCGAATTTTAAAAAATCAATGTCCAATTCATGTATTGCCCTCAGGAATACATATACATATTCCAAATTTCAAAGCTCTATGTGAAAAGGAGGTGGGTGAAAAATGAGTCACAAAATCTGACAGCCACACACAAACATGATTGTAGAAGAAAGTTAAAAGAAAGCATGTAAAAAAGGGTTCAAAATATTTTTAAAAGATTCTTCATGTAATTATTCTGTTTTGAGTATTTTTTAAACTTTGATTGTGAACTTTTTAAAAATTAATCCAAAAAAAATTATTTCTTTTTAATTTATTTTTAAATTTTCCACTTAGTACTTTTATTTTTAGTCTACAATATTACTTTTCCAAAATAATAATAATAATAATAATAATAATAATAATAAACTGACAGCAAATATGAGAGTGGCAAATTTGAAATTACCCCCCTAAAAAGTCAAATTGCCCCCCGATGGGACGTACAACCCACATTGGGAACCACTGCACTATTGGAATGTACATCATACAAGACTTTCGGGTAATTAGGGTGCTAAATTGGTAGTAAATACACAAAAAGCAGCTAAGCTGAAATGCAAGTAAACTTTTATTTATGAAATCCCAAACTAGGTCATCTTGCAAAATGTATAAAAAAAATGACAAAAGCTCGTGCAGTTTAAAATAAGGTCAATAATAACAATTAAAGGTAGGCAGTTCTTTCTAATTATCAACAGTCTTAGAGTCTATATAGGCAATAGTCCAACTAATTAAATCAGTTTTTTGATTTAATAACAAGGAAATAAATACACTAACTATAGCTGTGTTCTGAAATGCTCTTTATTCACTAATCACAACTGGATAGTTTCAAATTATGTACTGTTGTATTATTCATAAAGTGCTCTCAAATTTCTTAACCCTTTGGTAGACTATTTCTGATCGCTCGTAGATATGTTACGATTATTAATATTATTAATAAGACGATAGTCTTGATAAAATCTCAGGGTGGGATATTTCTTAGTAAACTAACTTGTGCGGGATGCACTTCCCTTTACACACAAATAAGTCTTTGGCCAGACCTTCTCGTGCAACGACGGGATGTAGTCAGCACGCTCTCTCTACAGCGAAGTTCCAAAGACATCATTTCCTTTCTTCTAATCAACAAACTCTTTCTCTACTGAAACTTTTTTCCGAAGCCTCTCTGTTCTCCTCCTAGCATCCAGCCTCTAGTCTGGTTCGGAAAAAACGGAGACTTCCAACTCTGTCCATAACACCGAAAATGTGGAGTGGGCTTGCGATAGACTGGAGATTCAGATTAGCTTTTTTTGGTCTTCGGACACTTGCACTTGGTGCCTAGAATCGTCTCTAGTCTGCGTTGACCTCCGATGAAAATTTCCTCGTGCTCATCTATCAATGTGTACCATACTGAATTTCAGGATTGACCTTATTTTCTTTTAGTATCTTAAACGTCATAAAACAAGATGAATTGCACCTCAGCTGAAACACTTACACGATTTCACATTAAGTTTCTCAAGGCAAAGTCCTTGACATATCCTTGCTGCATTTCTACCAAGAGGTTTCTTTCTAGCTGAGAAAAATTTTAAATTGTTAATTAAGGACTTTTCTACAATCCTTTTGCGGAGATTTTTATCAAATGGATTTCTCATATGGCCGCCTTATCCCTTTCCCGTGTAGTATAATGAAAGTCTCTAGTCAAAGGGTTAAGCAACTATTAATGCTGAACAGTTTAAATTATTTAATATTTGTCATTTAACTAATAGTTGTGCGAGAATGAACGGCAAAATAATCTGTCGTTATGGATTTCCTAGACAGGAGTTTTTAGTTGTTACTTTTACTGTAGAATGATTAATGTGAATAATAACATTGAATGCCATTTTGCAATATGATTAATATAATTTACTTTTTATCTATGCCCAGATCTAATTTGCAGATACAGAAAACAAATTTTTTATTCAAGTTTATCGTATGCATGTATTTTTTTAAAATATATCTATAAGAACTTAACTTTCAAATCAGTATAGATTTCGAAAAGCAAATGATTTCTAATAAAAAAAAAATTGATGAGAAAAAGATCATGACAGAACAATGGTATAACCAGGAAAATAAAAGATATTATGTATGGGGATATTATATATTATTATCTTGGTAGAGAAAGATTCTATATCCAAAATCCCCATCTTTGGTTTATGTTGACCAATCACTTCACAACAGCCATAGTTATACTAGAAAAAATGTCTGTCTCCTTCCTTTAATATATTCCGTAATAATCACATTTCTTTAATATTTGTCATTCTTTAATATTAACCTATTATTAGTCCATTTCTACCAATAGCCTCACAAAATACATAGGTATGGTACAAAACAAATTTTAAAAATTTCCCGTTTCAGCAATCTTTTTTAGTGTTTTTTTTTTTTAAATCTGAAATCTTAAAGCAACTTTTCTTCTTAAAACACCGAGATTGGATGCTGGACCTTTTTTACTATTGTACAGATATATCACTGAATGAACCAAAATCCAGTGATAAACTTTAATCTTTAAAGTAGAAAATAGAAGGGAAAATCCTATTAAGAAAGAGAGTTAAGAAAACTTCAGCTGTAAAGATAACGAAAAAAAAACTATAATTTCATTTCGAATGTAATGCTGAAAATATAGAGGAACACGATAGTTTTTTTTTCCTTTCTTTCGGATTTTACTGTTCCAATATTCATTGTTTCACATCAATTGACTCAGTGTATTTTTATCATGTGAATGAAACCTGCATTAATCGTTTTCCAAGAATCTTTCTGTCACATTAATATTTTCTGCTCTTTCCAATTTTCCAGCCAGTTTAATACTTCAGAATCAACGGTACACATAGGGGGTTTTGTTCTTGTTCAATTTTCCAAACTTTTTCAGATTTTATTTGTTATGCTCTTTTCGTTACCTATTTTTTTCGGTTCTATTTATGGAAATACTATTCCCTTTTTTGACAAGACCTCTATTTAATCTGTATTGTATATTTACTTTAAAATGTGTATACATGAGTAAATTTACACATTTAAGTATAAAAAGTTGTAACATCTAATTTATGTTCCCAACTGAATAACATTTAAATTTACCAGCGTTGATGTTTCACCCAAATGTAGGATTTTCCATTTAACAAGAAAAACAAGAAAAAAATCATACGTCAAGCATCGATTATGAAACACTTTCCAACACATTCAGAATAATGTAATAAAATTTCACCGTTTAATAAGTTGAAATAGGATGTCTAATTGAACCATTTGGAAACGCATTAACACATTTGAAAACCCAATTTCAGCAATTCACATCTACAGTCGGAAAGTTATCCGAATTCTTTGAGCACCCCTGTATGTGATATATAGATTTATATCTATAAGCTACAAATGCATACAAAAATTTAATTCACTTATAAAATATATACCACAGTTAAAAATTCCCTTTCTGCAGTCAGTTTTCGCTAATAAGGAGAATGGTACGTGAATTCTTTTGCGCATTCTTATATGCAAGGTATAGAATTTATACATAACGAGTAACAAGCAAAAAGTTAGTTAAATTTAAAAGCGCATACCGAAATTGAAAACGCGCTTTCAGAAGTTATTGTTCAAAGACAGTACTGTAACCGATTTCCTTTGTGTGTCCTTGTAAATGAACAGTAATTGTTATGAACGCCCTAATCTATAGTAATCATCTTGTAGTGAAATTCAGTGACTTATATTAATTTCATTTGAAACAGCGTAATGTCATTAAAATACGCTGCAAGCGATTTTCCTCCATTGACCATAATGTAACGGAATTCTTTTGAGTACCCCTGTAATAGAACTATTAAGGCTACACACATATATTCAATACCGAATATGCCATGGTAGACATAATTAACATATATCAATTGCATGAAAATCCGAGTATATTTACGTGAGTTAGAGCTTGGACAGACGGACAGACAAACGAAATCATAAACACTTTTCAACTGCGTTGTTTGAAACTATCATTTCACATTAGAGTATAATTCTGAGTTTTAAAAATAGTAATTAACTTCAATTAAATACTTTTATCTATCATTTTTGCTATTGGCAAACAAAGAAACTTTGTTATAAAATAGAAACTTCAAGTAAAAAGAAGCGTTTTATGAAGGGGTGAATCCTTGTTTTTCAAAATAAGTAAATCTCAACCGCTACAAGAGATGAAAGAAGTTTCAAAGAACGCGTTGTTGTTGTTGTGATTTTATGCTGTATGTATTTTCTTAAACTTTTTTATTTTATCGTTAATAATGTTACACATTTTGTAAGTATTTTATATGTTTCTTTTTGCTATGATTTTGTACTTGTGTTTATTTAAAAAGTGCCTTATTTGTATGATATTCTGTCAAAGGTGGTAGAGTTACCGTAGTATAGATGATAAGCTTGGTGACCAAAAACTAATCTGGAGAATTCCAATAATCATATTTCTTGAACGAATATTAAGTGAAGTATCCAATACGTTCTAGAAAACTTGAAATGACGTCATCTGGTGACCTCGCGAAGCGCAATAGCAGCCATGTAAATAGAAGTTTAATTCGCAACTCTAGAGATAGGTACATTGGGTGCCTCAACTTTTTTTTACATATTCGAGAAATTTATTTTAAATATTAAGTACATGCGACAAGTACTCGAAACTCGCATATTTGTTAGCACCTGATAGCTTCGACAAGCGCAATTGCAGTCATGTAAATAGAAATTTATTTCGCAACACTAGAGAGAGATACGTTGGATCTGTCAAACTTCCTTGACGTATTTGAGAAATTTATTTGTAAATACTAAGTACATGAGATAGGAGCTGGAAACTCACATATTTATTAGCATCTGGTAACTTCTCGCCTCTTTCTTTTATTTTTTATTTTCTGAATCAAAGTGGAATATGTATAATACAAATGAAATTCCTTACAAGAAGGAGTGATATCTCATGAAAAACAACTCATTGAAAATAACCCCGCCAAGCCACAAATATAAAACGTCAGTCATAAAAAGATGTGATATCACATAAAAAGAAGCGATGTAGATGTGCATACTCCGAATGCCGTGTAAAAAATCTAGCACTACTCATAATGTTTCCAAAGGACTCGGAGTGAGCTGCAGTATGTGAAAACTGCTTGACTACCAGGAGGATATAAAATTATGCAGTATATGAATTTTGAAAATTTATGAAAATCGAAAAAATCAATTTTAAATTCTCATTATGTCACTTTCAAAAATATTTGTATGAGAAAGATCTGTAATAAACTAGAGAAAGTTGTAAAACAAGCAGGAAATGGTAAGTAAGTATGGTAATCATCTATTATTACAATTATACTTTTCAATATTTTTTAACATAATCGTTAATTACATAAATACGTTTAATACGCTGTTTTAAAATTAAAGCAAAAACTGATCCTGTTTATGACGTAATTATTTCTTAAACAAAAAGTGTCACGTTTCCAACGTAAGGAATTCTATATAATACTATACAGAAGCCTAACTAGAACAGATTTTTCCCCAGTCATGTGCAAATTCGTTTACGCAGGCTTTACTTCAAAATATCTCTGTTTAGTTAACGTCTGTTATTATAGGTGCATTGTTATTAATATGCATATGATCATTATTTTTATTATTATTTTACAAACTCAAAATGGTTTCATGTTTACTTAAAAAATTCTCCCTGTAAAAGGGGTATTTCTCTTTCAAAGAACGGTAAATAAAATCAACAAATCGACCCTACATTATAATAAATAAGAATGGACATGCAAACACAAAAGCTTCAACTTTTTGCAGTTTCATGAAGCAGCAATATATATAAAAAATTGTTAAACATATAGTCATATTTAAGTGCAGGAAACATAAACGTTATAAAAGCATGTAGGTCGCGAAGCAGTTTTCACATACTGTACCTCACTCCGAGTCCTTTGGAAACCTTGAGTAGTGATAGATATTTACACGGCACTTGGAGTATGCACATGCACATCTCTATCGCTTCTTCTTATGTAATATCACATTTTTTATGACTGACGTTTTATATTTGTGGCTTGGCGCGATCATTTACAGCGAATTGTTTTTCATGAGATTATAGTTTCTTGACTTTACGGAAGGAAATCTATTTTTCCATCTTTAAATTCTTTCAAAATCTCTATATGAAGCAATGATTATTGTGCGAGCGTTTTACCTACATTTTACGCCGTGCTTAGAATACTGATAAAGTTTTAAAGCTGCAAGCTGAAAAACATGATTTTGAATAAATAAATAATAGATATGAGCACTTCTAAAAAAATGCATGTGTATTTAAAGACACGCTTCTGAATACTCTTGCAAAATAAAGTGGATGTAAATTAATTTGAATCATGTTATTTAAACATTAAATGTATTTTTTTTAAATCGCAGCTAAAATAACTATTGTTAATAGTCTGCCTAATTAATTTTATTAAAGAATATTAAGACGTATTACTCTAATTTTACATTAACCCATTTATGCCTGGCGTCCCATTTTTTGGGACGCTTCGAATTTTAATAAATTTTTATAATTTTCTTCTCCTTTATAACATGAAAATTCTGTGAAACAATCATCTATAAATGTATTTATCTGTTATCGAAATATATCAGCAAAAGATGGATATTTATTGACTAAAAATGGAGGCTTTTTTCGGAGTTTATAGCATTTTCATTTTTCAAGAGGGCGAAATGTAAAAAGTAAGTTTATTTATGTTTTTTCTACCAAGGATCCAAATAAATAAGTCATAATCTTAGTTTGTAGACTTCTTTGAAATACGTATTTTTTTTAATTGTTAAACTATATGTTCAAGCCTATTTTTTATGCATTTTTGTAACTTACAAAATATAGGGCGCTAGGCACGAATGGTTAAATATTTTTATTGGCCATTCAGGGCACAGTTATTTATGTAAAGTACTTTTCAAGATGATTATGAAACAAATTGTTTTTAAGCCTCAAATACAATTATTCTTAATTTATTATTACTAATACAATCACAATGTTATTAGTCTCTGTAACGAAATAAATATAATTTTTTAGTAATTCATAAAAATACTAATTATAGTATACAATATATAATTTAAAAGCTTATTTTATATAAATTTAGACAAAACATATAATTATGCATATTGTATTACTACAAATGTTATGCATATTCCCTTATTTAATACGTTTACATTTTATCAAATAAATACAAAAAAAAATTTTGCGTAATTTTTTTTAGTATTTTTCTTGTTCATTTTGCAACATTTTAAAGCGATTTTACCGATAAATTTGAGAAAACGAAAATTCAGGCACAAATGGGTTAAAATAAACTATTTGCTTTTGAGGTTACCGATAAACTTGCCCTAAAATATAACTTAGATAGTTGAAAATACTTATTTTAAAATATTATTCAAGACTAAAATAATTAGAAAATCACTAAAGACTATTTTTGATATTTCCTTTTCTCGCTTCAAAATTTGAAAATGAAACATTTAAAAGATTCACTATCTCAAATCTAATATTTAAATTCAATCTAATCGAATAGCACCTACATAATGTTTCTGCGAATATCAAATTTCTATGGATAAATTTTGTGATAGGATAGATATTGTGAATAGTTTTGTTAAACCTTACTGAAGGAAATCAATTTTTCCGTCTTTACGTTCCTTTCAAAGTCTGTATAAGAAAAAATCTTTATTCTGAGTGTGTGTTACTTCCATTTTGCGCCATACTCAGAACACTGATAAAGTTTTAAAGCTATAAACTGGAAAACTTGCTTCGGACGTAAATAAATACAAATTTTCCAATAAATCCGTTCACATTTCAAATATTTATTTAAACAAAAAAGAAAATCATGCGTAAAACATAGGTTATGAAACACTTTCCAACGCATTCAACATATTGTATATCAATAGTTCAGAATCAGAAGGGTTTTGTTCATCCTTGTATATGATCTATATATTGGTATAGGTACAGCATCCTATGCTAAAAATTAGTTCAATTTAACACATAGAACAGTTTAAAATTCTCATTCAGCCATTTCCGCAAATAAACGGAAATTTATTCATCTTTTGTGTATCCCTGTAACCTATAAAATTTATAAACAATAAGTAATACGGGGGGCGGGGGGGATGGTTAAATTTTAAAACGCGTATCACAACTGAAAAGCACTGCCAGCAGTTATTCTTCATAGGCAGTAGTGTAGAAAAATACTTTGTGTGTCCCTGTAAATGAAAGATAACTTCTATGCACACTAGATTCTACAGTAAGCACTTGCAGCACATCTCAGTCATATATATATATACGTATATATATATATATATACAGACGTGTCAAAATTATTGAAATAATTGTGAAATTCGCATTAAAAACTTGTTATATTAAAGAAATATTTAAAAAATATTGATACATTTAATATTTAGTGTGCATCCCCTTGTTTTTTATTAAAGAAATGATGGGATACTTGTCTTGGCATACTTTGGGATGAGTTTTTGGCAATTAATTTGAATTTCGTTATCGTGATGCCAAATTTGGATGAGTCTTTCTATCAGACCAGTCTTGTTTGTGATGTTGCATTTCTTTAATTTTTTCTTTACAATGGCCCAAAGGTTCTTTATGGGGTTCATATCTAAACTGTTTCCAGGTCATGGAAGTGTTTTCTTTAATTAAATTAATAAAATCCGACATCACAAACAAGAATGTTCTGATAGAAAAACTCATCCAAATTTGGCATCATGACAACGAAAATACAAATTAATTGACAAAAACTCATACAAAGTATGCCAAGACGACAATCTTTACGACGACAATCTTTAATAAAAAACAAGATGCACACTAAATATTAAATGTACCAATAATTTTTAAATGTATTATTTCTTCAATATATATAGTTTTCAATATGTTTAAAATAGTGAAAATAACTTTAAAATACAACGATTTTTCCCCATAAGCCATAATGTAACGGAATTCTTCTGAGTGTCCCTGTAAATGAACCTTTAGTGCTACATACTTCATTTTCAATAACGAACATGACACCATAAGCGCCAATAACATATGAGGACATCAGAAGCCAAGGGGTACAATGACAAAATTTCGATTTGGAGTAAATTCAGTTCAAAGGTAATTGACGTTAAAGTTGAACATCAATAATAATTGACTGAATTGAAACAGGAAACTGCTGCTTGTTTCACATGGTCTTTGAACTCTTATTTCAATAAATGTGAAAAAAGTAGAGTGCAATTTTCATTAAATTTATAATTAATCAATATTGATCATTATTCGGCAAAAGGGGTTGATCTCTAAAACATAACACATAATTAGAAAATCACTTATATTTCTTTACTTGAAAAGAAAAAAGCATATTTCCAGGTCGTCTGTGCACTTAGTTCATTTTTTTTTTCAAATTTGTCACTTATACACCTTGGCTTCTGGTGTCCTCATATATCAATTTCATGGCAATCTTACTGTATTTACGCGTGCTAGAGGACAGACAGACAGACAAACCGAATTCATAAACACTTTTCAATTATGTTGGAAAATGTTAGAAAGGGCAACTAATTGTCGTATAGGAGTGCAATTTACACCATAAGGCTATCAGGGAGTCATATTATGTGTGGAAAAAGAAGCAAAGGAAAAAAATCATGCATCAGGCATAGATTATGAAACACTTTCCAACACTGACAGAATGTTTAAAAATTTTTTCCATATAATGAAACTTATATAAATAAGTAATTTAAAAAACACATAATTCAATATAAATCCATTTACAGGAATTATTCCCCATATCCGGTAATGTAAACAGAAACAAATAAGGCCTAAAATGAGTAGAAAATACTCGAATTGGATAGAAAGATTCTTAAGAATTAAAAAAATTTGGAATTAAAAAAAAAATTAATACCAAAATAAGTATTTAACAGTGCCCAAAATGGATGCACAGTGGTAACCAAAACAGGCATATGGACTCAAATTAAGTAACCTCATACCTAAGAATCTTTCTACAAAATTCGGGTATTTTCTACCTGCTTTAGGTCTTATTTTTTTTCTGTGTATGCGAATTCTTTCGTAAAACTCCTTGTGATCTATAAAATATATACTCGCCACATAATACACTCAAAGTTAATTGAGTTTAAGGGTACAAGGGACCTTAAAATCCTTAAAAATATTTTTTTTTTTTGGTAAATTTCACCTAGTTATAATTTAAGGGTACATTATATGCATTATAGCCTGCATTTATCACAAAAAAAATTATTTTTGAGAAAAAATGGAATTTTACGCGTCGTCTTAGAAATCTTCGAAATGCCCCCTGCGCATTCCATATTAATGAAAATCCCCCAATATTTTTTCTAAAAGTTTGGTTTATATATATAAATAAAATAGAGCATCGAATTTTATATATTTGAATTTAAAGGTAAAAAAAAAAATTAAAAATTTTGAAAATTTTTCGAAAAAATTTCAAAATTTTTCAATTTTTTTTTTTTTTTTTTTACTTTTACATTCAAATATATAAAATTCGATGCTCTATTTTATTTATATATGTGAATCAAATTTTTATAAAAAATATTGGGGATTTTCATTGATATGGAACGCGCAGGGGGCATTTCGAAGATTTCTAAAACGATGCGTAAAATTCCATTTTTTTCTCATAAATAAATTTTTTTAATACTTTTTTTGTGATAAATGCATGCCATAATTCATACAATGTACCCTTGAACAATATTTAAGATGAAATTTAAAAAAAATAAAATTAAAAAAATTGAAAATTTTGGAAATTTTTTCGAAAAAATTTCAAAATTTTTCAATTTTTTGTTTTTTACCTTTAAATTCAAATATATAAAATTCGATGCTCTGTTTTATTTATATATATAAACCAAACTTTTATAAAAAATATTGGGGATTTTCATTGATATAGAATGCGCAGTGGGCATTTCGAAGATTTCTAAAACGACTCGTAAAATTCCATTTTTTTCTCAAATAATTTTTTTTTTGTGATAAATGCATGCCATAATGCATATAATGTACCCTTGGATAATATTTAAGGTGAAATTTACAAAAAAAAAAAAAAAAAAAAAAAAAAAAATATATTTTAAAGTCCCTTGTCCCCTTAAAAATACACACCATACCGGAAAACACTCTTATCGAAATTATCAGTCCTATAACAGGATTATTTTCCTTGTTTCTATAATAAACAATAAATTCTATGTACTCCATAATCTACAGAAAGCATTCCTTTTTAAATTCATTACGTTTAAAGTACCGTAACATCATTTTAAAATGCACCGCAGATGGTTTTCCCCATAGATCATTATAATGTAATAAAAATCTTTTGTACGCCCCGTAAGCGAACAATAAATACTATTTATCCTATACTCCTGAAAAAGCATGTTGTACTCCTTTTCAGTGATGCATATCAATCTCATTATGTATGAAATATTGTAACATCAATGAAATTCACCGGAAACTATTTTTTCTCATACTCTACACTGTAACTGAATTCCTTTGTGTCTCCCTTGTAAACGAACTATAAATGCTACAAACTTACAATAACAAAAATGATATTTTAAATTTCATTAACTTATGCAAATTTCACGGCAGGCCGAGTATATTTACGAGAGTTAGAGGAGCACGGATAGACAAACGAACAAACCGAATTCATAAACCCTTTTCAATTATGTTGAAAGTGTCAATAAAAAATAGTTAAAAAAGTCCAACAAGTCCGTTTAATTAAAAAAAATCATTAAAAAAATAACATTGTCTTATCTATAGGCAGCTTTTACCATAAAAGCAAATGGTCGAAATTTTTGCAACAAAAATATTTCAAAGAAAATTTAAGATATTTATTTCTTTAGCCACAAAGAATCCAATACTTTGAACAGTTTTACATCGTAAACTGCACTCCTATACAAGAACTTGTTTATTTTTTTATGAATTTTTGAAATGTGATCGAACTTATGTGGTATTTGTTAGGTACTGAAGCGAGAATGTCTCACACGATGTGATTTTTACGTCTATAAAAGATGTGCACTTAAAACTTTATTTTTAACACTTTCCCACATAGTTGTTTACATATATCTGACAGACTGAATAGGGCATTTCAATCTGACTCAAACACCCACCTCTGTGTTTAACCATTTGTGACACCTGCTCTCCACCGCAAGCTGAATTTATGTCATCTCTCGTGAATTCGCGTTCTCTTTTTTACATTATTGATGAAGAACTTTAAGAAAATTCGAAACTTTTAATGTTATTTTTAAACATTTCATGTGCTTTTAAACTTTTTAATTAAATTGTCTGTATTTATGTTTTTTTAGCCCCTGGAATGCTATTTCTTTCTCCCAGCTTATTTTGTCTCCAATAAATAACGTTACCTTGTGTACGCTAGCCGTAAAACAAAAGCCGATGTTTCATTGTGCGATTAAATACGCTACAGCATTTTTAAAAACTTCTAAGCATCGCACATTTCCAATGTTTATACCGTCGTATTGGAAAGAAAAAGTACTTTTTAATGCAATTCCTTTGAAAACTGCATCTCCATTTGTTTTTGAAATATTAATTTTTTTGTAGTTTTTAGCGACATTTGTTTCATTTTGGCAACTCAAGCTCTCCATTTCTGTAGAAAGTAAAGAAAAAGTTGTTGAAAAATAGCAATTATATCTTTTTGTTGCCATTTTCTCAGAAAAATTGAAAAAAAAATAATTAAAATACGTGCTATTTTGAGAAAAATATAAATGAAGGATTTATGATAAAACATGGAGCTATTATAAACTATATTTAATTTTAAGTACCTATATTAATGCAAATGACATCATTTTACATAAAATAAAAGCGTGTGCTTTAAGTCTTAAAATTGAAATATGTTTTGCAGTAGAGTCCCGATTATCCGTGTCCCGCTTAACCGAGTTATTTTTTTCTGGTGGACTGGTGGCTTCTATTATTATGAAACAGCCATTATAAATGACGCGTTAGGTGAAGATGAAAGAGCAGCCGTAAAAAGTTAGAACTCTGATTTTCTGGTCAGAATGGAAAAAAAATCGCCATAATTTTTTTTTCTAAAAAATTATGGCCATTTTTTTTTCCCATTCTGACCAGAAAATCTGAGTTCTAACTTTTTACGGCTGCAAAAAAAATTATGGCCATTTTTTTTTTCATTCTGACCAGAAAATCAGAGTTCTAACTTTTTACGGCTGCTCTTTCATCTTTACCTAACGCTTCATTTATAATAGCTTTTCATAATAATAGAAGCCTCCAGTCCACCAGAAGAAAATGGAGTAATGGAAATGCCAGGGGCGACACTAAATTCTGAAAAAGCAGAATTCCTGTTCTCTAGTTTTTATTTATTTTTCTTTTTTATCTAATATGAACAAACGTAATATCTTTATTCACTTTAAATACAAATCGGTTGTTGTAGTGCGCTCTTTCCCTTTAAAGTTCGAACGATCAACTCAGAATCTCCCTGTATAAAATCTAGAAAATTTGGTTCCCATGTCTCCTTTAAATCGAGCACTATACATGAGCAACAAAAAATTAGCAACTATGTGGATGAACTTAATTACTTTAACTCTATCATACAGAATGGTAGAGATTAGAGATATCATTCTAATTGACATTTTCCCAATTGAATGAAAAAGTGTCCATGTCGGGTGTTGAACCCCAGGCCTTTGGCTTAATTTTCCTACGATCTGCCCCCTGAGGTACCTTGACCGACAACTGGCCGACACAATTCAATCAGAGAACCTTATTGGCAATAGCATCTGGTCTACCATGGTGACAGTTCAACTGTACATACCGCAGGTATTGTAACTCCATTAAATTATGGATACGTAGGTGCACTATTACTTTTAATTCAATCCTGCTGATTCTTAGAAATAGCATACGTACTTACAATTTTCCAACTGAGTGAAAAAGTGTTCAAGCCGGAGTCGAACCCGAAATCTTTGGCTTAAATTGCCAACACTCTGCCTGTTGAACTTCCTGAACCGACAACCGGTCTTAAGGGTGACAAGAACTATTTTATAAGCCCAAATATTCAAAGTTTTATAATTTACCTTATTATTTACTTTGTGAAATAACATCACGTTATTTTATTTTAGTCTTAAGTTCTATTAAAAATGAATGTCTTAAGGAGCAAATGTAATCAATTATGTTCATTGAGATGAATGATTCCTTGACGGAAAACTATTATATTAGGTAGTTTTTTATGTTGTCATATCTCATTCTTTAGGATAGAAAGAATAGCATAATTTCCTGTGAGACTAGTGCCTGGGAGAATGTTCTTGTATCCTTCAGCAATTTTGATTATTTCTCTATGCTTTATTATCTACAGGATATAATTAACAAGATTTTGTAAATAACTTTTGAACCGATGTCTTTATATTTAAACAAGAAAGAAAAATTATGCGTCAAGCATAGATTATAAAACACTTCCCAACTCATCCAGAATAATGTAACAAAACTTCATAGTTTAATATGTTAAAATATTATGTCTAATACAACCATATGGAAACACATTTGGAAACCCAATTTCAGCTGTTCCCATCTACAATAGGAAAATTATAAGATTTCTTTGAGAAGCACTGTATATGATGTATAGATTTGTAGCTATTAACTACGTGCATGCCAAAATTTAGTTCAGTTAAGAAATACATATATACTTTACTTGAAAATTCCCCTTCGGCAATTTCTGCTAATAAGGAGAATGGTACGTGAATTGTTTTGTGCAGCCCTATATATGAGGTATAGAATTTATATACAACGAGTAAAACGCGAAAAAACAACAAAACAGTTAAACTTAAAAGCACATGCCGAAATTGAAAACGCACTTCCAGCAGTTATTACTCAAAGACAGTACTGTAACCGATTTCTTTTGTGTGTCCCTGTAAATGAACGACAAATGCTATGAATACCCTATTCTATCGTAATCATCTTGCAGTGAAATTCATCTAGTGATTTACATAAGTTTAAATACATTTGAAACAGCGTAATGTCATTAAAATACTCTGCAAATGACATTTCCCCATATATCATAATATAATGGAATTCTTTTGGGTGGCCCTGTAAATGAACTATTTATCCCACATACTTCATATTCAATACCAAACATGGTTAGGTGAACCTAAATAAGGTTTACCAATTGCATGAAAATCAGAGAATATTTACGGGAGTTTGAGAGTGGACAGATGGACAGACAAACCGAATGCATAAACACTTTTCAGTTTTGTTGGAAAGTGTTAAAAAATGCTTCAAGATAAGATTGAAAATGTTAAAAATGTTTACAAATATAAAAATCAATAGAATATAAGGCTTTTGTTTTGTTTGGTGTGATTGAAAATGTGTGGTACGACTTTCGTTAAAAAGAGACTAATAATGTGAACGAAAATGTGTCTACAGTCTTTTAAAATAAAAGAAATAAAGAGTTCTATGCAGTAAATAGCTTTTATTTCGTTTTTATTATATTTCAGTTATTTACTTTTTAATTTCAAATATAACTTTTTATACATATTAGGAAGTTGACCAAAATTACTGAAAATAGCTCCATTAAGAGTCTTTATTTAAAAATAAAAAATAAAAGACGCCTTATCAAATAAGAGTGTGTTAAAACTAATTATAATGTGTGTGGTCAGTTACTGTTTGAAATGTGTAAATTTATATGGAACGCCCATGATGCCAAACATAACTGCAATAAATGGCCTAATAACTCAATTCAAAATCCATCGGAGTATTGTAGATAATTACGCGTAAAATTTGAAAAAGCCCACAAGTGTTTGTGTAAAATAAAACATTCTTAAAATGAAGAAAGAGACGAAATCATAACCATCAATAATATTTCAGTCGCATCGGTTTTAAGAAATTCAAATTTTGAAAAAGAAAAAACAATGAATTTAATTTATTTATTTGCATTACATGTCAAACAGTTTACTGCTTATTTTACCCTCACCAAACTCTTCAAAAATCACTCTCCTTGTAAATTCGTCCAAACATGCTATCGTCAAATACCAAAGGAACCAAGAGCAATCCCAGAAAAATGAAATGAAATGTTCAAGAATCTTATTAGGGAGTACTTTCACTTGAGACCAAGCAGAACTTTGTAAGTTCATTATTAGCCATGATTAAAAAAAAAAAAATTAAATTTACAAAAACTAAGTACATCTGGGCTATTTTTAGGGTTTCGTTCATCTGACGAAACCCTATTCGTCTCACTCCTTTGTCTGTCTGTCTGTCCGTCACAGAGCCCGTTCGCAGAAACTATACATGTTAGAGACTTGAAATTTTGGGTACTTATAGCTGAACACCTCACATCAAACAACGAAACATAAAATTTTGAAAAAGTTGGTAATTAACCTAATTACGGGCTAATTAAATTCTAAAATTAACCAATCAACCTTTTGAATGCAGGTGCAAATGCACGTTATCGAAATCCTCCTCAGTTTCTCCTAAGGGTTGCCAGTAAATTCGGCGGATGCTCCGTCAAATCAGTCGGTGCAGGGTTACCACGAAGTACTTTAAGCAATAAATGAAGTGGACCTTTAAAAAGCAAAATCGGATCTGCCGAAATATCGGTCGTACAAATTCGTAACAGGTGTGGAAATACGAGGAAAAAAATCTACTTTATTTTGGTTCCATTTCAAATTTCTGCGTAGGATAGAACGCAAAAAATCCACTAAAAATGGATGGATAAAAATTTAATTTCTGTGTTTTTAAAGACAATGAAAACAGATTTCCATTCACCGGAAGGCAGCTATCGTCATCTCTCGACATATCGGCGCGGGAGAAATTTAAGGGGAGGAAAGTCTAATACGAAATTTAAACTTTTTAAATATTAAATTTTTCGATTAAATTTTTTGACATCCGGGTTGGAAATTTCTCGCAGATTTCATACATACCCGGTTCAAAGAGATTGCTTCATTACGAGCTGAGATATTAATTATTATTTTATTAATTCCTTTTATTTCCATCAAATGCCAGATTAAGATGGAGGCACGTGCTTTTTTAACGGAGATTTCATTTAAATTAGGAAATCTAACAATTTGCGTGGGGTGTTTCGACGGCGCGCTATGTGATAAGTATTAATTATTCAATATGAAAAAGTTTATAAGTTTGCAATTTCAGGAAATATCTTAAATTATTGTTTAAGACCGCCACTCGATGTATTCGAAACTTTAAGATACTTTATAACACATAAGAAAAAGTGTAAAAAAGAATGGAGTGTGATATTTCGAGGAGTGGGGGGGGGGGGGAGGGACTAGATTTATTTATTAAATCTTAGCGTTTGTTATCGCAGAAAATGTTTTAAATTGTTGGTTAAGACTGCACCGCCACCCTCCCGACCATGTATCTACGGAGAGATTGCGCAAAGGAGTTTCGTTCAGATATGCTTTTGTTAAGAATAGAGTGCGCTCCCTGGTGGTGGGATGCGGAACTAACGTAACGCGATTTTGTTAAAATTAGGAAATATAACAAGGCGATCCGTTTGCAACTTTAAGATACTTCATGACACATAATAAAAAGCTTATAAAATAATGGTGCATGCAATTTCCTGTGAAGGGAGGGCGGGGGAGGGGCGCTGGATTTCTTTTTTAAAAATTAGCGTTTACGACCTTTTTAGATGTCGTTTTTTGAGCACTATGATATACTCAGACACGTGCTGCTTATGAAATATAAAAATGTCAAAATTTTAGTTACCACTATTTCCGAATAGTACTTTCAGCAAATTTCTTAATTTCTCGCTTAAGGCCGCCACCAACTCGAGTAACACATCCACTGATAGGTTGTTTAACAGAGTTTCGATCTGATACACTTTTGTTATGAATAGTGTGCGCTCCCTGGTGGTGGAATTTGCAACTAACATAACGCAATTTTGTTAAAATTATGAAATCTAACAAGTCGATCTGCTGGAAACTTTGACATAGTTCATAACACATAATAAAAAGCTTATAAAAGAATGCTCCGTGCAATTTCCTGGGGCGCCTACCTATCTCGGGTGCTATAGACCCGATCCCCTCGACTAATATACCTACGGACAGGTTGTAAAACGGAATTTCCTTTGGATAGAGGTTTGTGTAGAATAGAGTGCGTCCCCTGGTTGCGAAATGTGGAACTAACAGATTTCGCAAAAGGATAAAGTGTTTTAAAGGAATATTAAACGAAACTCTCTGTGCGATCTGTGATCACACTTACCTACTTGTTTCTTCTTCAGTTCAATTTTTAAAACTTTTTAGACAGCTTTTTAATACAGAGCGAAAATTTTAGAATTGATTTTCCTGGTAGGTAAATTTGTCAAGCTACACTTACGTTTATGAAGTTCACTTACAAAAAATTAAAAACTCTATCTTAAATTAGTAAAGAAACCTACAAATTTTAGCAACTAAACAACAAAACATGCCAAAAGGGCTATAAATCCACCAATGACAGTGTAATACGAAGCTTGGTAAAAATCAATAACCAAATATCGGAGAACCTTAAAAGACTGACTTCAACAAACTCAGAAACTGATACTGTTAAAATGGAACAAAATAGTAGATACCTTAAGCGAAATTAACTTTCAATATAAGTAACAAAGTATGATAAATAGTGTGCAGGGTGAAAACAAGAAATTTCAATTAGTGGATGTGTCGATTTTAATTTTTAAATATATTAATTGAAAGAGCTGGATAAATATAGCTCTGTAAATAGATTAAAATCAATTTACTTTGTTTATAATAAAGAGAAATATTATTGAGTCTTGAAACGATAAATTATAAATGTATGAGGAGTTATGTATTAATGTACAAACTATTTAATTATGAAATGTAACTTATTAAGCATTAGTTAAACTCGTTGTAAGCATACCATAATTGTATGTAGGACTAAATAAAGTATGTACTGACAGAGAAAAGAGGATACACCAAATTTAATACTCTTTAAAGTCTAAATAAGATAATTAAAAAAATTACATGTATCTTTGGTTAAGTTTAAAAAATATATTTCTAGAAAAGGTTATCTTTCAAAGCAACTATAATGTTAATATAATATATAATATATAATATATAATATTAATATTTAGCTTGAATTAAAATGCATTTTATGTTATTTAGATTGTTTATTATAAAATTAAAAATTTTTAAGTATTGGAACTAAAAATTATAAATGTATGAAGAGTTATGCATTAATCTACAAACTAATGCAAATACGCAATTTAACCTATTCATTGTAAACATAAGATCGAATCGTAGTAAACATATTACAATTGTATGCAATACCTGTATAAGTACTATATGCCGACATAGGGAGAGGGAAACTCAGGCGGAAGCGCCACATTTAATATACATTTTTTAAAAGTTGAAATAGTTTAATTAAAAACACATACATTTGTTCCTGTTTAAGTATTAGAACAATATTTCGTAAAGCTGGTGCATATAAAAGTAATTGAAATGATTAATATTATAGTTTTCACCAAATAAGGATTTAAAATGCTTTTTATATTACTTTAATTGTTTGCAATAAAATGAAATATTGAACGGTATGAACGCTAAATAAAGTATTGAAACGGTGAAATGTAAATGCATTAAGGGAACGGTGGACGTTTAAAAAAAAATTATCTTAATTTTGATAATAGAGATTTGAAATTTTGTGCAAATATACATTTCACTATAAGTATATAAAACACCTTAAAAGAAATTTTCAAACTTATTATAATTTTATGATCTTTTAAAAAATTAAAAATTTTAAAACTAAGTTTTAAAATGCTCCTTGCGTCTTAATTTTTTAGATATATCCTCAATTTTGCATTTTAATCACGTAAAACTCTATTACGAACAAATCTGTAAGTATCGATTTTTTAATTCCTTGAATAGTTAATTTTTAAGAGATGTTTTTCTGAATTCAATATCTATTTTCATCAAAATTCTGCCTTATAATAAGTTAAAAACCAAATTTAATTTTCTTAATGAAGTCGAATTTTAAAATGCATTCACAATTTCTTTTTAAGCAATTTCAGGATTCTTCCTTATCTCAGTTTCATGAGTTTTGATAAAAAATTAAGTAGGAAGGAGCATTTCAAAAATTAAAAAAAAAGCTGAAACATCAGTATTGGGAAAAACAGATTTAAAGTATATTAAAAGGTCAAAAAATTGTTTGTGAACAAAATTAAAACACTTGTAACTTTGTGTAAAGTATTCGCATCTGCATGCGGTTTTCCACGAATGACGTAGTACAAATTGGGGAATAATAATACACACACACACACAAAAAGTCGCTTTTTTAAAAGGTTAAATAATTCAATTAAATATCTACAAATCTTTCTACCTAGTTAAACTTTTAAAAAACATTCGTGGAACGATATTACCTCTGAAAGCAATAGAAAATATTCATAAAGTGGTTATTTCATCCAATATGGATTTAAAATGCTCTTTATATTATTTAAATTGTTTATAATAAAATGAAATATTCTTACTGAAATAATGAATCATAAATGTATGAAGATATGTGTATTAATCCACAAACCAGGGGTACATTCGCAAATTTTTGTGTACCAGAAAGTTTGATTTTATATTACAGTAAACCGCAAGAATATCCAATGATCTGAATTTTTCCAACTGAATGAAAAAATGCCCATGCCGGAAGTCGAATCCAAGATCTTTGAGTTTAGTTGCCAACGCTCTGCCAATTGAGCTACCTGGGCGCTAACACATTTCACTCAGCTAACCTAAGTGGCAGTAGCATCTGTACAGCACACTGAAGGTAATAAAACTCCATATAACGATGTATACGTAGATACAATGACCAGATACCTGACCAGATTCTATTGTCAGTGGGATTAGCTGAGTGAAATATATTGCGGTTGTCGGGCCCGGTATTTCAATAGGTAGAGCGCTTCCAATTTAAGTCAAAGGTGTCTGAATTGACTCCCGACCAGGACATTTTTTCCTTCAGTTGGAAAAATTAAGTTCGCATATCTTTACAAATCAGTTTGATTGAATTTTAAGTAACAGAACGCTAGAATATGGTTCCACAATCCATAGGTGATTTCTACATGGTTTTGTTCATTCATGGTAATAGATTGAGATTCATTGCGATGTTTGTTTTGATACGAAGGAAACGTTATCTTTTCGATATCAAATAAAGTGGAACACGGTTAAATTTAATACATTGGTTTTATCACAGTTTGTCCCGATAAAGAGGCTTTCAGAATTATCAGAAGTATATTGTATTTTTCGAAATTTTTTTTAACATTTAAATAGCTGTCCCAGTAAAAGGTGTTACAAATAACTGGAATCTACTGTATTTAATTCTTCTTCATGTATTAAAGTTGTAAGTGACTTATTTTGTTATCGATTTGCCTTCGGATGTAAATGCAGTTATACTTTTCATACATTATGATTTTTAAAATTTATTGGATTATAATTTGCTAATAACATATCAATAAAAGTGAAGTAAGCTTAGAAACAATCCAAACCATCGTAATATAATATTAAAAAAATAGTTGTTGATTTTGTTTTGAAGCGGTAACGCTGAAATATGAGTTAAATAGCTACATAATTTTTAACCCCGGAATTGACAGAGGGTGTTTACACATTTTTTTCATCGTATCGGGGTCCAGAAAAAGTACTAAGTTTGCTTGGGAACTAAACACTGAGGATCTGGCGTTAGGTTGACCACTTGACCGGGGACGTATACTGTATAGCACCTCAGAGCTCGTACTCAAGAAAACAGGACAGGCTGGGCCAAAGGTTTAGTTTTTTATTTACACATTTTTAGGAAGATTTCTATAAAGATTTTTAAAAAAGCAAATATTTTGTTGGAACATTTCTAGCAAGAGTATATTATTTGGAATTAAAACTATCGTCTATATAAATGATGTCTAGAAGACATGACTAAAAAAATAATGAAAAAGCAAAGTTTAAAGAAAAAAAAAGATTGAAAGTTGGGTCTAAAAAAATCGTTTAATATCAAATTTTCAATCTTATAATTTGGGCTTATTTATCATTTTTTAATAATTTAATTTTCATATGTAAATTACTCAAGTGACTACGCATGATATGTTAATGGAAATCCTTCTCTGTTATACTAAATACATCATAACGTGTTTCTGAAAATTAAAATTTAAAAACTGTATGCGTGATAGCCTGGGAGAATATATAAAATTGCAAAATGTTAGTTTGAAAAACAACAATACGAACTTCAGATTTTAACTGCGCCCTTAAATAATTAGTTTAGTTATGTGAAGTGAAAGTTATATAAAATATGGAAATTATGCCGTCAAGTCCTTTACGCATAAATTTTTAATACGGGAATTATATAATTTTTACTGTGGGAGAGAAAGATTTTTATCAACATATTATATGCAAGCATTTGGCTAATTTACATACTAAAACTAAATTAATATAAAATAGTAAATACCAGAATATAAGTTTTGAAAATTTATAGCGCGCCATTGTTTATGCAAAACATGCAATCTTTTACCCCATTTTTAACTTTTTAAAAGTTATTTTATGCAGATATAACTTACTGGGTAAATGGTTTTGTTAAGTCCATTTTAGTGGATTTTAAGTCACTTAAAAGTGACTTAAAATCTTCTTTTTCCCTCTCATAATGTATTATTTATTTTTAATTTAGTACTTTTTAAATCTATTCGCAGATTCTGTTCCAAAGGGTAATCTCGTTTAATTATAGTTACGTTTGATAAATAACTCTTACAGGGAATAAACTGCCAACAAAAAGTTAATCATGTCCATAGACACAAAATTAATAGCTTTTAAATAGCTCAGAAACAACAGCAGCTAATATTACAATCAATATATATACATATACCGGGTGTCCTAAAAAGGACTGACTGATTTTAAAATTCAATAACTTGTAAACGGTGACAGATATTTAAAAACTTCTTGCAGGAGGGTTATGCATAAGGTCAAAAGTTTTTTCTTTTACTGTGATTTTCAATTTTAGTTCTAATTACAAACAATAGATGGCGCTGCGATCAATAGACGCTAAATTCAGGCTCGGTTTTTGGTACTTCGTGGCCCGCTCAACACATTCCCATCTCCTTTTTCCGCATGAAACAAGAGAAATGACCAAAATTCGAGCTTGTATTTAGCGACTATTGCTTACAGCGCCATCTATTGTTTGTAATTCGAACTAAAATCGAAAATCACTGTAATAAAACTTTTGACCTTATGCATAACCCTGCTGCAAGAAATTTTTAAATATCTGTCACAGTTTGCAATGAATTGAATTTTAAAATCAGTCAGTCCTTTTTAGGACACCCGGTATATAATACGAAAGAGAAGCTTTTTAACCGTTTTATACATAGCAATTACTTGCAAGTGATCTATGTAAAATGTATATTTTTTAAATAGCTGTAAAAAACATTAACGTAAAGATAACATCATCAGTTCCGTGGACGATATTAAAACAGGTAAAATTTAAAAATTGTAAAAATTAAATAAAATAACATGTAGTATCATTTACAAAAAAAAAAAAAAAAAAAAAAAAAAAAAAAAAAAAAAAAGCATTATTCAATTTAGTCTAATATTTAATGTGTGGGAAATAGTTTACGGGGGGTGGGGTTGTGTCAACTCCATGAACATCATGATCAAGAACATGGAATCTGGATATGTAAAAAAGTAATTTTAATAAAATAGTTCTCATAAACTGGGAGATTACTGGGATGATGTTAGTCCAAAGCAATATTAAAAATATATATATATCAAAAAACTGAGAAAAAAAGGGACTGAAAATGTTTTGTTCTGAAAAAATGACTTATATCAAACAAAAACAAAGCTTCAGTTTTACATAAATATTTCAGAGTACTTATTTTTCTCTATACTAAATTTTTTATCAGGAAAATTTGAGAGTTCCTGCCCCAAAACAAAAGGCGGGAATAAAATCAGTTTGTTACATTCAGGCATGAGCCGGGCGTTGCCTGGCTTATTCTCACAAACAGTCACGTAACTCAACACCTCTAAGGAATATTGATTAAATTTCAATGTCGCTGATGCGAAACATAAGTTTAGACAAAAATAAAGGCTTCTTTTACTTGTGAAACATAAATAAAATAAAAGGTGAGCATGAGTTACATTGTTGTTTATAAGAAGTCCTATAAAGAAAGGGGAAATAAAATAGTATTTGAAATAGATCTTAACTCTTCAAGTTCCCAAATAGCATTTAACGAAAAAGTTTTTCTTTTTTTAATAGTTTTAATTATTTAGCCTCTAAATAAGACAAATATATAAAATTTTAATGAGGGTTGGGGGGAAGTGGTTATTTGGTTGGTTATTAATAGTACCACTCACTGAATTGCATTGGTCACAGGAGCAAAAATTTTGACAATTTTCATGCACAAGGCTTCTAAAACTATTCTACTAAAGATAAATCGTTAAAAAATATCAAAGCTCACTTTTACAAGTCATGGTAAACACAAATCTTAGCCAATGTTGAACTGTAGCGGATGAAAATAGCACGGAGTAATGTGGAAAGTTAAAAAACAGCTTCAGGTTATATCAGCAAGTGTTGATTATGTATCAACACTTTTGTAACCAGAAGACTACAATGTACTCTGGAATTACTGCTAGTGTTTTTCTTCTAAGGGTTATTTTTATAGATATTTTAAAAATATATAGCACAAAATGTGCTTCTACAAGTTTTAGTTTTGAGAAACAAATTGTTGTAAATATTGTTGTTAAAATTATCGACTCTAGGAATCGCAGAGCCTATTTGTAGGCAAGAGAAAACATACATTTGTATATCAGTATATTCATTTATTGTATATACCAGGTGTCCTAAAATAGTCTGTTAAAATTCAGTAACGTGCAAACGGTGACAGTTGTTAAAGAAATTCTTGCAGGAATGTATTGCGTTATGATTTGATTTACTGTAATTCATGGTTATACGTCCGATTACCAGCGATAGATGGAGCTGTGAGCAGTAGACGTCCAATCGAGGTAGAAACTGAAATACCTCAGCCATGGCGCCAACAAAGGAAGTCATATTCGTCGGTACAAATTTGTTCTTATAGTCCTAATTCTGAACTTAATCTATACATATTTGTAAAATATTATTTTTGAATCCGAATCCAGCGATATCCAACTGATACCGACTGAATTCAAATTCGGGCCTAAAAACATGATTATACAGGCGAATGAGACCCACTTCATACTATTTTCTATTTTTGCCTCGATTCAGTGCCTACTGCTTGCAACACCAGCTATTGCTCATATTTGAATCTAAAACCGAGAATCGCAGTAAAAAAAATTGGCGTCATAGATTATTCTCCAGCAAGAATTCTTTTTATCAACTTTCACCATTTACAATTTATTAAATTTTAAAATCAGTCAGTCCATTTTGGGACACCCGGTAAGTATATTCTTGTCTATTTCTGCAAAAGAAGAATATATTTTATATAATACTACATAAAATTAATACGTACGCACAATTATGCGGGATTTTGCCCTCTACGACTGCGCTTGCCAAACCTTATACAGCCCGCGATTTCTAAAAACACGCCAATTTGCTCTTCTTTGTTTAATTTCCTTACATTATGACATTAAATTTATTTTAAGCGTAAAATTGGGCAAAAGATTGTGAATGTTTTGAAGCTTTTAAATAGCGCTTTTAGAAATATATTATAAATCACGTTTTTCTTTAAAATATATTACCTAATTTTAAAGAATCATATGTCTACATATGAATGTAAAACAACTATGCGTTATCATGTGAGACTAACTGCAGCATCTCTAGTAGTGAAATTCCAAAATTATCGACCTTATTTCTAAACCTATGAGAGATAGCGAAAAAGCTAAATAGAAAATGGACGTTACTCATGTGATGACAAAGTAGATATATAAAAGGAAAACACCAATAAGCATGCAGAATGTTTTAAGACTGCTTCCCCTTCGTCCAATAAACAGTCATTTTCGGAGGCTATATACTTACAGAGTCGTGGCTTTTGCCATTCCTGGGTAAAGTCCATTGTGCAGCGTCTTCTATTTAGTATGAAATGAAGCCTTACATGTAAAAAGAACTTTATCAAAATCCCTGAAATGTAAGTTTTTCGAAATTCGATCAACGAAATAAATATGCGATAATCGTGTACAAAAGTGCGGCATTATAAGACAGGGGCATAATTATTAATAAAACTAATACATGTAATCAAGCTACAGTTAAATTAAGCAAACAAAGTTGAGTATGTTCAATGTATCCACCACCGGCAGCAATATGCGTGCATGCTGCTGAAGGTTTGTACACTGAGCATACTTAATTTATTAAAATAAATTGTACCTTGCTTATTACTTGTGTTATATTTACCAAGCAATCCGACACGGTCTACCCGGATTACAGATGCCCCGTGTACTGCCCGGTGTGCATAACGTAAATGAAAATTCATTTTAACGCTAGATTACCATCCGCAATAAACTTACGTTATTATACTGTTGTTCTATTTGTTAGATCACGTAAGATAATTTATATATTTATGTACTTTATATAGCAATATTTAGAGGGAAAATAGTTAGTAATTAACTAGAAATGGTTGTTCTTTTGCCTTTAATCACAAAAACTAAAAAGAAAAGTACCAAATTGGTGTCTATAAAGACGCCTTTGCAATAAAAAAAAACTCACTGTACCTTAAAGGCACAACGACAGTAATCGAGCGTGAATTTATTGTTTTAATAGATATTTTGCATTTAGTATATTTCTTTGTTCTCCGCTAACTCACCAAAAAAAAGAAATTTTTGGTATTATCCGATGATCCTCCATGCCCGTGGTCAATCGCGAGAACACTATTTTTACTATTTATAGCAACGTGTGTTGTTCTGATTATTTCAGTGTTTGAGCTAGTACTTTGTTTACATATCTGTTGAATTCATGTTGTATTTATTTATTAATTTGTGAATTTTAAATTTTGTTTTGAAATTTCGTTTTGAAATATTACACAGAAATAAACGCTGAATTATTTACATTGTTTTACGTTCAAACGGCTTAATATTCCGTAATTGTACGAAATAATCGTACGAAATTTTAAAAATATTCATGCTTGAAAATTATTTATAAAACCATAAAAATTCAGTAAACTGAGGTACAGTTTTTACACAGATTGCATTTGGAAGTACAGTGGTGGAAAAAAAAAAAGTAAACACCCCCTACTAACTCCTCAACAAATCATCATAGAAGAAAGTTACTGGTACCGAACGATTGGAAATAAAGTCTACTTTTAAATGATGTATATAAAATTTTCTTAGGGGTCATCTACATATTAAAACGAATCCAAACTTCATTTTTTTCCATAACAATACCCAATTTTAACGAGATATTTCAAATCTTCGGTTCAAACTATGCCTAGACACCAAATTTCAAGTCATTTGAATGATAAGTTTTTGAATTATAAACATTCAAAATTTAGTGCTTCTAATGTTAAATTACATTTTCATATTTTTATTTATATCTCCTGAAATTATGCTCCTAATGTGCTATTTTTTTTTTTTTTTTTGTAGTTATAATACTAATATACCCAAACATAAATAAGCTGAATTTGCAATTTTTATAATTTTATGATATGAATTATGAAATTAATATTCGAAAAAATTATGAATTGCAACCTACAATTTTTTTGATGGATTTAGATTTATTAAGTCCTGCTTTATGGAAATTCAAAAATTTCACATTTTTCTTCCAAGTAGTTTTCAAATTATGCTTAAAAAACGGCAAAATGATGGTTTAAGGGGCCGTCTATGATGAAAGTGAGTAGACATTTTGAAATTTATTTTGCCGTACTGTAATCTAACACGCTTCATTGACACCTTGAGTGGCACTTAAGGTGCCTTGATCAAGGAAGGGGCTCTCTCGGTTAACAATCCAGTACGGAGCTTCAATTTGGATACAGCCCTTAAAATACGCTCGTTTTAAAATAATTAATTTCTCGGAAACTTACGGTACGAATTGCATAAAAATTCGTTTTTAGGCTAATTGAAGGGTGTAGACTTCATTTATGCTGTCAGAATTGGGTACTGCTATTGAAAAAAACAAAGTTATGGTTCGTTTTAATATGTAGATGGCCTCCTAAGCAAATTTTATATACATCATTTAAAAGTAGACTTTATTTCCAATCGTTCGGTACCAGTAACTTTCTTCTACGATAATTTGTTGAGGAATTAGTAGGGGTTGTTTACTTTTTTTTTTCCACGACTGTACATTTCCTTTTCTATTCGAAGTTGTGTAAAAATTGAGATTGCGCGATGTTTGGAAGTTAAAAAGAATTGCAGTAAATGCGAAATTTATTGGATAGATCGTTGCCATCGTCAATATGACGCCAGCGTTATTCACGGACATGTTTTTTCTTCAGAATATTTATGTGTAAATTTGCATCTGCTTATAATACCATATTTTTACATGTGATTTGTGCATATTTAAGAGAGTGAATGGATAGCGAAAAATTACATTTCAGTGCTTCTAATAATGTTTTTTTTTTACATGCAAAACATCATTTCCTTCTAAATTGATACGATAAAGAATAGTTTAATAAAATATTAATATAATAGTAATTAATATAATAGTAAAATTGATACTTTTGAAACTGACTTTCCTTCGATATCTCCAAATAGCTTTCGAGATCTTCCAAATTTTGAAGTACGGGTTACTAGAATCACTCTCATATAACAGTGAACGTGAAATTTCCAGTAACTAGGCACTTGTTCCCCAACCCTAGCTTTATCCGTTTGAAAGTTATTTGAGTGTTTTCTTCTTTCAGTTCACACCTTGTGTAAAGGTAGTGCTAAGAAAAATTGAATGCTTCCCAACAAAAACACCACTTCTTCAAAATTCAAAATTTTCAGGAAGAAAAAATGACATTTCTAAACATAATTTATATCTGTGGACAACAAAGTATTTCTGTCCCATATAATGATGATTTGGCATATTTCCGTAACGTTCTGTGTACCATCGAGAGAAACAATGCTGTGCTGTCAGTGCATTTTATGATTTATGGAGAAGAGCATATTACCCGACTGAAAAGAAGGGTTATATGTTTCACGCGTATCTGTGTATGTGGATTTCTTTATACCCTCGAAACATCCCAACGGCTGGATGGATTTTAATGAATGAGGTCTCTATCAATTCGTCTTAACGGCCCGATGGTTATAGGCTAGGTTTTGTTTTTTTTAATTCAAAATAGCGGCCGTAAAATACAAAATGGCGGTAGAGACAAAAAAAAACAATTACGCACCCTATTGAGTGGCCTATCATTGGATAGGTCTTTCAAAATGAAGACGATGTTTCATTGACTATTTTACAGTCAGAAGCTCCGTTAAAATATTATACAACCTGGAAGTTGTGTATGTATTGTGGATCTCTAGCTTTACTGCAACTCTAATCATTATAGACATCTATAGACCTCATCAAAACAGTGTTTATAGATAGGAACTAACAATTAAACACAACTTAAAAGTCATCAATACAAGTAAATAAAAAAAATAGGTAAGTAATATAAACAAGTAATATAAAAAAATATTTTAAGTCAATTCCTACTTAGGTCAATAAGAGACTTTTTTTTTCTTCCATTCTTCTTTCCTACTGAGTGGCACTTAAAATGCCTTGATCAAGAAGAGGGCTCTCTCGGTCTTAAAATACTTTGATCAAGAAGAGGGCTCTCTCGATTATTGAAAATTAATTAATTTAATTTAATTAATGAATTAATATTTGAAAAAAAACTGTATTAACATCAAATGTCATCCAATAAAAGTTTTAAAAAATTTATTTGAGCTTGATTGGATGAATAATAAGTATTTTATTAACGATTGAAAATTTGAACAAGATATATATAGCGAGAGTGTGAGCTAATAGTAGGAATTGAAAAAAAAAAATAGTTTCACATTGATGAGAAATAATTAATTAGTTCGCTTTTTACGCAGTCGGGTTTTTTGATTTTTAAAAATTTAATTGTTTATTTTGTTTAAATTATTCAATTTTGAATTATATTTACCTTTATTGTTTTACTGTCAAATGTGAGAGTGGTGTTCTTTAATCCATTGTATGCCGGGTTATCATGTAGGACACATGATTTTGAATTTTTCTTCTTCGTTACATTGCTATATTTGGGTTGTACGATGAGTCTGTTTTTATAAGTCATGCTGAAAAAAATGGCCTCGTACATTTTACTACAGTACTCGACGTGCAAGAATTTAACAAACTAGGGGGGCTCCTACCCCTGCTCGCTACGCTCACCAATCCCTCTCTTAATCAGTTCGCGATTCCATTCGGTATCGCAATGTAATCCCCATTTTCTAGCCAACCCCAAATGTAATTGTTTTGAGTTTCCATTCTGGACCGCTTCGCGATCCCTTATTTTCTATGCATTCAATTGTTAGATTCCACTTGGTAAAAATGCGCTCTTCTCCAACTCCTGACAATTTTATTTCCTTATCTCTAAGCACATAATCATTTGAGCTCACAGAGTTTCATAATTATAAGAATTATTAAATATAAAATTATTAAAAAAGTAAAATTTATAATTTATTTGAATAATTACAGATGAAATAGATTTATAATTAAATAAAATTAATAGAAAATTTAAAATTAAAATATTGTAAATTTTAAAAATATGTTAAAAAAGTAACAAATTTATTAATGTTATTTAGATTCCCCCCCCCCCCTTATCTTTGTAATATAGTCGCTAATTTGTAGTTACAGTAAATAATCTTATATCAATCTCCTCTGCTCTGTAATTTCCACTTCGCCGCCTTTTCTCCGCCAACATTTAGGTGTAAAATTATATATATAATGTTACCAATATCGTAAATATTTAGTGTTTGTGCTTAAAAGTAATGTAAATAGTTCAATTAAGCTCTATTCATAAGCTAATATTAGTTTTTCTTGCATTGAAATATCTCAATTTGTTGATCTTCTGCAAGCAAGTAAACCCTATTGGATTTCACTGGGAGCCTATGGAAATTTGGCGAAATACTGGAAATAGCACCAAGTTCGCGTCACTTTTGGCGACTAATTTTGGTCGACAAACTTGGCGACGTTTGGCGACAGAGCTGCTCCCCCTGGCAACCCCCCTTACTGCGTCAGAAAGCTCTGATCAATCAGATGCGTTTCGCGGTATCTACGCAGATTTTCATTGGTCTATTTCCAAAGCGTTACTTTTTTTATATATAGAGAAGGATAAAGATTTTCTTGAGCAAGATTCGTCACGTAAGCCTTTGTTCCGTACTTTCCACCACAGTGAAAAAAACACTATTTTTCTTATCCAACATATTTCATTTACAGTTCCCATTCAAAACTTTTGCTACTATGAGATACCTATGATTTCAGTCGAAAAATCGAAATGGTGACATTGTAACGGGTAACTTAATTGTAGAGATATCATCAATATGGAAGTCCCTTTAGAATACCGGCAAGTTGTACCAAATAAACTAAAATAATTCTAAACCTACAATGTTGGTATTTTGTTTATTAATTATTGTTTTTAGACTTCTTGGCCTAATGCATAATTGAAACACAAGTATAAAAATACTTCATTAGTTTTGTTTTGAACTACAGTGGTACTACAGTGGCTGTAATTAAAAAATAATAATAAAATTAGTATACAGAAAATAATTTTTCTCATTCTGTGTGACCCTTTTAGTTAGAAAATATTAAATTTAATGTTGGGATTTGCCACTTTTAAAGTATGCAATAAAGGATTAATTTATAGACACGATTCTGACAAATGAAATTGGGATAAAATGTGTCTAAACAAGAAGTTGTGTTTGTGTGAAAAATGTCGGACGCATCCGCATTCATATTAAATTTAATGTTGGGATTTGCCACTTTTATAGTACGCAATAAAGGATTAATTCATAGACACGATTCTGACAAACGAAATTGGGGTAAAATGTGTCTAAACAAGAAGTTGTGTTTGTATGAAAAATGCCGGACGCATCTGCTTCTAGAATGTTTTAAAACTTATCACTCATGGTATTATATAGGGCAAGACGGTCATATCCGACCTATAGCATATTTTGATTAATATTGACTAAAATTCACGAAAACCTTGAATATACTAATAAATACATGTGAAATAAAGAATAATTGAAGCAAAAAATTGAGTTTTTTAATTTGTTCTTACCCTGGCCTAAACTAGGTTAAGTTACGGCACTTAATATCATATCTCTTTGTTTACCATTTTTTTCGGTCTAGAAGTTATTTCATTTGACATAAACCATAACAGAATGAGCATGGGATTGTTATATGATTTAATTTTAATAAATAATATGTATAAAAGCAATTTTAGAAAACATTCTTTTATAGGAATTGACTGTTCATCTTGAAAAGCGTGCATAATTTTTCGATTGCATTTAATACAATTAGATTGCATTTCTCAAACAATACATTAATTTGATGTTGCCACCGAACTCGATCATGAAAAACTAGCCGCCTCTGACGACCAGTTTGGTTTCCTTTAGATTTAGATATAAACTAAGGATTGAACTATGTTGCTTTTATTATGTTACTATTATTATGTTATATGAACGCGACTGGCCATTGACAATAGTAAATATGATTGTCGATTAACAAAATTATGTCAAACTGTGATTGGCTTATAGGAGCGAGTTATTTTTCTGGAGGTCTTCAAAATCCATCCCTGAAGAACTTGGTTTGCGATTGATTACCTTCATCGTTTGATAATTTATTACTCACAATGAACGAATGTCTTGTGTTTGCTTACTTTAATGAAAAAAGAGATTGGACTTTCAACCTAATTTCAACTGAAGTTTTCTCAGAATATATACACATTTCAATGTAACTCATCTCTCAAACATTACTTTTTAACGATCTTTCTAAAACTGTAATTTTCATGCAGTTTTATTCGAAAAAATAATTTTAATTAAAAATGGCCGCTTGGCATATCTAAATTGAAGCGATCAGCCCGTAACTGTTGATGACAGTAACATAATTTATAGGCTATTATGAAAATTTCGCTGCTTTTTTTACGCTTCGTAGAAAGCAAAAGCAAGTGAATTTATTTAAAAAAAGTATAATTTGTTATTTGTTCCTTTTTTAAGATAGGGCAACAAAAAAGAAAAAAGTGAAACACTTTAAACTATCTTTTTAGAATTTCTAAATAGATAACAACAGATTTCTTCTCAACGCATAATCGTAAATAAATTAATATTAAACTATCACTAGACAAAAGCGTACATTAAAAAAATATTTCACTATTTATAATTAATTTTCTAATTTTTAGCTTTTAAAAGGTTTCATTGTTGCAGTTTCAGAGCCATTTGGCATATTTGGGTGGACATTTATTGGCGCATGATTAAATCCATTGTTATTTTACTTCGTATACAATTGTACGAGTGAAGATAATATTTGGCGATTTATCACCTGTGCGAGCTAACGAAAAAATTCCTTAAAATAATTTATTAATTTATAAGTAAGCTCTAAATGTATTAAAATGTTCTATTGTCATCGGAAATATACCTGATAACATATTTTTTTTTTTTTTTTTTTTTTTTTATATATAATTGTAGCCTATAAGGAAGTGGGTTAAAAATCGATTACAAAAATCATGTTGAGTTTATTAAAAGAGTGTAAAAACAGTGTGTAAGCTTTACCGTTCCATACCGAGTTAAATTCACTTTTTACTTTCTTCTATCTTTACAAGAAGAAAGTATTGGATTCGTGAAAATTTTCAACTTTCGGTTTTCGATAGATTTACACATTTTAGGGGTCAGAGATTCCGAAAAACATGTTTTTACAAAATGTCTATCTGTGAGTCTGTTTGTCGGTATGTGACACAAATTTTGTGGGCGCTCTATCTCAAGAACTAATCCACGGAATTTAATAAAAAATTATATTCAGTTAGTCCCTGATATAAATTGGTGCTGATTAGTTTTTGGGGAAAATCGCTCAACAGGTGGCGCTGCTATGCAGCATTTTTCACGATTTCCGCAATAGCTCAATCTCCAGAACTAATGCAAGGATTTTCATCAAACTTTTGATTCAGTTAGTCCCTGACATGAATTGAAGTTTTATACATTTTGATGTAAATCGCTCAACAGGTGGCGCTGTAAAGTGCATTTTTAAAGATTTCCGCAATAGTTCTATCTCAATAACTAATGCTTGGATTTTCAACAAACTTCATATTCAGGTAAACCTTGATATTAGTTAGTACTGTTTATGTTTTGGTGCAAATCGCTCAACAGGTGGCTCTACTATACTGTATTTTTCAGAATTTCCACTATAGCTGTATCTCAAGAACTATGCACGAATTTTCATCAAACTTCAAAATCAGATAGTCCTTGACGTGAATTGGCATTTCATACATTTTGGTGTAAATCGCTCAACACGTGGCGCTGCTATGCTGTATTTTTTAGAATTTCTACTATAGGTGCATCTCAAGAACTAATGCACTAATTTTCATCAAACTTCAGAATCAGTTGGTCCTTGACATGAAAGGACATTTTATACATTTTGGTGTAAATCGCTCGACAGGTGGGGCTGCTATGCTGCTTTTTTGTGATTTTCGCACAAGCTCTATCTCAAGAGCTAATGCTTGGATTTTCGATGAGCTTCAGATTCAGGTACACCTTCATATGAATTAGTGCTCTTTATGCTTTGGTGCAAATCGCGCAACAGGTGGCGCTACTATGCCAAATTTTTCAGAATTTCCACTATTGCTCTATCTCAATAATTAATGCACGCATTTTCATCAAACTTCAGATTCAGGTATACCTTGATATCAATTAGTGCTATTTATTTTTTGCTGTAAATAGCCCAGCAGATGGCGCTGCTATGCTACATTATTCAGAATTTCCGCTATAACTGTATCTCAAGAATTAATGCACGAATTTTCATCAAACTTCAAATTCAGATATACTTTGATATGAATTCGTGATAAATTTATGTAATTTCTTGTACTATTTAAATTATTTCATTGACGTGATTTATATAGAAGAAAATTTTGTGATGGCCACAACATACTAGTTATGATTATTATTAGAGTGTAACACATTAGTAATTTTTCCCCGTATACTGTTGAAATTTTCTGCTAAATAAAATTTAATTGTGTAGATTAATTTTACGAGTCAAATTAACTTTTCATTTGTATCTACAGATTTCATATTGGTTAAAATAATTGCTTATTTTATTAAAATAATATTCAAATTTTTGTAAGTATTTCATTTCAACAAAAGTCTTCAGCCTGAATATAAAAGAACTTCAGCCTGAATATAAACAACGTAAGTTCGATCCTTCATTTATAATCCTTTGATTTGCGTAAGGTAATTCAAGGCTGTTTATTTGTTTTATCAAGGAAGATTCTTAGTAAATGCAATTTTACTTATGACAAAGTGCATACGTTATAAAAGAAACTTTTTTAATTACCATTCTTTTAACTACATTAAATGAAAACTGATTACTTTAAAATATTCTCAGATGTCCAGTGGTATATAATTTATCTAAGAACAGAGAAAATATTACTAATTTAATTAACTATGCAGAACTTATAGTTATATTACAACTTTACTAATATTACAACTTTAATTATTCATATGTATGCCAAACTTATTTAAACAAGAAATACAATTCTGCCTTTTATAAATTACAGGTTATATTTGAACTATTTCTGTTATTAGTGTTCTGTTATATTGTTTGAGGAATTTAATTAATGTTGGAAAGTTTGGTTTTACAGAATAATTAAGTGAAATATCAATTCCAAATGCACAAACGTTACAAATACTTCTTTTTTCACAGTACAGTAAAACCTCCCTAAAGCGACCACGTTCCATTTCAATAAAAATTGGTCCCTCCGAGAGGTGGTCTCTTAATGGAGGCCATGTTTAAATCTAGGTTTAAATTGTTGAAAAGGGGTAACAATTAATGTTACTAAAATTTATTTTCTACATTAGGAAAAAATATGAAAATTTAGTACCAAAACAAAGTTTTAAAAGCTGACGTTTGCTTTGATTTTACGGTTTTATCTTCTATAACTTTTATTTCCAAGTCCTTTCGAAGTTCACTAAATAAATGTAATTTTTGTTTCTGGACGGGAACAAATTATGACGATTTCATTAATTTATCTATTTCTTTGGGAATTTTCTGCCAGAATAGGACAGGGGAGTTTATTGACCGTCATCCATACTTTGCCATCAGAGTTAAATTCATTGCCTAAAAAGTCACAAAGGGGTTTAAACATTTAAACGTTGCCGGAATAAATAAAAATTCTAAACTTAGTTTAGGAGTTTGATGAATAATGTTCTCTCTCGAATTATTATTCTAATAAAACCTTCTTCAAGCGACCAAGAAAAAAACGGAATTTTTTTCATTTTCGTCAAAGAAAATGGTCACTCAGGGAGGGAGTTCAACTGGGGTGGTCTCTGAATAGAGGTAAAATTAGTATTGAGCCTATGGAAATAAATTTCGTTTCATGAAAAAATGGTCGTTCATGGAGGTGGTCGCACAGGGAGGTTTCACTGTATATTATTGTTCATACCGTATAAGAATAAAATATTACATTCTAGAAATTTTCGACTTCCTGAATTTTATGGATTTGCACATCCTGAATTCGATTTAACTATTTTGTAACGATTTTATTTTTTGGATACTGTAACTTTAGAGATAATGCATGTAATTCAATGCACCTTCATATTTTGTTAGACATTGTCATACATTCATTTAGTGATTAGCGTTTTTTGGTGTATATCGCACTACAGGTGGTGCTGCTAAGCAATGCTTTTCCCGATGTACATGATAGATATATCTCGATATCCATGGAATGGACTTGCAGAAAACTTAATATGCAAGATACTTATTGTGCGGAATTTATACTCATATTTATATTCAATAAATATCGGCATTAATTACTCAACAAGTAATATTGCTCTGCTGTACTTGTAAGATGCTTATTGTGCAAAATTTATATTCATTAAATCAGGGCATGAAATTTCATTTGAAAAGGTACTAGCCAGACTAAAATTTTTGCTCGCCACTATTTTACATTCATTCAGACAGCAGAGTGGGACACCACACCTGCCAGAAAATGAATTACTTATGACAAACTGAATTTAAGTTGACCATTGTTAGAAGGAGCTGCCTGCTAAATCCAGAATATTTTACATTCATAAAAACTATGGAATTTTTTTTTTTAATGTTAACAGATGTAGTATGAAGAACTTTCTGGTGACCGAAATCATAAAAGAATGTAGAAATTGAAAAATCAAAACATATTTAATGCAAAATAAAAAAATAACTCAAAATAAGGTTGACATAAGCTTTCACTGGTTACAGAAATTGTCACATACCACTAAAAAGTCATGAAAGAAAAAGTTTCTGTACTTTTAGAACTTCATGTTTGTATAGTGCTACTTTTTCATTGAAATACCACATGGCAAATGCAGCTGTAGGGTCAAACTGTGTCAGAGTGGGTCCATTAATTGAAATTTTGAGCAAATCATCCAGTGTCTCAGTCTTCAGAAAGTTCTTGTACGCAATTTTGAGACTGTTGTGACAGCTGAAGCCTCTCACACGAAGCTGTGCTCATTGGGAGAACACCACAAAATGTTAGAATCTGGAACAAATTGCGGGAATCTTGCTGAACACTTTTCACCGTAAAACTTCTCCAACATATATTTCAGTGTTATTGAAGGGGACATAAACTTGAATTCTGCGCACTCTGCCAATACAATATCCACTTTTTCATGAAAGAGACTTGAGTTGAAATACGTGAAGATAAAATGACAAGTTCCGTGTTTTGTAATGCCACACTTAAAGGGTTCAATTTTCTGTAGAAATTCAAGAGAAAGTACATAACTTTAAGAAATTTATAATCCTTCAAACTTTTCAGCAAACCCTTAGCTTTAGCACTATCATTGTCTTTTCCATTGGCGATGATGGGGAAGTGTGTGATGCTGCATTTTTTCTTTTGAAAAATAAATGCCGTCACTTAATTTTAAAACACTTCCGTGTGTCGCTGAATTGATGCACGATATTATGAGTATCTATAGTTTGATTTGAAGTGCAACATTTTAAAAGACGAAACGTACTCGCCAAACTTAAATATTTGCTCGCCAAGGGTGAGCTGGCGAGTGGAAATTTCGCCCCCTGCATTAAATATTAGCATTGATCACTGAACAGAGAATGTTGCTCTATTGTGCTTGTAATATGTTTATTGTGCAAGATTTATACTGCTATTCATACTCATTAAATATCAGCATTGATCACTCAAATGAGAATGTTGCTCTGCTGTACTTGTAAGATGCTTATTGTGTAAAATTTATGCTGATAAGTATTTCTACTCAATAAATATCGGACTCAACAGAGAATATTGCTCTACTGTACTTGTAAGGTGCTTATTGTAAAAGATTTATATTTATATTTATACTCATTAAATATCGGCATTGATCTCTCAACAGAAAGTGTTGCTCTGCTGTACTTTCTGCGATTAATATTATACATCAGTTTATATTGTGTAGAAATGCACCATATTTTGTAATTCGGGTTATTCATATGAATATATATGCTGGTACAATTTAAATACTCAACTAGGGATGTTATTGTGCGGTGCTTTTAAATGATGATCGTAAATCTGCAATCAACTCAAAATAACACACTATATTTCATAGTAATAATTGTTGCAGCACATTCACAGCACAATTTTATTCGTAGTTCTGTGTACATTGGCTGTTAGTGAAGGTATGGGCAGTTCGCATACAGCTAGCTCTGCGATTCGCAAGCAACTGACGTACAACAGAATAACGAAAAACATTGATTTTATTAAATTTTAAGATCGGGATTCACTTGTTTTTACTCCGATTGATTTTCATCTTAAATTTTTGATTAATTTTATCAAAGTTAATATAGTATTGAAGTAATAACATTGAAGTGTTAACATATGTAAAAACCTTTTAAAATATTAACATGTATGAGAAGAAAGTTTAGAGATTAGCAAAACCGACTAGTTTTAAAATCAAATAATCAACGATACACTCTAAACAAACAAAAAAAATCTAGGAAATTTTTAATCTAGGAAAATATTATATAACCACGAACGAAAGTAAACAATAGCCTCTTCCGAGTTACCCACGATTCCGTAAAGCGTTCTTTATCCTTAGAGACCTCAGGAAACTATATTTTCGAAATTTAAAGAAATATTTATAAACAGTTTCTTTTGCTGCCATTGTTATTGAAAACATTTCTCAGTAGTTTTTATACTGTATTAATCCTTTTTCTCAAACTGGAATGTAGGTTTTTCGAATGCTTGAAATTCTCAAGTAAACATTTTCATGTTCAACAAACATGTCTCACAGACAAACATAATAAATTAACTGCCACGATGTAACGAATATTGTTTTGCTACTAGGAAGTTGTAAACGCTTAATTAAGTTTATAAAATAGAGTTAATGGAGTTTAAAACATAAATACATGCATGTTTTAATCTTCAGAATGACTTACTATCATCATCCTTTGAATATCGTACGAATACAACGGCTTGTTATCGAATATTTATGTGACGAAATGAAATAATCATTTATTATTAAATCGCCTTTATCCGCAGACGATAACTGATAAGAATTGAATCAATTCTCCTCTGTGGTTCTTTCGACGCTAGAGTAGAGACGAGATGTACATTCGAAGTTGATAATGTTGCCGGCTGAAAAACAGAATATTTACTGTTCTGTCTTTTGTAAATATTATGTTTTAAATTTTAATTAAAGTTTTATAGTTTTTTATCAACTCTAACGTATCCTTCTTCCACACTTATTATGACGTGTCACAAATCTTTTGTATCCTAATTTCTTAAAAGGTACTACTAAACTTTTAAAAAATTATTATTCAGACCCTATATTTCAGAAGAGAAAAAAAAAGTTAAACAGCAACTAAATCCGCATTTTCTCCATCGTTTATGGAGGTTTTTTCTTCTTCTAAATTTCACTTTCTGTAATAGCATCACCTCTTTCTTTTGGAGGTAAAAAATTGTAATTATAAACACATGATGATTGCCCATCTACGTCCAAGAAATTTCAGCAAGGAAAAATGGTAAATTACCCTACGTAGAAAAACATTGTTGTTCGGTGCTGATTTTTGTTACTTTTGTATCGGGATTCACTTTAAATAAGTCAATTAATTTGTACGGTTGAAAAAATTAATTATTTTGCAAATAATTAGTTATTTTTATAACTAAGTTCATTTCAATTTCACTGTGTGAATGAAAAATCCAATTAATATTTACATATCTTATTTCTAAGTTATGAAATGTAAAATATTTATTGAATTTTTTAATAATGGCACAATGGAAACTTTAGATTACGACGCGTTTGAAAGCGTAAAAGTATATTTAAAATGAAATATTTATGAAGTTTTAATATAAATAAATTTTACTCCAGTTAAAACTTTTCATTATGAAAAGTATTAAAAGTATTGTTAAAAAATAATATGGAAAAGTCACTTTAAAGTAATTAAAGTAATTGCAATATATATATTACATTTAAACATAAATGCAAGTTGAAATAATTATTTCTCCAAGTTACATTCCTAACATTTATTTCTTAAAAGAATTTCGTACATTTTCCTAAATTTGTTTACTACTACTCCATTTGCTGTAAAAATATGACGACATTTCCGGGAACGTATAATAATCTCTTGCGATTTAATTACACAAATATTCCATGTTGGGGATAGGAAAAGCAGTTTAAAATGGGTTACGTATTAAACGTAACGTAGTGAAGTAGTGTAATAAAAGTAATTCCTTTCACCAACTCAAAGTACCGATTAACTTCTAAAATTAATGTCGACTTAAGCAGAATGAAGCTAATAGATAGTCAAAGAAAAAGACTTTCTTTCCCGTTACATGTCTCAAAGTATGATGTTAGATTTTTAAATGTGTGTATTTTACAAAGAGGGTTAATATATAATCTGTAAAACTGTACAGAGTGCTAGAACTCAACATATTTGGTGACAAAACTGCAGATGACGTGGAGGCTTTACGATATCAGAGAACGATTTTTGATTGTAGAAAAGGAGGTTTATTTACGATATATCGAAAATCACTGTTGATTTTCTTTTTGTATAGTGTTTCTGCAGAATTAAAAGATACTATGAAAGACAAATACAAAAAAAAAAAAAAAAAAAAAAAAAAAAAAAAATGACGATCACAAAGCAAATTTTCATGTCTAGGCATTGCCAATAGAACTGAAATTATACAATATATCGGTCCTTCCTAATAAGAGGAAGTGTTTATCTAGTGGCTTTTAAAGTTTTATGTTTCGCATATGGGGCATTCTCAGGATCTTTTGACTTTTAAGTCTCTGAATAATAATTTTTATTTTAGTACATATTCTTGTTTTTGTTTTTTTTTTCATTTCATATACTGGGGAACATCCCATTGCATGATTGCTTAACAATATTAACGTGATAAATAAGTTTTGAAGATGTTGGGGGTCCAAATACCAGGAAAATCCTATACCGTCGCGTGTCCCAGATGCTGATTTTTAATTTTGGAGCTGTCTGTTTCAATATAAAATTGTTTCAATAAAAGTAATTCTATGTAATTTTTTTCCGAAACTGGAACAACTGTTTTATATAAATATGTAGCAAAAAATTAACCTGCACACATTTTTACGGTTATTATTATTTTTTTAACTTTGTCCCTGGGTTTTAGATCCTTATCATCCCTCTTGCTAAACTTATACAGAAAATTACTTCAGATGCAGCATAGAATTTTTTTCAATTTTTTTTCTCATGCAGAAGTATGCAGAAGTAGAGAAAAAATGTCTAAAATTCTTTGACAGGAAATTTACTGCAGAATTTAAATCAGCATTTAAATATCGATTTCAAGCACCGTGGCTTTATTGGTAGTCTTACCGTCCCCAAGGTTTATTCCTGCAATTTTCGAGACAAATATTTTTTTTATTTTATTTAATCCAATGTAAATAACTGTTTCTAAAAATCAATGAACATTGTCACTATCACTTAGTCCTTAACATGATTTGCCTAAAAATAGTGGTAATTCTCCTTACCGTCTCATTCTTACCATCCCTTTTTTTCGATTACCGTCCCTTTTTTCCTATACCATCCTTTTTTTTTCTTCCGTCCCTTCTTTAAAACCCTTTTAAGGCAATGTTATACCAACATTTTGTACTAAAAATGCTACATTGTAATTTTTTTTAATGTCCTGTGGGTACTATGCAAATTCATTATAATTAAAAATTTAGAAGAAAATAGAAAGTTATAGAGGTAAAATGGTAAGGAAAATTAAACTCGCAAGTTTAACTTAAACCTCGGTCAAATAAATAAAAAAATTTCGCTGCTGACCTTTTTTCCTTTACTTTGAATCATTAAAGCATTCGTCTATCAGATTAAAATGTTATTTTAGCAAGTTTAATTTCACCAGATTTTTATTTCCGAAATTCAAAAGATTGTGAGAATGCCCCATATCTCTTGAATAATTAGATCCACCTGGTAGATCCCCATCTCTCTCTCTTTTTTAGGTGCGTTCTTAATTTCGTAATTATATAAATACGTAGCACCTATATATCCGTTCGTCTTCCTCTCCGTCTATCCGCAGATAATAGTGTAAAAATTACCCAGCCGAAGGGTGTGAAATTTAATGTATATAATTGTTGCAGAACGTTGCCGAGTCATTTCAAATTTTATGAAAATCGAATCAAAATTTACCTATCATACATAATTAATTCAGTGATATCCCGTGATAGGTAATGATTCTAGGTTACCATGGTGATTACGTCCTATTTAATATAGAGTCATATTATTTCCATAATTACTGAATTTAATATATAGAATCGTAATAAATTTTTTATTCATGCATTCTTATATAAGAGTGCAACAGCTGTTGCATCAAAATTTGGATATTTATAAAACTAGTTATAGTACGAACGCGCGTCATTTGCCACGTGTGACGCACCATTTCCGATTTGTTTTCGTAGGTTTCGTGAATAAAAAAGATAAACAATGAAAACAATTTAATGTATACAGTAAATACAACTTTGATTTTGCCTTTGATAAAGCCTCACAGTTCGTAATTTTTTTAATATGGCGAAATGTACTTCGTTATAATTCACTATACTTATATTTCCACATTCTTAATTTCACTAAAAAAAATCTGTAGTTTATGTATAAACTAACATTTTATAGACTATTGCAAAACATTTTCTTTCATGTAGCCTTTCTTAATTTTTCAATACCCCCAGTTATATCACGTTTCATATTGTACACTGCAGACGAGATATAACAAGGTGGCAGTGTGTTACTGAATCCGTGTCCTCAATTTCGAATGTAGATTGAATCTTTTGATAAAATCTGAAACTAACGAAGTACTTACTACTTTTGAAAATTAGTTTCTAGTCGCTACTTTTTTTAAAAAGCAGTTGTAATTACAGCTAACTAACATTTTCCATAAAGTAGTTGCAGTTCGCTACGAAATAAAAGTAGTTTTTTCAACTACTACCCAGGACTGGTTTAAGACATGATATTTGTTTCGTGTACAAAAATGTGAGCTTTGCTCGATTTTTCTTCTAAGTCCAGATATAGGCCGCAAGGCTTGAACCGATTCGATCAATCTTAACCATCATCCTAGTTGACACTAAAGTGAGAGCTTCTACAAAGAGGAGGGTGGCAGAGTCTCTTTTTCAGCCTGCCGAAGGTCACCCGGAGACTACCAGCATATAGTGGGATTTCAAATTGAAACTATCCCCATCATTAGGTCAGAGATCCGTATGTCGTCCAATAAGATCGAACTTTGTTAGGGACATCACGTGTTAGTGATTTGAGTTGCTAGAAGAAATAGCTTTTGTTCTCTGTGGAAATGTGGAAATAATTTAAAGAAATGCGGGAGCTTTTCTTAGACAGAGTTTTCACAGATTCGAGTTGAGTTTTAACTTGGGGACGGAATTGATGTTCCCATTCGGTACAGAATCCAATCTCTGTAGTTGATTTTTCTCCGGGCCATCCAGAGACGGAATACGTTAAAAGCCGGTAAGGCTTGTCACTTTCCACCCCGGAACCAAATGGAAGGTTATCGAGTTTTGACTGTCAACAGACGAGAGAAGTACGACCTCCTGTTGTGTACTGAAGTAAATTCTGCCCTAGAGTAGATATAGTTCCAGTTGAAGCAGTGAAAGAGATATTCACATTTAACTTACAAGTGTATAGACTTGGACTTAACTTCACTGCAGACTTTATAATGACTAATATTGAGTGACGTGATAACTGGATTAAAATTTTTAAAATGTTGCAAATATTCATTTAATCCAGAAACCCTATTAATTGAATATCTTATGATTTTAATGAATACTTCTTTGTTTTAAATGAGAACGGCTCTTTGAAATATTACACATTACTATTTCACAACACCCCTTACAGTGGAATGAATATACATAAGACAATAAGAATGAATATATAAGACAATTGAGATTTACTGAAGAAGTTTAAATTTTATTTTTTATTTTGATGCGAGATAGTCAAATTTACTGTGAAATATATTCTCATAATTTTATAATTCTTCAAATTCTGTGGTAGTATTTTAGACAAGTACTTCGATACTAATCATTTCCTAAAATTAAATTGTCAAATTTAAAACTAAAGTAAACTATATACTAAGTTTATGAAAAATCTTTTCATAAAATCAAAAATTTTGTTCGGTTTCATTTGATTTTTAATTACTGTTTTTGCTTGGCAAATGTTTAGTTTTTTAGAATACCCTAATCCGTAAGGGTATTCATGTAGAAAATTACCCAACATATGAAACTCTAGCGATCACACCATTACGGGAAATTTAATAAAATTTGTATTTAAACGTATTTCAAGAAGTGTTCCAGAAGGTAATGAAGAACAACAACCCCTCACGTTTACAGTAGCAAATACAGTACAGCGATACAGCAGCAAAATTTCAAACGGCCCTTTTCCGCCATATCTAGGGAGAATGATCGGCATCTTAGAATTTCACCCCGTACTATTAGTAAGTCACAAAAGTTTTTTCTTCTTGGTCCACATTAATTCCTGCTCGGGTAAGGGTTGGGTCAATTCGAACTCAAGACTAAACCATTAAAAATTTTTAATAATAATAAATAATTCCACAAGCCAACGATATCGAAACATGCAAATTGTTTGAATTTTTTTTCTTTGTTTTGCGTGCTTCGTGTGACGTTTTGTAACGTCACAACAAAGAGTATCAAGGCTTACCCCTTATCTAGGGGGCGTTGACTCCACCCGACATACTTCAGCCCGAAGCCTGAAAAAAAAAAAAAAAAAAAAAAAAAACCTTTTGTAATGCAATCGTGAAAAAATAGTCTGCAATTTTACCTCTAATATCCATTTTATCTTTTATGTTTAAAAATAAGTATGTACAGGATGTCAGAAAACAGATAGAACTTCGCCTGTTGAAGAAAGTAGGCAATATAATTTTTTAAAGTATTCAAAAACACGTTGGGGTTAAAGTATCTGACTAGCGACTACGTGCAGAGCAACTTAAAAGCTATTTAATAGAGTTTAAACGTATTTTCAAGAAGATTGTGACTCGAAACCGCGAAAAAAGCAAAAAAAAAAAAAAATGCTCCATATTATGATTTCTTTTTGGTGAATTGTGGAATTTATGATAAAAATTTAGTGAAATTTAGCCGAATACGTAAAACGCCCTGCAGGAAATTCTGTTACATACATATGCGTTTTCTGTCTACGCGTAATTTGTATGACAATGGTGAAGGTAATAAACTAAAATCTAAGAGATATTATAAATTTTTCATGAGTTATGGCATATCGCGTCTGTTTAACCCTCTCGCTGGCGCAACCCGAGATATACTCGGGCATACATTTTTCCGTCTGATTAATACTATTTGGTTATTCCCACTAGTTATTTTTTTAGAGAAAACTTTGTCTGATTTAATCAAGACATTTCCCCAATTATGATTGTCAAAAATTTCTCTTTTAAAGCACCGGTGTTAAAAGATTAAAAATTCTGTAAAATACGTTCATCGAGAATATTTACTTAGAGAGTGAGGGGGTTAAATGCAATTTTTTTTTATTATTCATAGTCCTCATTCTAGGAAAACAGCTATAAAACAAAACGTATTTATTCTGAAATTAAATGTTTAGTTCATTGTCTTCACAAAAGTGTCAATTACTTGCAGTCGGAATTTCATAGTGATATTTCAATTACTTTCATGTTTTGCTTATGGAATTTTCACCGAAAAGTGCATTTTCCATAAGACTCATTTTTAAAGTTTACATTTGTTTTACTAAAATTATTTACAGTTATATGCATCTGAAATTTACCGAATTTATTAATCATGGCTTGTTCTTCAGTTATGAGCCTTCCTTTATTTCTAGAACGCAATTTTTGGCAGTTTTTAATATGAAGTGAAAAAAAAAAAAAAAAAAAAAAAGGTTTCGCAGTGAAACATTTGGCACTTCCGGTTTTATTCACAGCTGTTAAGTAGATTTAAATCACTATAACTCATGTTTTATTTATAGCACAATAATAATAAGCACAGATTTGGAAATATAAAGAATTGGATGTTAATAAAATACAATAAAAATAAAATTCATTTTTTTGGCCAAAAATCGCATTTTAAATGTAGTCTACCTTAAGGTTATGTCGATAATAATCCTGCCATTAATTTTCAAACAGCTACACTTTTTTTAATTTTTATACAGTACCTTGTCCTATAAGTTATATTTAAAACACTTTTAACCATGCTATGATAAGTAACATTGCAAAAATTCAATTCTTGGCTAAAACTCACCGAGATATGATACTTTAAATTTTATTAAATTTCGCATCGAAACGAACAGGCGTTTTTATTATTATTATTATTATTGCCGGAAAGCGCCAAAATTTCAGAAAATGCAAAGTACCATAACTCGTAAATTTTGGTCGTAGGAATTGCATTTTTACTCTTGCGCTTGTCAGAATATGGATATATTTTTTCTAAATAAAATTTGTAGGACTAGGCGATCGTATAAACATTTAAAAAGTGTAAAATTTTAAAAATTAATGGCGGTTCTATTTCATTGACATAATCTTAATTCCTACCTTATAGAGTGGGAAGCGGCAGCACAGACAATCACCTGACCAAGTTGGAGGCTGAAATTCGAGATTAGTTAAAACTCGATTTGCATATTAAAAACGCAATTGGTCTGCCAAGTCATATCTAGGTGGAAAACACCTAAAAACCCGATTTTAGCCGTTGATTGCTAGGTTTACCAGTGTGTTTTCCTGCTCCCAGTCCTCCATGTTTTTATATTTTTGGATGCAGGAACACACAATGATAAACCTACGAATCAACCACTAAAATCTGGTTTGAAGGTGGTTTCCACCAAGATATGGCATGGCAAACTAGTTGCATTTTAATAGGCTAATCGAGTTTTGTCTAATCCTGAAATTTCAGCTTCCAACTTGATGAAGTGATTGTCTGAGCAGCCACCTCCTGATCTACTATTTTGAACATTTGTGCAATTTACATTGCCTACGTATCACCAGCAGTTGAAAAAATGAAATTCGTTTTAATATACTAGGGGGGCACCGCCCCCCTGCTCGCTACGCTCACCAACCCCCCGCGTAATCGCTTAGCTATTCCATTCGGTATAGCGAAGCAATTCCTATTTTCTAGCCAACCCCAGATTATTGTTTGTGCTTAAAAATAATGTAAATAGTTCAATTAAGCTCTATTCATAAGCTAATATTAGTTTTTGTTGCATTGAAATATCTCAATTTGTTGATTTCTTACATGCAAGTAAACCCTATTGTATTTCAATGGGAGTCTTTGGAAATTTGGCGAAATACTGGAAATAGCGCTAAGTTGGCGTCACTTTTGGTGACAGAGAGACGAGCCTCCCCTTGGTAACCTCCCTTATAGCGTCATAAAGCTCTGATCAATCAGTTGCATTTCACGGTATCTACGCAGATTTTCATTGTTCCATTTCCAAAGCATTACTTTTTGCAAGGCATACTTAGATACTACTACCGGCAGACCGATTTGCGTTTAATGTATGAAGTTGCTCGCCAGAGGACTCTGATACGCTGCCCAAAACAGAAATTTGACTCTGACCGTAACTTCAACGACAAGAACCAATCAAACCGCTCTGGGCAGGGTTCAGAGAATTCCAATGTGTTTACATTTTTTTTCCCGTATAGATATGATTCAAAAGAGTTTAATAAAAATATTAACTCTAATCATCAAATTGAAAAAAAAAAATTATCATTTTAACAGTTATCGGAATAATAAATGGTGCGACCGGAGAATACTTCCAAGGTTGCTACTTAATACCAAGTTAATACTAAATACCAAGGTTGCCACTTTGGCGCATTTATCGCCAGGTTGGGGAGAAGTAGAGTATTCTACGATTCACCCCAATAAATAAAAACATGCATAGTCTAAAAACATCAATGTCACAAATTTATTTGCTATCTTCACTGCTGAAACAATAAAACTAATGGAATTTCTTTTAAATATATTAAAGTACTCATAAAATTCCTTGTAATAATCTATATATATAAAAGCCGTTCTCTGTGTGTATGTCCTTTATACAAATCTTTAATTTTTGACCGATTTGCACGAAACTTGCTGTACATAGGCTTTAGAACGTGGAATAGATCCCTGTCACCTTTAAAAAATCATCAAACCAATATTTATCCCTTTTTTCTATCATCTTTTATAATTTAACATTATAGAAATATCTCATTTTATATTTTCAAATTGAATAGTTTCTTTCCTGTTGCCACACATCTAAAAAACTGCTCAATAATTTTTAAAAAAAATGATAACTCGAGTACTTTGTTTTATTAGCCAATAAAAATTCAGACTCGACTGCTATATTTTTACATTTTTGAAATCGACGTCATTCTAATCAGAAAATGCACATTTTTCATATATTTATGTAAAAACTTTAACTAAGCATGTTTTAAAATGACCTTAGAAGTACTTTAGTTGAATGTTAAAAAATCTATTTTAATGAAGTCGTTTCAATATCAAGAATCAAATAAGGAAAATGATAATAGTAAAAAAAAATAGTTTGCTAGATATGACGTCAATGTCATCAATATAATATCAAACTGGCTCTAAAAACTGGATCTTACAATTTATTCCCTATTTCTTTGTAATCTTTAATTATATCATTTAGATAAATGTTTTAATACCTGAAATGCAGTGATAACATTCTACGATTTGTATCGAATACGGTTATATAAAATACGATTTTTGTACGATTTATATTAAATAGAAATTATAGCTACTATTTTTTAGGGTAAGCTTTTTTCCTTTTTTAAACAAAATTTCATGACTGACAGACTTTTCTGTTAGACGTTGAAATAATAGGATGCATGATGTTTAGAGATCAAATTGCAGTAAAAGCGTAATTTATGGTACGGTTAGGTTGTTGCCACCAACAATATGGTGCTAGGCGTTACTGATAGACGTTACTCTTTTCTTCATAATATTGCATTAATAGCAAACGGGTATATCTTTCTGAATTGGGTTCCAGGTATATTTAAAAATATATCCGTGATTGAAAATTAATTTAAAATGGATAAACAATCCGTAAATTGAGATAAGCTTTTCAAAAAAAATTACTGAAAGTACTTTTTGTATTCTATTAGATTTTGGAATAATCAAATGTGCGATGTTTAAAGGTCAAATTGCAGTAAAAGTTAAATTTATGGTTGGGTTAGGTTATTGCCACCAACAATATGATGCTAGAGTTACTCATAGTTCATCAATGTCTTTACTTTATAATATTGCATTAAGAGCAAACAGGTATATCTTTCGTAATTGGGCTGCATGTAGGGATGAGATTTCCACGTTTTTACACACCGGTATATTCTTAAAGAAAATGTTGTTCTGTTAAATCAAGAGAGTGTCCCGATTAAAGGAAATATCATTTACTCTAACAAAATACTGGTGTGAAAAAATGCGAAAATCTTATCCCTGGCTGCATGCAAATCAAAAATATCCATGATTGAAAATTACTTTAAAATCCATTCACATGAAAAAATTGAGATACAATTTTCAAATAAATTTCATTTGACAGAAGCTTTTCCTATTCGACAGTGTGAAAAACGAAATTGTATGATGATCATAAGTTTAAAAAATTTTAGTAAAGGCAAAATTTATGGGTTAGGTCATTGCCATCATCAGTATAATGTCACAATTGGCATTGTGTTTGTAGTTAATATATATATATATATATACATATATATTCTGAAGATGACTCAATGAAAGAGTCGAAACATGTAAATTTTTAATATTTTTAATGTTTTTTATTATTTAAATGACGCTTTTTAAGCAAATAATTGTACTTTAATATATGTTATGACATTTGTTTGGAATATACATTATTATGGTATAGTTAATAGTAGACGCAATTAAAACTATTTTACTTATATTTCTTATCGGTCTTTTAACGATTCGTGGACGGCAATGCACCAATCTCAGTTATTGTCACTGCCGTATTATTTCATTTTAATGTATTTTACCCGAGTGGAACCTTATTATTGACACGAGCGAAGCCGGGTAGATCTGCTAGTTAATAAATATAATTTATTAAGTAACAAACACACTTAAATGATTTAATCAAAATTGCTTGGATAACATAAAATATTGCAACGATATTTAAATCTGCGATCACTATTTCTTTCTATGATTAAAAATAAGAATATTTAATGTTTAAGGAAGATCGTCTTTTTTTTTTTTTTTTTTTTTTTTTTTTTTTTTTTACTATTATTATTATTATTATTTAGTTCGGACGATATCAAACACAAACATTTTACGGGTAGCAATAAATTCGTCAAAAATAACAGCTTCAAGCCAGTTATGAGAACTGTAGTTTGATAAAAACCAAATTTTAATTTTAAAACGTGTAAATGAAACACAAGCTATTTTTATGTAAATACGGGAGATTCAAAAAAGAATAACAGAATGAACCAAACGATCAAGTAAACAATAAGTAATTTAGCTAATCTTAAAAGTATGTAAACACTAAAATACTGCAAGCTGTATCAAATATCCTGGTACTTTTCGGTTAGCCGGGCGCCAGTGTTTTATATACATGCATATATACATATATACACACATATATTTACATATATATATATATATGTGCATACACACACATATATAGATACATACATATGTATATATATATGTAAATATATGTGTATATATATGTATATATGTATGTATATAAAACATTGGCTCCGGCTAACCGAAAAGTACCATTTTCCTTTTAAATCGAAGGAAATTGAAGAATATAAGTACTTAATTTATTATTCTGAAAATACTATCAATGATTCTGAAACTTCGACGATGAGAAACAAGCCACTATCTGGGCAGGGTATAAATGTAAACAAAAAAGAGCACGTTGTGATGTTTTGGTTCAGGGTTTGAAGCTGAATCCGACTTTACTTTTTCGACGGTTTTCGGCGAAATGTGTGGGCCGTATATATCATAGTAGGCTATGCTTTTTGGTACTTTTCCGTTATACGGATAGCATTGTCGCCAAGCGCAATAGTTGGCGCAAAATGAAAATCACGTGAATTGAAACATTTGAAAAATAAAAGAAAAACATTGTCGATAGTAAAGTGAGCATTTTAAAAATATAACATTCGAAAATTACAGAATTTTACGAACTATTTTATTAAATCACGAATATATAATTAAAATAAGTGAACAAATAACTGTTATACAATAAAGTAATAAAATAAAAAAATCATATTAAACTGCTGCCATAAAATTACAAATCTCTTTCGCACAGATGTCATATTCGCCCCATATTGGCGCGATTTTTTTCTGACGCCAATGTCATATACGCAACGGGTATTTAACTGGCGCCAAAGTATCGTTATTTTGCTTGATATGGTAACCCGGATGTTGCTGTTTATGCTGTTGATATTTTCACCAAATTGGCATCGGAAAAAAATCGCGCCAGTATATGACATCTGTGCCACAACATAATCCGGGTTACCACATAAAGCAAAATAACGACACTTTGGCGCCAGTTAAGTACCCGTTGCGTATATGACATTGGCGTCAGGAAAAAAACGCGCCAATATGGGGTGAATATGACATCTGTGCCATATCTTTTAGCATTGCAGTAAACATTTCATTTTTTGAATGAAGACGTCGCCACATAAACTCTATGAGATACGACTCTAAATGATGAAGAACTGTTCCCCGATGTCTTTTGTTGCGCCATTTTGCGATGCCCCATAATCTCTCAACATTTTGAGTATGACATCCAGTGTTAGGGTCCACAAAATTGTATTTGTGATTTACTGAGAAATGATCATAACCAGCACTTCGCAGTTCATCTGTTTTATATCCTTTCCAGTAATCTGTATAAATAATACTTCCATCAGCTACATTGTTTTCTATTGCCGCCATTAAAGTTTCAGCTGTGCGATCGGAATTAGGAGTAAGGAAACACCGCCGTGTTTCACGGCATAAACCATCTAACACCCATTGAGGAGGAAGAACACGCCCTACGTTGCTTTTTCTTCTGGTAAAAAGACTTTCATCTACTTCTATAATTTTATTAGGTCCACCGATTTTTCTATTTGGTCGTGAACATAAAGCATTTGCACAAACTTCTCTAAAATAACTATTCCAGTCCACTGTTGTGTTGTGGTTCATATTAAGTTGCAGCTCACAAAGCTCAATCGATGTCAACTCTTGGCACCATAAATATATAAACCTCAAAGCATTAAGAAAAGACAACCGCGATCCTTCAAACCATGTTTTTTGTCTTATTCCTACGCTTGATCTTCGCATGATCGTAAGCTACATCTCCATTTCGGATTTCCAGAACTCATCCATAATTTCATTTCATGGTTGTTTGAACACAACCTTTTATTATGCAGAATTCCAAATTTCTGAAACAGTTTTATCGCAACTTTCTCATCATCTGGTAATTGACAAATGGTAAAATCCATCTCAGCGTCAGCAGTAAAAGTAAATTATAATTTTATATAAAAAAAAGCATTTTTATTTCGAATAATAGCAAATTAAAAAGCTTTCCAAGGTTAAGGTTAAATAATAATCATTCACGTAATAGTAATTCACGTTTCATAAATAACAAATCACAATGTTTCGCATGGTTTACAAGAAAAATCCTTTTCACGATGAGGGCTGAAATAATTGGCGCATTAGCATACATTTTGGCATGCTGTCCGTATAACGGAAAAGTACTCTTAAGGGTAGGCGAAATACTGGAAATAGTGCCAAGTTGGCGTCACTTTTGGCGACAGAGAGACGGGTCCCCCATTGGTAACCTCCCTTATAGCGTCATAAAGTTCTGACCAATCAGATGCATTTCACGGTATCTACGCAGATTTTTTATTGGTCCATTTCCAAATCAAAACTTTTTTTTATATATAGAAGGATTTGGGGCTGCTCAATGTATATACTCATTCAAATTCAAATATATACTTTTAATATGAAATATATATATATGGACTTTCTTTTTAAAAACCAGGTTAATTTGAACTTGACTCGTAAGAATCAAAGCATAACGCTAAACTTGCCCAACCCGGAAAAAATAGAGTCTACCCGACTTTCAACGAATAGTAAATTAATGCTAATCCGACTCTAACCGTAACAGATCGGTCGGATTCAGAAAACAGCGGGTTACTCCACTCAATACAGGACTTGCGGTCCACATGCTAATCTAGTTAGTGAAATTTTTGAGCAAACACATATATATCTCATTGAAATTTGTTTAATTTTTTAAAAAGATAGTTTTATTGTGTTGCAGTTTATTTAGTTCTTTATCTAACGTCCCATCTAGTTAAAATTGCATATAGTTAAAGATTAAATTTGCATATTTAACCTTTCGGACCCTAGTAGATCTGTGAACATTTAGCACGTGGCTCTTAAATAAAGTAGAGTATAAAGAATTATTTTTTGTAATTTATAACTTAAGGCAAGTCATTTAAAAGTTCGGAAAGGATGGAAAGAATAAAGCTTTTTGTGTGGTAAATAGCATTACTTTCATTACTGGGAGGTTGTTACTTATTGTTACACACTTTTATTTAACGCAACTGGTTTTTGGATGTAAAAATGAAATTTTGTAATCGGTTTTTATGCCTATTCCTGATAGGCTAGAATTATAAAAATTACCTTCACAGATGCTTCTCCGATGACAATACAACAATTTAATAGTTTTATAACTTTCTTTGTAAATTAATACACTCATTTTAAGGTATTTTTCTGTTAGCCAGCCACAGGGGATAAATCGCCAAATATTGTCTATAACTCGTACATCAGTGTAAGAGTTGAAACAACAATGTATTTAATGATGCGTCAGTAAACACTCGCCAAAATATGCCGAATAACTCTGAAAGTGTAATAATGATACATTTAAAAGGCTAAAAAGTAGAAAATAAATTATAAATAAAAAATGAAGGCACAGATGTCATATTCGCCCCATATTGGCGCGATTTTTTTTACGCCAATATCATATAGGCAACGGGTACTTAACTTGCGCCAAAGTGTCGTTATTTTGCTTGATGTGGTAACGCGGATTATGTTGTTTATGCTGTTGATGTTTTCGCCAAATTGGCAACCGAAAAAAAATCGCGTCAATATGGGGCGAATATGACATCTGTGCCAAAATGAAGAGTGTAATATTTATTTAAAAAAACGCGCTTTTATGAATTATTAGTGGTACTTGTTAGTTATCCCGTCGACCAATTTCGCCAAATTATACAAATTGACAATTTTTATTGTAAATAACGAAAGAACAAATAAATTTATAAATATAACATTATTAAATTTATAACATTAATAAAAATACAAATAAAACGTCGAAATAAAAATCCTTTGATGACGTAAACACGTGTTGTCATGTGAATGTGACATTTACGATCAACTATTATTGGCATTTAATCTTACAATTTGGCGACAGTAATTTGGTTGACGGGATAACTAACAAGTACCTTATTAGTTTCATTATAATTAATTTACGTTTATATGATAAGAAATCATAAAAATGCAGTTTAAATAATGTTCCATTTTTTTCTTTTCTGTTGTCATACATTAAAAAAGAAAAAAAGCTGAAATTACACGTTTTTTAATAAATTCCCTTGCTTTTGCTTTATACCAAGCGTAAAAAAAGCAGTGAATTTTTCATAATTGAGTTCGTTGCGAATTAATGTAATGTAACGGAAATTTTTGGGAAAAAACATAAATTGCAATCAAAATATTTGGCGTGTTTTTCACGATGAACATTGAAGCTTATAAAAGAGTGGGGTTTTGTTAAACTATTTTTATTTGTATACTTATTAGGAAAATAAATTAAAGTGTAAGATATTTTTTCAAAATTGTCCCAGATTTGGTTCTATTTCAGCAATTGAATCAAGTGACAAGGAAAAAATTAAAAAAAAAAAAATTAAAAAAAAAACGTGAAACGTGAAAAAAAGTAGCTATAGATACAATTTTAAAAAGTAAAAAAAAAAAAAAAAAAAAGGCGGTTAATGGAGAAACCTTTAATGAAACATAACGTGATATTATCTCTCTCTAATGATCAGTAAAAAGGGACTATTACAGCTGAAGAGATGGGGATAGATGTTTTTCGTTTTCCTGTATCGATTTTCGGACGAATTAAATGAAAAATCGAAACTTTCCCATAACATCTTTTGGTGTGAATTCTGGGGTTTTTTTTATGTTTGTTTGTTTGGCTAAAGTGTAGAAAAATAAATCTGTCTACTTCTTTAATCTGAAAATCCCTATTCTTTAAATGATTATTGCATTTCGTGCTATTCTTTAAATGATTATTGTATTTCATGCATTTTATATGTTTTGGATTGGAGATTTTTATTTATTTTATTTATTTGTTTTCTTTTCTCTTTTTGGCGGGAAGGGGGGGGGGGGAGGTGTGAATGGCATATAAAGAAATGTAATCCGGCTTTATTAACTTGGATTCTTATATTGATTTCATTTATATAAATTCAGAAAAAGTCTTAGAAAAAAGTGCTGCATTATAAAATAAAGAAACTCAAAAATCATTTTTTTAATATAGTTTCTAACTCTTTAGAATTACAAATTCAAATAAAAGTTAATGGGTAGCATAACTTTTTTTTTCAATTTTACGATTTTTCTCGAAAATCGTGTTATGGGCAAAATATGTCAAATACTGCCTATTTACGTATTAATCATCATTCACATCTTAATAATAATAATAATAATAAAATCAGATTTTGCATTTTTCTTCAATAAATTTACTATGTCTTCCTAAAAAAATACTTCTAACAGTGCTCACCAATATTCTGTATCTTTTCAAAACTGAAATATTGATAATAAAAAATATATGAATTAAAATTTTACATAAATTACGCTAACATATTTATATGGATGCATTTATGGATGTACGCAGATTTCAGTATCTCTAAACACAACATTTATATATTTTTTTGCGTCAGACAGACTTTTTTTACCTATATTTTCTGTTTGTTTTTCCTCATTGATATATACATTTATTTTTTATAAAAATACTTAAACTCTAAAATTTTTACTTCTCCATGCGTTAACGTTCTTTCAAAAAATCTATTTAGTTAGTCTAGCATCTGAAACTTTTACTAACTTTTTGACAGTTTGAAAAAGCTAAACTTTTTTTTAATGTCATAAGCAATGGTTTTATTTTGTACTTCAGATTTTTTACGGCCTTCGTGTCTTACCAAAAGGACAATTCTTGCAGTGTTCTTCACACACTTTCATAATATCAAGAGCTTTTTTAAGCGATGATATCTCCAACGTGAATTCACATAAATAAATAAATACAAAATGAATGGGATTCAGTCTGTGTAAGATTTTGAATTCTCTGCTCGGTATTATATTGTTTATTCAAGCCATGAAAAATAAGTTTTCAGTCGAAAGCCTAAACCATACTTCTTTAAAAAGTTGGAATTACACTGTTAATATTGACATCTGCAAGATAGGATATTTTGTCGCTGCTTTTGAAAAAGATATATATATGCATTATTCTTCTAGAAGTGAACAAAACAATTGAATATTTATTAAAAAAGTAATTATAATTGAAAACATGCTATAAGAGAAATGTAGTGTGGTATAATCAAACAATACATGTAAATAATTTAATAATAATAAATATCAATTTTTCACACAAATAATGCGTCTACAGAGCCTAACAAGTCACTTTTATCGCCCGTCACATGTCCATTTTGTACCGCTTAGTGGGTCTGTAAAATTGATCGAATGGACAGCAAACTAAAAAATTATCCTAAGAATAAAATTATACTAGGGTATCACACCAAGCCCATGAATTGCGAACATAATTCACTTTGGGACCGCTTCGCTTGCTCGCTCTTCACTTTTTGTAGCAACTCTAGCCAAAATGATTACTATCATAAGGGGCATTCCACATCAAATCAGGCAGTAAAATATCAATATGTAACCCACCATCACAGATTTTAATGAAACTGCGTGTGTTTGTTCTTAGTATTAAGATATGACCACCAGTAATTTTTTTTTTGCTCCTTGGTGAAATAGTTTCTGAGAAAAAAATTGTCAAAATTTTGAAAAACTGCCGTCAGTTGGCATTCTTGACATCTCGGTTTTCAAATGTAGCATGTCATATATATAATCATATTTCAATATCTACTCTACAAATCATCTTCAAATAATTTATGCATAATATTTAGGGTACGCAGCTTATGAAAAAAAATATATTGTTACGCTTATAACATTTTACGTGTGTCTAAAAAAATATTTAAAATTTGAAGTCGTGAATTTTTTATGAAAAATAATGCATTAACAAAAAAAGCATTATCAACAAAAGGCGGTATTTTTATTAAATTTATTTTTTGTGGGAGATATACTTAAAGGTGTCCTTTACCTGATTCTGAAATAAAAATAGTGGGATTTTGGGTGTTTTTGGTAGTATTTCCTATTTAAAAATATTTTGAGGTGCATTTCAAATCAAATCAAGCAGAGTCATTCCATGTCAGTTCCCCTAAGCCATTTAATCACTGTCACAAATTTCAATGAAATTGGGTTTGTTTATAGCTTATTTTAAGACGTAATCACCTTTAATTTTCTTGATCCTAAGTAAAATATTTTTTAAGATAAAAAATATCAAAATTTTGAAAAATTGTTTTAAATTTTTTTAATGACAGATCGATATTCGAAAACTGCATTAAAAAAAAAGAAGTTATTTCAATATAAAATCTAAATAGGTTTCAAATAATGTATATGTGACAAATAATGTAGGCATATTATTATTTCTTGTTTTTTATCATGTTTAAACACTAAGAGTGTCTTTTATCTTGTGAATTTTTAAAATCAAGAATTTTGTCTAAAATAATGTGTTAATCAAACATTTATTATTAACCGAAGGCAGGGTGTTATTGCTTTTTTTAATTGTACGTAAAAATATCTTTTAAATGGTTATAAAATAAAAATAGTGAAAATATGAGAAAAAATTATCAAAGTTTTGGAAAAATGCCACGAGTTGCCATTAATGATTGTTCAATTTTCAAAAGCCTCATTTTATATATAAAATCATATTTCAATAACTAATTAAGAAATCTTCTTCGAATAATTTAAGCAATGTAAATAAACTATGTAGATTATGAAAAAAATATTGCTGTAATGTTAAAAAATATTTAAATGTGTCTAAAAAATTGTATGATCTTCTAAATCAAAAATATTTTACAAAAAATAATGAAATTATTAAAAAATCTTAATCAATCAGAGGCGGAGTTTCTATGACTAATTTTTTAATTTTAAATTGTACATAATACTACATTATAACTGGATCTGAAATAAAAATAGTGGGATTTTGGTTGGTTTTAGTAGTATTTAAATCATATTTAAAATTATCAATATTTTCAGATGTAAAATCTATCCAATGTATCATCCCTGGAAATATTTTTATTTATACATTTATTTTATTTTTCAAATTATCTTTTATGTTCGTTTCTTAAGGAAAAAAATAAACAATTTTTTTTTTTTTTTTTTTTTTTTTTTTTTTTTTAGTAAAACTTCTAGGGCGAAGAGCAATTATACCTTTCCAAAAAAGAGAAAAATCACTAGCTCCTCACCGACCAATAGAAATTTTCAAAATGACAGTCCTAATCTTTAAACTCATATTTGGCTGTTAATATTGAAAATTTAGCATTGAGCTGCTAATATTGAAAAAAATACCAAATTTCACTCTTTTGAAGAAAATTTTGACGTATTGTGCTTTAAATATATGCAAAAAATGCATAATTCATTATATTTATATCTTTCAAATAACTATAGCTAAAAAATTATTTAAAACTTAATGAGTTGCACTTTTGTAACTTTATTCAGTTTCTAATGATATGTACCGTAATTTCGGGTGTATAGTCCGCAGATCAAACAATTCAGTTTGGACCCAGAAATTTTATTCAGTATTTGAAGACCAATATTTACTGTGATCTAAAAAGTTACATTTTATTTTTAAAAATTTCTGGGTCGAAACACGATTGTTTGATCCGCGGGCTATACACCGGAAATTTCGGTAATTTGATTTATTTCATCACAATATTGCTGAAAGATGGATTTTCAACATATATATGTGTGTATATATATCCCTGTTCTCAAACAAATTATTTAAAAATTATTCATTTATGTTTAATAAAGCATATATATATTGTTTATACACTTATAGAAAATACATATAGTAAATTTTATGATATTATGTCAAAAATTTACTATATGACTACTACAAATACTACAAATCCATCATCACAATATTGCTGAAAGATGGATTTTCAACATATATATGTGTGTATATATATCCCTGTTCTCAAACAAATTATTTAAAAATTATTCATTTATGTTTAATAAAGCATATATATATTGTTTATACACTTATAGAAAATACATATAGTAAATTTTATGATATTATGTCAATAATGTCTAAAAGTAAAGAACTTATCTAATAGTATGTAACGAAAAATTTAACATCTGGTGTAATGACAACAAAATTTTATAATTGTTTTACTTAATTTGGATGAATGAAAAAAACTTACATGTTTATATTTTATTGAAGTACAGGTGAAAATGTCACAAAGACATTCCTAATCTCAACAACCACTGAGTATGTCACATTCACACTACAGATGATTTTTTTTTTCTTTTTGATCTTTCGGGTTTGGTTTCAGATGGTAATGTATTAATTAGTTTTGTTAGAAGTGTCATTGCAGTCAGCATATTAGGTTCACTATTTTTTTAATTTGTTTTGATTGACTCGATGAACAACAACATTTAAAGGGACCATTTCATGAATTTTCAATTAAAAGCTGATTTATAAATTCATTATGTTGTTTAGTTATATTATCGTCTTAAGATAATAAGTTGATATTAAGATTTTTAAATGCAGTTTATTTATTATTTGAACAGTTGAAAGTATTTTTCAATAAGAGTGGGCTGTTGATTTTAAGTCGGCTGTTGTGCAATGTAGTGTTGGTAAAGGAACTGGTACTATTTAATTTAATTTTTATTCCTGTAAATAATATTTGTTATTTTATTATTGTATGTATTATATTTAAGCAAGAGTAGCAATACATGATATCGTAGTCATTATAGTACATCTTAGCATGAAAAGGTTCAATATTTATCATTAAGCATTCACATTTTATGAAAATTTTGTTAAAATTGCTCATATTTTCACTATTTTTATTTTATAACTATTGAAAAGATATTTTTACGTACAATTAAAAAAAGTAATAACTGCCTGCCTTCGGTTATTATTAAATTTTTGATTAACACATTATTTTTCACAAAATTCTTGATTTTAAGAATTCACAAGATTAAACACACTCTTAGCATTTAAACATGACAAACAACAATAAATAATAATCTGCCTACATTATTTGTCACATATACATTATTTGAAACTTATTTAGTGATTTTATATTGAAATGACTTTTTTTTTATGCAGTCTTTGAATATAGATCTGTCATTAAAAACATTTTTAAAAAAATTTCAAAATTTAGATTTTTTTTATCTTAAAAAGTATTTTACTTGTAATCACCTTTCATTTCCTTGATCCTGTCTTAAAATGAGCTATAAACATACCCAGTTTCATTGAAATTTGTGACAGTGAATTAAATGTCTTAGGCGAACTGACATGGAATGACTCTGCTTGATTTGATTTGAAATACGCCTCAAAATATTTTTAAATAGGAAATACTACTAAAAACATCCAAAATCCCTCTATTTTTTTTTTTCAGAATCAGGTAAAGGACACCTTTAAGTATATCCCCCACAAAAAATAAATTTAATAAAAATACCGCCTTTTGTTGATAATGCTATTTTAGTTAATGCATTATTTTTCATAAAAAAATCACGACTTCAAAGATTAAACATTTTTTTAGATACACTTAAAATGTTATAAGCGTAACAGTATTCTTTTTTCATAAACTGCGTACCCTATATATTATGCATAAATTATTTGAAGATGATTTGTAGAATAGATATTGAAATATGATCATATTTATGTCAATCTACATTTGAAAATCGAGCAGTCAAGAATGCCAACTGACGGCAGTTTTTCAAAATTTTGACAATTTTTTTCTCAGAAACTATTTGACCAAGGAGTAAAAAAAAAATACTGGGAATCATATCTTAATAAAAGGAACAAACACACTCAGTTTCATCAAAATCTGTGATGGTGGGTTACATGCCTGCCTGCACTGACATGGAATGTAAAACCATAAATCATTTTAACATATGAGATTTGCAATTTTTTTAATCTGAAAAAAGTAATTGAAAACTTCTTTGAAAGCACAATTAAAAATGTATTTAGTTGGTGCTACCAAGAGGCATAAATCATTTTAACATTAGGAAATTTACAAATTTTTAAAATGTAAAATAATTAATTGAAAAAAATTACACAGAAATTAGAAAAAATGAATTTAAAACTTCTTTGAAAAGACAATAATATTTTTAGTTGATACCACCACAATAATAGAATCAAAAGACCACACTCTTGAAAGTACTACGTATAGATGCCCATGAGTTAATACTGGCTTTGATAGTACTAAACAAATTTTATCAAAGTTTTGGCACGTTCAGCACTTTTCCGTTCGTTGCACCTACTAATATCATACAGCACAGCTTAAATTCATTTCGAAAAACTCTTTGAAAAACACTACATGATAGCAAGTAGTTCAGTATGAATCAACAGTCATCAACATATATAATTTGATAACAAAATTCCTTTGAGTAAAGTTCGTTCGACGTGAAAAAACCAATGTCTCACAGTCGCTTGGAAAATTAACAAAACGTAAACAACATGTTTTCAAATGTGTATAAAATAAATTCTCTGTAAAAAAGCTGATTTGATGAATTCATCACGTGAGCATATAACGAACCAGTGACCATTGCTATTCATACATCGCCCAAAAGTTCGTGCTACCTTTGAAGCTATTGCACTGAATGTTGATTTGCTGAATGGATCACGTGACAGTAAAAAGAAACCACTTAGAATCGTCTCTACGGAAACTACGGTTGTTGCCAAAAGGCAAGCTACAAATTTAACCTTATTTTTGCCCCACGTAAGAGCAATATATATGCACATAGATTTTGACATTTTTATTGTAATATTCAATTTATTTTCAATTACCATCAATTCAGAAAAGATTGTTAAAAGTTTGCCATACTTAAAAATACTTCAAAAGTAAAAAAAATCGTAACATGTGCCTTATAATAAATTGCTTCCTGGACGAATAATGACTCATAAACATTTAATGTAAAATCTGTGATTGGATTACTTTACACAATTTTCTGAATACCGTTCCAAATGCTGATAAATATAGACAAATATCTGTTTCTGTATTTAAAAGAGTTCTGTATTTCGTTTTGGCTTAGGTGTAAACCGAGAATCACGCTTCACAGCTATATGTCGTTGAGAAGGGCAGCAAACTAATTTTGTTTTCTTTGAATTTATCAGACAAATGACATCCAAACTTTGATACACTTCGGTCTTGAAATCTTTAACTTGATGTGAGATGACAAATCAAGGAGGACCTCGTGTTTCGTTGAGTTTAAACTAAGTGTTTTTCTGTTAAGACCGAGCAAATTCAATAAACATTTAAAGTCTTCAGAAACCTTCTATTGAGCTGCTGAAAAATATTGTTCAGACTGATGTTTCAAAGCTTTAGGATGCCTCTAAATATTTTTCTGTATTTTCTTAAAAGTTGAGTATTGTTTGCATTCCTTTTAGCAAGAGGAAAGTAATCGATATCTTCCTTTCCCTTACAATCCAACCAATACACGTTTCATCTTGAAAGAAGAAAAGTATGTCAAATGCATCGAAAACTGAGACAGCTTTTAATTACACTAATAGATTCACTTAATTCATTTTGAAACAAGTCGACCAAATACGCGATTTTCACACCCTGTTTTCATTATTTAAAATTTTTGCCGATTGAGAATTATGTTTCATCTAATATCACCTCTGCACGCAGTTTCATCATACATGTAAATGCTCTTTCTCGGCATAATAACCTTACTTCAGTATACAGAAGGAGAAACGAATGATCTTTTCAGTAATTTAACACATAAATTTGAAAAAATATCTTAGGACTTGGGCTTACAGTTGGGGTCTTTTTACTTGGGGTCATACAGTTTATTATTTTAAGGGCGCTAATCAACGTTCTCATAAATCAAGAAAACATTTTTTCGAGATTAGCGGGTGTCTGTAAAGAGGGAAATACATGCTGCTATAGTGCTTTGAATTAACTTTAATTTTTTCAGTGATTCCAGCGTCGTGACCCATCCTAACTTTCGTATCGTCAGTGCTACATGTGCACAGTTTTCCCAAGGTATTTTATTTGTTGATAAGCATTCATCCAAAAATATTTCGTGCAGTAGTGTGTTGTTTTGAAGTGGTTTTCAAACCAGTAATGAAGTTCCGCAGACTAAACTTTTAAGAAGTATCAGAACAGTACCCTGGTATTGCAAGAATCATATCATTCATAATGACCTAAAAATAAATCCTATTCGAAAACTATAAAAAATAAAGCAATAGACTTTTTTGACAAAATTCGTTCTAATCCTAATTCTGAATTGTTATCTATGATGAACGGACAAGTTATAGGTGACCTCGTGCAGTTCTCCACATCCCGGAAGTTATTAAATCCTAACTGCATTCCTTTATTTTCTCCAGCTAGCTATTGCTAGGGCTAGGTACCTTCGTGGGCCTTTTGTAGATAGCGCTCTGTATGCATTTTTTTGTAAATGAATTTTTCTCTATTTGGTTTATTTTTTAACTGTTTTTGTAGTTTTATTCTTATATATATTATTTCTATATCATTGATTTAATTAAAATTGCATTTAAAAGTCTTTTTTTGTTGTTTATTTATCTTTTTTGTTCTTGCCCCTCCCGCCCCGATAACCTTTTTCAGTGTAATTGTTGCTCTGGACTTAGGCTACGGTTATAAATCTAAGTTCCAAATTCCTCTTCAATGAGATACGGAGCCCATGGCACCAAGGACTCTGTATAATGAACTCGTTCCAAGTTCCAAGTAGTTGAAGATAGTTTTCAATATATACAGGGTGGCTATAAAAAAACTTTGCCGATATATGGAACTCTAGCGGCCGGTCCGTTTAACCGATCGAGATGAGATTTCAGATATAGTTAGTTATTCAGAGGTATGAGCTCGGGATTCTGTGAACGGCATCAAATTGGCGCTCACGGTTACGGTTATAGGTACAGAAACTCGAAATTTTCGAATGGCAACTGCCCCTTTTTTTTTTTAACCATTTGGAAAAATGGTTATTGCTCTCGTCAGGGTAGGAAATCAAAAGCGTATCTGAACGTTTTCATTGGTTTAATCCGCAATTTATTCGTTATCTGATTGGTATATACAGTAAATCTGTATTTCCCTTTGGTTTCAACAACGATGGACAACAGAGTGTTGCCACTATGACAAAAAAGTAATAAAAACTACAAAAAAAATTAATAACTCAGAAACAAATTGAGATACAGCTTTCAAACAAATTGCATTTAAAAGTACATTTTTTTCTCTATCCGACGATATAAAAAGTAATATTGTCGGATATTTAGAAGTTTAAGAATGAAATTTTATTTAAAATTGGTCGTAAGATTTTTTGGAAATCTGATGATAGAAAAGCCTTTTCCCGAACAGCCAATGAAATGCTTGGCTATTACGTAAGTTTCATAGGAAATCTGACGAGTCACAGGCGATTTCTCTTGCTTGCAATTTTTACGTGTAATAACACTATTAATCTTTAATTCATGGCGTACGTAATGTATGACCAGCTCCATAGAAATTTAAAAATGTACAGTACCGAAAATTGTAAAACTCAAATTTCTTTTAAAATTTGTTCATGATGGGGTCCAGGAATGTTATCGTTTAATCCATGGCGTACGTAATGTAGGATCAACTCCGTGCGATTTTTTATGTCTTAAATTTTAGTCTTTGAAAAAATCATGTTCCAAAGGGTCTTTGTAATTTGTTAAATTGCTTTTTTTTTGTTGTTGTTTTTTGTTTTTTGTCGCAAAATGCTCAGCGCATGCGAAACCCTAAATAGCGCTCGAACGGTACGTGTATCGCAATAAATGGACGTGTTATGCACACACAAAAAACATCTCAGAGAACGTCCAAAAACAACACGATCGGGGCGCACGGAGGAAATTTGCATATGACAGAGGCAAGACAACAATCACAGAACGCCGTTCGGGCAGATAATCAGCGTAGAAAACGGATTCTTGCCTCTGTCATATACAAATTTCCTTCGTGAGCCCGATCGTGTTGTTTTTGGCCGTTCGCTGAGCTGTTTCTTGTGCGTGCATAACGCGTCCATTTATTGCGATACACGTACCGTTCCAGCGCTATTCAGGGTTTTCGCATGCGCTGAGCATTTTGCGACGAAAAAAAATGGGCACTGCCATTCGAAAATTTCGAGTTTCTGTACCCTATAACCGTAACCGTGAGCGCCAATTTGTTGCCGTTCACGGAATCCCGAGCTCATACCTCTGAATAACTATATATGAAATCTCATCTCGATAAGTTAAACGGAACGGCCGTTAGAGTTCCATATATAAGCAAAGTTTTTTTATGACCACCCTGTATATATATATATATAAGGGTGTCCGGTCTCAACGGTGTCCAGTGACTAATTCCTAAACCGTTAGTCGTAGACATATAGTTCCAATTACAAATACGTTTTAAATAAGGTAAAGAAATATTTTTAAAGCGATTTGGGTCAATAAAAACATTTCTTAAAAAATTACGAAATTTAAATTTTTATACGGTCCTTCGGTCCTATAAGTTATATTTAGTAAAATTTTCCTTTTACACTGACAAGTAATAAAAAAAAAGTCCCATTCATATAACTCTAAAATTGAGCGAGTTATGGAACTTTAAAAATGCATGACTTATGCCACTTTTCTGCTCTGAAAACAAGTGAGTTCGGCTTGGCTTTGAGGTGCACATACCAAGTGCTTAAAGTATTCGAAGATCTTATTTCATGTGTATCTGCGCTTTGAAAAAAATGGAACAAGTATTACGATTAAGTTAACATTCATTAAGTTTCAGATTGGCTAAAATTACATGTTTTATTTTGTCAGGATTTGAGACTGTTTCTTTTATGATTTCTTAATAAAAGTTATATTATTTTTATAAGTTTTTATGTTACTTCAACGATCATATGTATGTTTTTCCAGTTCAAAATTTGTACTCGAACTTTAACTAACATTCAAATATCCGATCGAGATTACATTTTACATACTGGCGAAAATCCGATAACAATCTGATATTATTATGATTTTCGGTGGTTACCATTTATACTTACTTTACAGGACAACACAAAAAAATTGCGGATAGATTACCGCCTAGAAGTTTAAGAAAAGGTTCCAGATTAGGTTATACAAGGCTGCGATTGTTGGGTTTTTTAACTTTTATGTATTTTTAAGCACTGAATCCAAAGATTACCTTGATTTTTAACCACCATGCCAGGATATATCGTAAATCATAAATTGTCAAAGTAAAAGAATAACAAAAATCGGATTCTATAAAGTAGAGTAGTTGGCTGTGTTTTTTAACTTTTGATAATTGATTTTTACGTAATTTTTAGCGCTAAATCTGAAAATGACCTTCATATTTAACCATCACGTTAGAATATTTTTACAAAACGTAAATGTGTAAGTTAAAATATAGCGAAAATCTAATACTATAAAACATGTCTAAAACTTTTTTATTTTATTTTATGTTATTTTATTCAATAATTTATTCAATGTTTTTGCTTATCCTGGGACTCTTACAGATAAACAGCTGAGTGGTCCGATGAGATGGGGGAGGAGGTTCAATTTTAACTTTGAAATTTGCAATTTGCGAAAAATCCTGATGTGATGGTTAAAAAAAGGTCAATTTTGGATTCAGCGGTACATAATACATAAGAATCAATTATCAAAAGCTAAAAAACATGACATAACCCAAATTTCAGGATAATGCAGTTTAATAATATTTTAAAATACGTATCATTTTGTAAAGAATTGAGGCTGTTAATTTAGCATCATTTTATTTAACCAAAATTCTGTCTTTTCTTTCTTCTTAAATGTTTATTACAAATTGTATATTTTGCATTAATATGTCAGAATGATTAAAGATTTCAAATGTATATTGCAATATTAATTTTACTCTCAACCATTTTTTTTTAATCTATCAGACGAAATAATAATTTCGACTAAATTTGTGAATGACCCCCAATTTGCAGCAAAAAATATGCTCCAACTTTAAACAGCTGTTACTCGGCCAATTTTAATCGTAGAATAACGGGACTTTTTTTGTATTACTTGTCAGTGTAAAAGGAAAAATTTACTAAATATAACTTATAGGACCGTATAAAAATTTAAATTTCGTAATTTTTTAAGAAATGTTTTTAGTTACCCAAATCGCTTTAAAAATATTTCTTTACCTGATTTAAAACATTTTTGTAATTGGAACTATATGTCTACGACTAACGGTTTAGGAATTAGCCATTGGACACCGTTGAGACCGGACACCCTGTATATATATATATATATTAATGCTTCTATTGAGTAATAATTTTAATTTTTTACAGCGTTCAATACCAGGTGGTATTGAACGCTGTATATTGGCAATATTGTAAAATAGAAATTAAACAATTTAAAAGTGTTTTTAGGTATTTTAAATAATGTAATTATTTTAAATTTATATTATATTAATTGAATTTGTCACGGTATTTCAAAATGAATTAACTGAATCCATAGGTTTTAATTTCTGTGTTAACTTAACTGTTTCATTCACCTTAATCTTATCATGCTTTTGGATACCATGTGCGGGAGGATATTTTGAAAATCAACGGAGATTTTATTCGGTATGTTGAGTAATATTTCTATTTTTTATGCTATAAATGAAATATTTAAAGGGTTGTATTGTTTTTTTCCATTTCATGCCATTTGATAATGTTCTGTTTTCATCTTGAAACTATTCTCTTGGTCATATTGGTTGTTTGAGTACAGGAGAAAAAAATATTTCAGATTTTAGTTTTTTTTTCTCACAGAAAACAACCGATTTGCTTATATCATTGAATTCTGTACTCTTGAAAACGTAATTCAATATATAAGTTTTTCAATTTTTTTCGGTATCCATATTCTTCTTTTTTTCTTTCGTATTAATTCTTGTAATTAAGTATAAGGCACTTTATTTTATACATACAGTTCTATATATAGGTTTGTGGTATCCATATTTATTGTCATTTCATTCACAATATTGCGGATTTTGATGATGGTCGGTAATATTTAATTAATGGTTATATATATATATTTCTCTTACGTGGCGCTAAAAAAGGGCTGTATTTGTAGCTTGCTATTTGGCAACAGCCAAAGCGACGTTTCTCAGTGGTAGTTACGGTCACATGTCCCAACCCACTCAGCAAATCAAATTCCAGACAGGATCTCTCTTTTAACGCAAACCGTTTGAGCAATACATGAATGCTATTGGTCCGTTTTACGGTGACGTACCTCTTTGATCTAAGGTTGTAGTTAGACACAGGCGAAAACGTTTTGTTTACATTTCGATAGCGTGATACATAGCATATAGTTTTAAATTAATTTAAGCCGTGATTTTCAATACTATAAGCAAAATGAAAAAAGGAGGACCCCATCTGACACTAACATGCCATTTAAATTTAAACGGCGTCAATTTCCTGTTCGCTTAGCTTTCTCAAGGATGATCAACAAGTCACAGCTCCAAACTTTTGTCAAATGCATTTTTATTTATATTTTCAACAAAATTTTAAATTACTTTTTTATGAATTAAAATATTTGTAAATTTCATATGTTGCTCTCTCGGATCTGATAGCGGCCCAACTAAAAATATTTTTTATTGTGTTTTCACTAAGGTTTTTAATTTATTCTGTTTCCAAGGTACATTTTTCTTTACATTTTCAACAGTTGTTCATTACTTTTTTATGCAATAAAAATATTTGTAAATTTAATATGTTGTAATAATTTATGATAGCACTCATTCTGGCTAGAGTTGACATAAATAGTGGCGAGCGAGCGAAGCGATCCCAATATGAATTGCGTAGCAATTCGTGGGGGTTGGCGAGCGTTATCGAGCAGGGGGCTGAGCCCCCTAGTATATATATATTTGTGACCAAAAAATCCCCTGCATCAAATGCGATCCTTTCGTTCAAACTTTCTTAAATTTCCTAAAGGGTGTCGGAACCCTTGTAAAGGGCACGCGAGGCCCTTAGGGCTCCGCGGAGCACAGGTTGAGAACCTCTGCTCTATATCAATGGGATACAAAACGAGAATGTTTTTTTTTTCTTCCTTCCGATAAAATTAATAAATCATCCCCACGGACTATAACACAAGAGCCCAGCATATTCCCCCATGTTTCACATCAAGGTAGCTGAAATAATTTTTTCCAATGGTATGTGTAACACACCACACATTTAATTTTGCGAAATAATAAATTATTTTGTCTAAAAATTGTTTTTTAGAATTAATTTAAATTGGACGCCGTAAAATACAGTAATCTTATTCCAACATCGCTTACGTATTGTAAAAGTGAAGAATGTGAAAAAACATTTTTATCATTAGTTTCAAACTCAGCACCAAAAATTAGATTAAAACATTTAAAAGTATCAACAAATTTTTTTCATTGTAGACCTGTGTTACTTTTAGGTTTAAAATAATATTGAAAATAGCTATCCAAATGACAAAAATTAAGGCTTGCTAAACTTTAACGAATATATCACTTATTGAATTCTAACTAACGCAGTTATTTTTCATACTGCTAATATGGTGGAAAGAATTGACTTCGGAAGAATGATTCTATGGAAGAATTTTTTAACGCGTTTGGAAAGGGATTAAACAGACAGTATGACAACTTTCCAATATTTCTTCTTTTTTAACACTTTCCAACAAAGTTGAAAAGTGTTTATGACTTCGGTTTGTCTGTCCGTCTGTCCGCGCTCTAACTCTCGTAAATATACTCGGATCGTTCTGAAATTTTCGGATGTTAGTGACCTCTACCATAGCATGATCCCTATTTCAAATAAAGTTTCTAGCATGTTTAGTTCATTTACAGGGACAGTCAAAAGTTTTCCGTTACATTACGGCCAATGGGAAAAAATCGTTTCAAATGATTTTTAATGGTGTTACACTCTTTCAAACATAGTAAAATTGATATTCATTTATGAAGCCCACTAAAATATGCATTCTGTTGACTATGTGGTGCAAAGAATAGTTATTGTTCATTTACAGGGACATACAAAAGAATTACGTTCATAATGGTATAGGGGAAATTGTTTGCGGTGTATTTGAAAAGATTTCAGATACTATATCGTACCCGAATTACTGTATCTATCTATATTATAAAGGACAAACATGTCTGTGCGTAACGCATACGTCATTTTGGGAATGGCAACACTTTGAAATTTGGAATAAAATTTTGGTTTTGCAATTTACTCTACTGAAAATTTTTAAACTTCTGAACATCGCACATTTTAAATTTTTACTCGGTCGTATAAGGAAAAATATGCTCTTTTAAATGCGATTTGTTTGAAAGCTGGATCTCAATTTATATTTGAAATATTAATTTTTTTGTAGTTTTAATACCATTTTTCTTATAGTGGCAACAAAAGTACCCCATTTCTATGGAAAGTCATTAAAAGTAATTGGAAAATAGTCAAAAATAGGAGATACTGTATCTTTTTGTTGCCATTTTCTCATAAAACCTGAAAAAAAAGTTGAAATTAAAATATGGGCTATGTCAAGAATATTGTCTGTTATTCCGTCATAATGACGTCATAAGCATACTTTTCTGTAGACGAAGTTTAAGACTTGATTGTAAAAGTGGATTGCTTTAGTGGATGCAAATGACGTCATTTTATAACAAAAAGCGTGTATTTTAATTCTTAAACTTGAATTATGTTTTGTAGAAGTGCGTCATTTTTACAGCCCAGCTGCTTTGAAATTCTTCACAGGTGAAAATACTTCACTTTTGAAAATAAGGTAATCGAAATTACACACTGATAAAACACAATGTTTTACAAAAATTTAGAGTCTCTTTATAAAAAGAGGTGACATGCAAATAATAGCGATTTATATTACAGAAATTGATGATTCAGAATTGATGAAAACTCTTCATTTGTAGATGTGATCTCACTTTATCTGTTTTTTTTTTTAAATATCCCCAATTTTCTATTTTAATTTTAAAAGCATTTTATGGAATTTCTTCAAAATGGTGAAAATTAGATAGCTTTCATTATTGCAGACAAGAGAGAAATAATGAGGTATTTTTATCTTTATTCATGTTATTTTCTGATAAAAATTCAAAATTGTTGATAAAAATTGTTGTATAGGGTTTAGTGTCGCAAAATCCCATTACAAGCAGAATGTTACATTAGGGGCATAATAACGGAAAATAACATACTGCTTTTGGAAACACGCATTTTCCCTCATAAATTTGCTATATTGTTTTTCCTTCTGCATGTGTACTGATACTAAATTCCAGGCACTAGGCGAAATTCATATTTAAGTGAAAATGAAGTTATATTTAAAAGAAAACGATAATTTTCTTAGATAAAATTAAACATTTTAACACAAATGCGTCTAAAAAACATAAATTACGGAAATTTTTACTCTCTGGAATTGAGATTAGAATCCCAAGTAAAGAGTGCGTCTGTTCACATAAAAGATGTTGCTGACAATTGTGACTTCAAGTTTGAGTTAAAATGATTTTTAAATGATCAAACAAAATACAATTAAAAAAAAAAATAATGAATTTGGATATGAGAAGTGCGCATGCAAATTTTGAGAAGGTGAAAATTGCTGTTTTTCATTCCGGAATACCAAACATAAGAGCCTCAATTGATAACCACATCCTAATAACTGATTTTTATTATATTTTACTGATTAAGTATCTGTATTATAAAGAACAATTTGTATCTGTGCGTAACGCTGACGTCATTTTGCGAATGGCAATAATTCACGAACAAATTTCAGTCTTGAAATTTTCGCTGCTGCAATTTTTTAATCTTCTGACCATCGTACATTTTCAATTTTCATCGCATAGGGGGAAAAAAATACTTTCAAATGTAATTTGTTTAAAAACTGTATCTTAATTGATTGATGTATTATATTTTCTAAAATAATTTTTAAGCATTATTTTTTTAAGTTTAACTTATCACTTGCCGGTTTCAATACATGTTGCACATAAAGCAACAAACATTTTTCACCATTTTACTCTGACTATTTTTACATAACGAAATTAATACTTCCTTTATAAACAAATAAAAGAATAATATTAAAAAAAACCACCAGTCTAACATATTTGTGAAAGAAAAATTAATGAAATTAATACTACTTTCATAAACAAATAAAAGAATAATATTGAAAAAACACAAATCTAACATATTTGTAATCGTACAATGTAAATTTTTAGATCACCAAATACGATTTTTTTTTTCAAATGGCATTTCTTTGCGAAGTTCATCTCAGTTTACTGATTGTCTACGGTTTTAAAAACAATTTTAAAGCATGAAATATTTTTTTAATTTATCTATATCGCACGGAGCTCGATTACGAAAGATTAATCCGTTTGCCCTTAAAACAAAATAAAGAGTTCATCATTTCTTACGGCTAATATCCATTTAATAAAAAAACTTCGCTATGAATAAATAAGTAAAATAATATAAATAAAACGCAAATTTAACAGACATGCATAAGCTCTGAAATTATCAGAATATAAAAGGATGCCATAAGTAGCAAAATCTTGGTCAAATAACTCTTAGCATGCGGCTAATAAGAAAATATCACTTTTAATAAATTTCAAAAATTTATTTGATTGTATAATTCATATTTTCCATATGAAAAATGCTCTTTTAATGTAAGTGGGAAATCTAAATATTTATTGCATATAAAAAAATATTAGTTTTCAATAAAAAAAATAAAATAAAATAAAATAAAATAAAAAAAAGTTTTCACATATATTCTTTAACCCGGGAAGCCCGGGTACGATCCCCTAGCATTAGTAATGATTGCTCGAAATGCATTTTTAATTATGATATGCGCTTTTTTAGGGTTTCGTTCATCTGACGAAACCCTATTCGTTCTCGAATACCTCGTTCTCAGAAACTATACATGTTTGAGACTTGAAATCATGCATACTTATAGCTGAACACCACACATCATACGAAAAATCATAAAATTTTGAAAAAGTCGTACATTTAACCCTTTGGGCTCCCACATGTGTATTTTAAACAATTCTTTCTAAGTGAGCCACTAATTAGGTTGGAGGCGTGAAATTTTACATACTTACAGCTGCACACCTCACATCTAACAGCAAATCATAAAATTTAAAAAAAGTAGTACATTTAACCCTTTTGGCTACCACATGTGTATTTTAAACAATTGTTTCTAAGTGAGTCCTAATTAGGCTGGAGGCGTGAAATTTGGCATACTTATAGCTAAACACCTCACATCAAGCAAAAAATCATAAAATTTAGAAAAAATCGTACATTTAACCCTTTGCGCTCCCACAAGTGTATTTTAAACAATTCTTTTTAAGAGATCCCCTATTTAGGTTAGAAACGTGACATTTTGCATACTTATAGCTGAACACCTCACATCAAACGACAAATCATAAAATTTTAAAAAAACCCGTACATTTAACCCTTTGAGCTCCGACATTTATATTTGAAACAATTCTTTCTAAGTGAGTCCCTAATTAGGTTGGAGGCGTGAAATTTTGCATACTTATAGCTGAACACCACATATCATACGACAAATCATAAAATTTTGAAAAAGCCGTACATTTAACCCTTTGTGCTCCCACATGCGTATTTTAAGCAGTTCTTTCTAATTGAGCCCCTTATTAAATTGAAGATTTGAAATTTTGAATTCTTATAGTAGAACACCTGAGGCCAAGCGACAAATCATGAAATTTTGAAAAAGTCTTACGTTTAACCCTTTGAGCTACCACATATGTATTTTAAGCAATTGTTTCAATGAGAGCCCCTAATTAAGTTGGAGACATGAATTTTTGCATACGTATAGCTGAATACCTCAGACCACACGGCAAATCATAAAATTTTCAAAAATTCTTATATTATTTACTCGTCCGGGCTCTAACGTGTGTATTTTAAGCAATTTTTCTAACATCCGCCCTTTCACCCGGGGGCACTTTTCCAACTTTTGCCGACAAGCTTTTGACCATTCTTTCATATTATGCACCATAGCCTTACATATTTTAGTTCCACTTTTTACCGCCAGGGGCGCCTACATATCTCGGGTGCTATCGGCTCAATCCCCTCGACTAATATATCTACGGATAGTATATAAAACGGAGTTTCGTTCGGATAGAGGTTTGTTTAGAATAGAGTGCGCCCCTGGTTACGAAATGTGGAACTAACAGATTTTTCAAAAGGATAAAGTGTTTTGAAAGTAATATTAAACGAAACCCTCTGTGCAATCTGTGATCACACTTACCTACTTGTTCACTATATTTATGCATACTATAAAATGCGTATAAATGCTATAGTTCATATACAGAGCTACAGAAATTAATTCGTAAAGGTTACTGAGTATGAGCATAAATTGCTTAAAGGTGGGTTTTAAAGGAGTTATGCGTTTTTACGCTGAACTGAATTTAGTGTACTAGGAAATATTTGTAGAATATAGATAAAATGATATACAGGGCCACGCAAAGAGTTGGATACATGGCCGTCTATTGGTGATAATTTCTGGAAATGTAATTTCAGTAGTTTTAAGCGTGTTTTAGTTTGAATTAAATTTTAGCTAAATAGTGGCATGTAATAAAGGTACTAGGTAAACTACAGGGCTGTACAAAAGTATTCAAGTATGTTTCCATCTATTAGTATAAATTACTGAAAGATGAATTTCAACCTGTTATGCATTTTCTTGCTAAACTAAATTTTCCCATTATATAGTATATATATCAACATACAGATCGAATACAGGGCTGTTCAAAAGAATTGGAATACATATTTGATTATGGGTGGTAACTACTGAAATCAGATTTTTAAGTGTTTACTTAGTTATCTTATTTACCTTATTTCCCTAAGTTTCTTTAAAGCTTTCAGGGAGTGTTGGAAAGTGTTTCATAATCTATACTATACACATGATTTTTCTTACTTGTTACTATTGTTACTAAAATTACATAGCATCTCTTTCCAAATTTTAGATAAATCAAGGGATACTGAATAATTGCAAATATTCTCATTGCGTAAAAATATCTCGAATACAGGGCTGTTCAAAATAATTGGAATACATATTTGGATATGGATGGTAATTACTGAAATCAGATTTTTAAATGTTTACTTATTTATCTTAATTATCTTATTTCCCTGAGTAACGAAGTTTCGTTAAAGCTTTCAGGAAGTGTTGGAAAGTGTTTCATAACCTATGCTGTACGCTTAATTTTTCTTACTGGTTTAAATAAATAATCGGTTCAGACAAGTAGCCCTTACTTTTAAATTTAAAGAATGAAACACGTGTTTGAAATAAAAATATCAGCAACGGTTCGTGGAGCTTTAAACTAGTTTATAATATAATAATAATAATTGTAAAGACGATCGTTACTATATCCAGAAAATGATAATTAATTTTAAAGACAAAATAACAATAAATTTTAGAGCTAAAAGAGTTAAAACACACAATCACATTTTATAAATTCTTAGCCTGTAAAATTTTTATTTCTCTATACTATTTTTTTTCTTATCTGTGTAGTCAGTCTATGTGAAACTTTTACGAACTTTTTGTCAATTTAAGATGGTCAACCTTTAAAAAAAATAAAAATAAAATAAAAATAAGCATCAGTGGTTGTGCACTTAAGACTTTTTACAGCCTTTATGTCTTAATAAAAGAAGCATACACAAGCGTTCTTTTCACACTGTCGCACTATCACAACTTTTTTCAACTTATGTGTGAGTCTTTAACAAGAAATTATCCATCTAAATAACAAAAAAAAAAAAAAAATTCTGTCAATGTATGATTTAAAATTCTTTGCTAGATTTTCATATTGTTTTTGAGATTCTGATAAGTAAATATTTAACTGGAGTTTAAAAAAATACTTCTTATTGAGAATTTAAAAGAAACACGAGGATTTAATTGATCTTTTCTTATAATAATGTTTTGTAGCAATCCTTTATTGTTAACCACATAACAATGCTGTACGAGCTAGGTTAATCTCAACCTGAAAACAGACTAGAATCCTGCATGGGGTCGGTAACCCGATTTTGCCTTGAACCTGACTGTACTGGCGGTTCTGATCGGGTCAGGTTGACACTCATTTTTCTTTATAATTAGTACTGTAATTGATCAAACCATGATCTGTTCGTGAACGCACTGAACGTTTATTCCATCATAAAGACTCACTCCATGTTCCTGTCTCCTGCGATCGCACGCGCGGTGCGCGTGCTCTTTGAACAGGCCCTTTGACTTTATTACTTAAATCTTTAAATTGGACAATAAATAAAGATATTATTTTTTTAATAATTTAAGCATATCTCTCTGAATATTCGTGTCATAATTAAAACCAGAATATATTTTATGTTCTATAAAACTTATGTTAATAAAGCCAAATATACACTGTGGTGACAAAAGTCATGGGATACCCTGCTAATAGCATGTCGGTCCTTCGTTTGGCCGGAGAAGTGCAGCAACACGACGTGGAATGGACTCCACGAGTCGTCGGAAGTCCTCTGGAGAAATATTGAGCCATGCTGCCTCTATAGACGTCCATAATTCCGAAAGTGTTGCCGGTGGAGGATTTTGTGCAAGAACTGGTCTCTCGATTATGTCCCATAAATGTTCGATGGGATTTATGTCGGACAATCACGGGGCCAAATCATCCGCAAGAATTGTCCAGAATGTTCTACAAACCAATTGCGAACAGTTATGGCCCGGTGACACGGCGCATTGTCATCCTGGAAAATTCCATCGTTGTTTGGGTACATAAAGTCCATGAATGGTTGCAAGTGGTCTCCCAGTAGCTGAACGTAATCATTTCTTGTTAACGATCGGTTCAGTTTGACCAGCGGACCCAGTCCATTTCATGTAAACACATTCCACACCATTATGGAGCCACCACCAGCTTGCACAGTGTCTTGTTGACAACTTGGGTCCATGGCTTCATGGAGTCAGCGCCACACTTGTACCCTACCATCAACTCTTACCAATTGAAATCGTGACTCATCTGACCAAACCACTTTTTTCCAGTCGTATACGGTCCAACTGATACGTTCACGAGTCCAGGGAGCGCCGCTGTTGGCGATGTCGTTCTGTTAGTAATAGCACCCGAGTCGGTCTTCTGCTTCCATAGCCCATTAAAGCCAAATTTCTCCGGACTGTCCTAACGGACACGCCCGTGGGACGTCTCACATTCATTCCTGCAGTTATTCCACGCAGTATTGCTTGTCTATTCACACTGACAATTCTACGCAGACTCGCTGGTCGCGGTCATTAAGTGCCGGCGGTCGACCGCTGCTTTGTCCGTGATGGGAGGTTATGCCTGAATTTAGGTATTCTCGGTACACTCTTGACATTGTGGATCTTGCAATGTTGAATTCCGTAACGATTTCCGAAATGAAATGTCCCATGCGTCTAGCTCCAACTAGCATATCGCGTTCGAAATCCGTTAATTCTCATCGTATGGCCATAATCACATAATAAACCTTCTCACACGAAGAATTTGAACACAAATGAAAGTCCTGACCAGGCACTGACCATTTATACAATTTATAAGCCACACTACTGCCATCTGTATATTTGCATATTGCTATCCCATGACTTTTGTCACCTCAGTGTATATAATTCTTAATTTCAGATGTTAGATTAATATATAGATTCTTTAGGATTTTTCAAAGTAGGATCCGCTTACCTCTTAGGGCTTCCAGGGATGCGGCTGTATCAACAATCAACCTTTGACTCTGGGGCTGTACAGATATAACGTTATCACTTTAGGGGGGAGGGGGATTGGTACTTGATATCGTAAGATATATCTAGGGGGAAGGGTTGTTTTTTGATAGTGTTATAATTTTTTATCCAATCAAAATTTTATTTTTTCGTTTCTTTACATCAATATAGTCTGTTATCTTTTTTTTAAGTAGAGTCAGGCTATTTGATGAAAATGCAACATTATTAAAATTATTAAATGATTATTAAATAATTTCATTCCAAAATATGAAATAACCGAATGTTCGTCATTTCTATTCTTCTGCCATATGCACTATAATTCGTTATTAGTGAAACCAGGTTCGAAATGACATTCGTTATTTTTGCTAGTAAAAAATGGCGGGGGGGGGGGGGGGGATGTTGTCCACCAGTTTTGTTTATAAGAAGTTCTGTTTACCCTCGTGCAGGGGACCAACTGCAAGAAGACAATATTACTGTTGAATGCATTATATAACAAAAATAAGCTATTGCAAAATATTTTTAAATAGTAAGCATTTCTTTAAAGTGTTATTTGATACGTTATTTCATATACGAGTCGTTCAGTGCACAAATCGATTAATTCCATCAAATGAAAATGTTCAGTATAAACAGTTAACGTTATTGTAACTATAAAAATATTGTATCTATATAATATTTTTTCTCGGGATATTTTGATTGTACTCATTAATTTTCTTTTAACCTTTAACTGATGTTACCGGTCTCACAGATCGGTGCTTTTTTCAATTTTCATAGTTTAACTTGCAAATTTCAGTTTATCTACAAACACTACTGAGATTTTGTTTCGTTTGGAACTTTAATACTAACACCAGAGACTTTTGAATAGGTGAATTTTAATTATAACACTCCTGTACAAAAAGTTTAGTACAAAAGCAACATCCTATGAGTTAATCGCGGCTTTTATTCATCTTTCGATCTAGCGGTCTCACAGACTACTTCACACTAATTATGTGACAATTTCTGTGGCATCAGTTAAAGGTTAATCAAGGGTAACTTTCTATCACTGTATAAATATATAGAAAATTTTCAATGTTCCTTTGTTTAAAAAAACGCCACTTAAAATGGAGTCTTCTGAACGACCCATATAATAGAGATATTTTATTAACTTCTCTTGATATACATAAGTATAAAGTATGTGAATAATAAACGTATATCCATATCTGTATATCATTGCAAACGTATGAAAATAAAACGAAAGAAAAAAAATTGTAAAAAGAAAAATAATTTTTAGACACTGATAACGATGTCATTTGGGGGGGGGGCGGGGGGGTCGAGGAATGATAACGTATGATATCATACGGGGAGGGAGGTAGTCGAAAAATGCTAAAAAGTTGCTAATGTTACATTTGTACAGCCCCTCTGTAAAACTACATGAGACAGTGAAAAAAAAAATCATCGCATGGACTGTTTTAAAAATAAAATATAACTGCACGTGTTATATCTTGCAGATGACTTATAACTGTCTTTCAGCAAATTAACCGCAATATATATATATATATATATATATATATATATATGCAAAGAGAAAGAAATGCACATTTCATATTAGAAAAAAATTGCTGTCTTCAAAGCTTACATTATTCTTTGTGTCCATTCATTGTTTAATATGTTTCTATTTTTCTATATGCAATAGGGAAAAAAAAAATTGTTACTTGTACTTGTTTGATTGCCTGCACGTCAGAAATAAATAATTTGATAAATAAACAAAAATGAGGTAAGCGTTGAAAATGCAATTCTTTAAGGGGTACGCGCAGTACAAACGTTTGAGAATCCCTGCTCCAGATCAGGATTATTAATAACTCTATACAAAATTTAATAAATCTGAAAACATTGTGTATATTTTCTGCGTGAGAAAGATTTTTTTATTCTGTATTATAAAATGCGGCTATGTTTTTACATGCATTTCTTTTTCTTAAAATATACATTTACATTGTATGAAAATTCTTCAGCTTATCTATAAAGAAAATAAAATTTTATTATCATCTGAAACTTTTACGAACTTCTTACTCAGTTTGGAAGGGTCGACCTTTTTACTTATTTATTTATTTTAAATAAGCAACTATACAAATGCGCTTCAAATTTTTTATGACTTTCATAGAAGAAGACAAATTCTTGTAGAGTTCTTCTCACACTGTCGTAATATCAAGAACTTTTTCTGTGGATGAGATCACGAAAAGGAAATAAAAATGTGTTACTCTGCTTGTTCAAGTTTCTGAATTTTTCACTTGATTTACGTTTTGTTTATTCAGGCTCGGAGAAATAAGTTTTGAATTAGAATTCTAAACGCTGCTTAGTAAAAAGAGAAAACGGGGGCGGATCCAGAGACTCGTTTTGGGGGGGGGGGGGCGATAATGAATGATATATAATCAACACACGCATAGTTTCTATTGGCTAAATCATTCCTTGCAGTTAAGTATTATATGAATATGAAATAATTAATGCTATTTAAAATTACTATTAACTCCCTATTATCCGACGTTAAATTAACCGGCACACTCGGTTAAGCCTCCTCTCCTCAAAATATGGCTTATTTTTACTTATTGTGTCGAAAAATTAAAAATGTTACCATACAATTTATTTATTAAATACCATTTTTTTTTTCATGTTTACTCTTTTACCCTGGTAATTATTTATCTTATCGGTTTATTCAAAAAAGGGACGGAATAAAAATCTCAAGGGGCTTAATAACCTTGAAAAGTCAAAATGTGTCATCTAAGCGGTGCGTATACTTCTTCATAATCTACTCATTATTAGTCCATCAAGGTTAACATTTGTTACCGAGACCCAGGTCTGTTTTCATAGCTTTTCTACATGAGGTAGAAAGACAGCAAAAAATGGTAAACCAAACAATGAACGGCGGGTAACAGGGGTAACAGTAGAGCGGCATTTTCTATTCAAATCACCTAGAAGGCATTTCATTAAGTAAATACATAAAGGAAGAACTGATTTACCAAGTTGGCATTAAAGAAATTAGCACACTATATGCATTTTAGCTTTTAACTTACTAAGACATAATCCTTTTTTGTTCATTCATCAAATACCCCTTGAAATTCACCAATGTGGGTGGCAATAGCAGTACATTTCTTTAAAGCATTAATGCCTTTTTTTTCAGAAAACATTAAGATGCTAGAAAAAGATCTCTTATTTTACTTGTTTCTTTCTTTCTTTGGAAATTGCTACGAATCCCATGTTTTTCTTAAACAAAAGAGCTCTCTGTAAAAATATTATACAGAAATTAGAAATGCATCTTTTTTGAAACGATGAAAAAGTTTCCACACGGGTAATTCCGTATCAAATCAACACAGCCATTTACCTGACCCTCTCCGATTTTGATGAAAATTGGTAAACATTTACAGTCTATTAAGAAACTAATTCACGCAAAATTTGAACATTAGTGCTAGTAGTTTATGAGTTAGAGAAGTTAAACAAGTGGGTAAGTGTGATCACAGATCGCACAGAGGGTTTCGTTTAATATTCATTTCAAAACACTTTATCCTTTTGAAAAATCTGTTAGTTCCACATTTCGCAACCAGGGGCGCACTCTATTCTAAACAAATCTCTATCCGAACGAAACTCCGTTTTACATACTATCCGTATATATATTAGTCGAAGGGATTGGGCCCATAGCACCTGAGATAAGTAGGCGTCCCTGGCGGTAAAAAGTGGAACTCAAATATGTAAAGATATGGTGCATAATATGAAAGAATGCTCAAAGGGGTGTCGGCAAAAGTTGGAAAAGTGCTCCCCGGGTGAAAAGGGCGGAGGTTAGAAAAATTGCTTAAAATATACGTTAGAACACGGAGGAGTAAAAAATATAAGACTTTTTGAAAATTTTATGATTTGTCGTGTGGTCTGAGGTATTCAGCTATACGTATCCAAAAATTCATGTCTCCAACTTAATTAGGGACTCTCTTAGAAAGAATTGCTTAAAATACATATGTGGTAGCTCAAAGGGTTAAACGTAAGACTTTTTCAAGATTTTATAATTTGTCGCCTGGCCTCAGGTGTTCTGCTATAATAAGCATGCAAAATTTCAAATCTCCAATTTAATAAGGGGCTCAGTTAGGAAGAATTGCTTAAAACACGCATGTGGGAGCCAAAAAGGGTTAAATGTACGACTTTTTCAAATTTTTATGATTTGTCGCATGATGGTGTTCAGCAAGTATGCAAAATTTCACGCCTCCAACCTAAATAGAGTGTCATTTAGAAAGAATTGTTTAAAATACACATGTAGGAACCCAAAAGCTTAAATGTACGACTTTTTCAAAATTTTATGATTTGCCGTTTGATGTGTGATGCTCAGCTATAAGTATGCAGAATTTCACGCCTCCAACCTAATTAGGGGCTCACTTAGAAAGAATTGTTTAAAATACACATGTTGGAGATCAAAGGGTTAAATGTACGACTTTTAGAAATTTTTATGATTTGTCGTTTGATGCGAGGTACTCAGCTATAAGTATACAAAATTTCACGCCTCCAACCTAATTAAGAGCTCACTTAGAAAGAATTGTTTAAAATACACATGTGGGAGCCCAAGGGGTTAAATGTACGACTTTTCAAAATTTTATGGTTTGTCATTTGATGTGGGGTATTCAGCTATAATTATGCAAAATTTCACACCTCCAACGTAAATAGGGTGTCACTTAGAAAGAATTGTTTAAAGTACACATGTGGGAGCCCAAAAGGTTAAATGTACGACTTTTTCAAAATTTTATGATTTGCCGTTTGATGTGGGGTATTCAGCTATAATTATGCAAAATTTCACACCTCCAACCTAAATAGGGGCTCACTTAAAAAGAATTGTTTAGAATACACATGTGGGAGCCCAAAGGGTTAAATATACAACTTTATGAAAATTTTCTGATTTGTCGTTTGATGTGAGGTATTCAGCTATAAGTATACAAATTTTCACGCCTCCAATGTAATTAGAGGTTCACATAGAAAGAATTGTTTAAAATACACATGTGGGAGCCCAAAGGGTTAAACATACAACTTTTTGAAAATTTTATGATTTGTCGTTTGATGTGAGGTATTCAGCTATAAGTATGCAATATTTCACTCTTCCAACCTAATTAGGGTTCACTTAGAAAGAATTGTTTAAAATACACATGTTGGTGATCAAAGGGCTAAATGTACGACTTTTTGAAAATTTTATGATTTGTCGTTTGATGCGAGGTACTCAGCTATAAGTATACAAAATTTCACGCCTCCAACCTAATTAAGAGCTCACTTAGAAAGAATTGTTTAAAATAAACTTGTGAGAGCCCAAGGGGTTAAATGTACGACTTTTCAAAATTTTATGGTTTGTCATTTGATGTGAGGTGTTCATCTATAAGAATGCCAAGTTTCACACCTCCAACGTAAATAGGGTGTCACTTAGAAAGAATTGTTCAAAGTGCACATGTGGGAGCCCAAAAGGTTAAATGTACGACTTTTTCAAAATTTTATGGTTTGTCATTTGATGTGAGGTGTTCAGCTACAATTATGCAAAATTTCACACCTCCAACCTAAATAGGGGGTCACTTAAAAAGAATTGTTTAAAATACACTTGTGGGAGCCCAAAGGGTTAAATGTGCGACTTTTTCAAAATTTTATGATTTGTCGTTTGATGTGGGGTACTCAGCTATAAGTATGCAAAATTTCACTCCGCCAACCTAATTAGGGTGTCACTTAGAAAGAATTGTTTGAAGTACACATGTGGGAGCCCAAAAGGTTAAATGTACGACTTTTTCAAAATTTTATGATTTGCCGTTTGATGTGGGGTATTCAGCTATAATTATGCAAAATTTCACTTCTCCAACCTAAATAGGGGCTTACTTAAAAAGAATTGTTTAGAATACACATGTGGGAGCCCAAAGGGTTAAATATACATTTTTTTTTTTTTTGAAAATTTTCTGATTTGTCGTTTGATGTGAGGTATTCAGCTATAAGTATACAAATTTTCACGCCTCCAATTTAATTAGAGGTTCACATAGAAAGAATTGTTTAAAATACACATGTGGGAGCCCAAAGGGTTAAATGTATGACTTTTTCAAAATTTTATGATTTGTCGTTTGATCTGATGTGTCCATCTATAAGTACGCAAAATTTCATGCCTGCAACCTAATTAGGGGCTCACTTAATAAGAATTGTTTAGAATACACATGTGGGAGCCCAAAGGGTTAAATATACAACTTTTTGAAAATTTTATGATTTGTCGTTTGATGTGAGGTATTCAGCTATAAGTATGCAATATTTCACTCTTCCAACCTAATTAGAGGTTCACATAGAAAGAATTGTTTAAAATACACATCTGGGAGCCCAAAGAGATGTACGACTTTTTCAAAAATTTATAGTTTGTCGTTTGATGTGAGGTGTTCAGCTATAAGTTTGTAAAATTTCACGCCTCCAACCTAATTAGAGGCTCGCATAGAAAGAATTGTTTGAAATACAGATGGCGGAGCCCAAAGGGTTAAATGTACGACTTTTTCAAAATTTTATGATTTGTCCTTTGATGTGAGGTATACAGCTATAAGTATGCAAAATTTCACGCCTCCAATCTAATTAGAGGTTCACATAGAAAGAATTGTTTAATATACACATGTGGGAGCCCAAAGGGTTAAATGTACGACTTTTTCTAAATTTTATAATTTGTCCTTTGATGTGAGGTATTCAGCTATAAGTATGCAAAATTTCACGCCTCCAATGTAATTAGAGGTTCACATAGAAAGAATTGTTTAAAATACACATGTGGGAGCCCAAAGGGTTAAATGAATGACTTTTTCAAAATTTTATGATTTGTCCTTTGATCTGAGGTGTCCATCTGTAAGTATGCAAAATTTCATGCCTGCAACCTAATTATTGACTCACTTATAAAGAATTGTTTAAAATACACATGTGGGAGCACAAAGGGTTAAATGTACGACTTTTTCAAAATTTTATGATTTGTCGTATGATGTGTGGTGGTCATCTATAAGTATGCAAAATTTCAAATCTCCAACATGTGTAGTTTCTGAGAACGGGCTGTGTGACGGACAGACAGACAGAGGAGCGAGACGAATATGGTTTCGTCAGATGAACGAAACCCTAAAAATGACTAAATTATGCTAATTTTGCAATATGGGCGAAACTTAATTTAATCTTAACTTTTGTTCTAATTAAGTTAGATGGCTGAAATCAGTGTTATTTTGAAGGTCATTAATGGCTATTTTTAATAAAATTTACCTTCTATGAAAGTTTGTAAAAAAGTGACCTTGACCTTTGACCTTAAATTTTGACCTCAATTAATTCAAAAAATGGTATTTTAATTTCTTTAATTTTTTTTTTTACTTAAGTTCTTTAGTATCTGTCTCAGCTTTTTACTAAATTTCAGTGTGGGATTCCTATGGGTTCACCAGATATAATTTTTTTTTAATTCACAATATGGGAAAAAATTTATGGACTCATTTTGTTGAAATCACTATAACTCAAGGACTCTGTTTCATACAATAATTTTTTACTGAACGTTCACATTCACATAACAAAAATAATAATGCATCAAAAATAAATTTGCCAAGTTCAGTCAATGTTTAGTACAGTTTAATTTATTCAAGATAATTTGGATTTGAAGTTGTAAAAGTTTCAGATTGCATATCAACAGACCAATCATAAGATAGTGATAGTATTGTAAAAGTTTTGGTTTGTATTTCAATTGACCAATCACAAGATAGTGATAGTGTTGTAAAAGTTTTGGTTTGTATTTCATCTGACCAATCACAAGATAGTGCTAGTGTTCAATAAGTAAAATGCAAACTGACTCTGTCATTCAGTCTTTGTTAACAAAGATTGGCTTGCAGTACTTTTGTTCTGAATTTTTATATTTCTCAGCAAATAGTCATTTTTATTTTTAATATAAATTCCTCTAAAGAGTTAAAATAGTAAATGAATTTTTTGAAGCTATTCTGAAAAGATTAAACTTTACAAAATGAGTGAACCACAGTGGATAAATCAATTTATCTGCTGTAATCCTTTTGGAAAGGAAAACCATTCTTCTAAAAAGAAAAAATTGAGAAATGTTTTAAGATGGATGTGTGCAAAACTTCCTAACTGAACTCTTAAGAAAAATCTGTGATCAGTGTAGGAAGGAAGTTTCCTTATTGCCATCAAAAACTGATTCTAGTGAAGAAATAGACGCCACAGAAGCAGGGCCTAGTTCAACGTGTCAACATGATGAACTCTCAGATGAAACATTTTATAAGCATGATGATGCATTATCAACCTTTAACAAAAGCTTGGAATGCATTGGTGAGTCTCCTGTTAAGAAAAGGAAACTAAAACAAAAAAAATATCCACAGAAAAAGTTAAATAAGATAAGTTCTGCTTTAAAGAAACAATTAATGCACATAACATCATCATCTGACTGTGATACAGAATTGAAGGCAGAATCTGAAATTATTAACCAGTTAAAGGAAAAATTTCAAACATCTACAAATAGAAGTGAAAGGGTGCAAATATTGACTGTTCTTCCAAAAAGTTGGAGTATCAAAAGAATTGAGCGCGAGTTTGTTGGTGCTACGAACTTTATGGTGCGGAAAGCCAAGCAACTTGTAAAAGAAAAAGGAATAATGTCTACTCCAAAACCAGGTAAGTTATTAGAAGCAGGAACAGTTAATCTAGTCAGAGAATTTTATGAATCTGATAATGTAAGCCGTGTCATGCCTGGAAAAAAAGATTTTGTATCTGTGAGACAAATAGATAGATCAAGAGTTCATGGGCAGAAAAAGCTTGTATTAAATAACCTAAAAGAGTTATATACTTTATTTAAAGAAAAGTTTCCAGGACGTCTAGGTTTCTCAAAGTTTGATGAACTCCTTCCTAAACATTGTGTTTTGCCCGGAGCAAGTGGTACGTATACAGTTTGTGTTTGTACCATCCACCAGAATGTCAAACTGATGATGCTCGGTGGAAAGGTAGCTGATCTGGCTTCTAATGAGTCCCACTTGAAACATATAAGCATTGTTTGGCAATGATTATTTGTAATCCACCACAGCCTGCTTGCTATTTTAATGAATGTGATGAATGTCAAAAAGCTGATTTTTCAAAACTTAAGGAAAAATAAAGGAAACTTATGGATGATAACATGGTTGATGCTATTACATACAAGCAATTATACAAGCAAGTGTGGGTTTCTGTTCACAGATCCACACTTGTGACAGTAAGCAATTCATCTGATGATTTTGTGGATGCCTTTTGTGACAAGCTGCAAATAGTGCTTCAACATTCATTCATTGCAAGACAGCAATCAGCTTTCCAAGAAGATTTGAAATTGAACTTACAACCTGGAACATTTTTAGTAATTTGTGATTTTGCTGAAAACTACTCCTTCATACTTCAAGATGAAGTGCAAGGCTTTCACTGGAACAATTCACAAGCAACTATTCATCCATTTGTGATATATTTTAAAGATAATGGGAAACTTCAACATACCAGTTTGGTTATAATATCTCATTGCCTTCATCATGACACGATTGCAGTGCATCTGTTTCAAAAGCTACTCATAGATTTTTTAAAAGAGAAGTATCCTCTTGAAAAATTGATCTACTTTTCAGATGGAGCAGCATCACAGAATAAAAATCGAAAAAACTTTATCAACCTCTGCAACCACAAAAAAGACTTTGGGATACCTGCTGAGTGGCATTTTTCAGACACATCTCACGGAAAAGGCCCATGTGATGGAGTTGGCGGAACAGTCAAAAGATTGGCAGCACGAGCCAGCCTTCAAAAGGCATATGATCAACAAATAATGACACCTCGGCAATTATTTGATTGGGCAGTTGAGACTATCCCAGCAGTTTCAAGTACACCAGTGTAGTGAACTATAAGGCAGAAAAGCAGTACCTAGAAACAAGATTTAAAACGTCTGGCACAATTACAGGAACCCAAAAGTTGCATTCAGTTATTCCAATATCATCATCAACAGTTTCAACCAAAGTGTATTCATCCTCTATATATTCGAAATTTGAACGAGTAAGTGTAATGGAGGGCGAAATTGAACTTCAGGATATCAAAGGTTTTATTACCTGTGTATATGACGAGCAGTGGTGGCTAGCTTGTGTCTTTAATGTAGATGAAACAAATGAAGAAATAAAGGTGAGCTTTCTCCATCCACATGGACCATCTCCATCATTCAAATACCCAAATAAACCAGACATTCTCACACTTCCTCAATGTGATATACTAACAGTAGTTGACCCCTTAACTACAACAGGACGCGTATATTCTCTGACAGAAAAGGAAAATATGTCTGCATGTCTAAAATTAAGCTCATGGAAGAAATAAGTCAAATGTATGGTATGTTAACACATTTTTTACATTTTATTTTTTAAGAAAGCACCCATCTTATTTTTTTCATATTAAAATACATGTTAATGTGAAACTTCAATAAAAATTTGATGAATGTGTTAAATTGGGTTCTTGAATTCTGATTTCAATAAAATAAATAATGCATTTTTGTCCTACATTGTGAATTTTAAAAAATTATATCTGGTGAACCCATACGAATCCCACGCTGAAATTTAGTAAAAGGCTGAGACAGATATTAAAGAATTTAAATAAAAAAAATTAGAAAAATCAAAATATTATTTTTTGAATTAATTGAGGTCAAAGTTTAAGGTCAAAGGTCAAGGTCACTTTTTTTGCAAACTTTCATAGAACGTAAATTTTATTAAAAATAGCCATTAATGACCTTCAAAATAACACTGATTTCAGCCCTCTAACTTAATTAGAACAAAAGTTAAGATTAAATTAAGTTTTGCCCATATTGCAAAATTAGCATAATTTAGTCATTTTTTAATTTCTGTAACTCAGAAACTACTTGCTGTGTTACAATGTTTAAATTTTGTGTGAATTAGTTTCTCAGTAGACTCTAAATGTCCACCAAATTTAATCGCAATCGGAGAGGGCCAGGTATATTTTTGCTTTTTTTGTGTTGATTTGATGTGGAATTACCCGCACTTTAAAGGGGTTCGCATAACGATGTCAATTTTCTATTGTGGAAATTCAACAAAAGGTACACGTAGTGGCATCGTCCACCACTTCAACCCATAGTGTCAAACATTATGGCGCTATGTGTCTTTTGACAGGACATAATCCTTTTTGGTTCATTAATTTCCGAAACGTCAGTGGGGTTAACCATTGACACCCGAAAAGTGTTTGGTTTTCGTTTGCTTGTCTGCTTGTTCCGCGAAAACTGCCATTAAAATCGTTGAATTTATATCTTGGGGGAGGGGGACGTATGCATCAATCACCCCCCCCCCCCCTGGATCCGCACCTCGTGGAATCTCCTCCTGGCGTTTAATATGCGTTTTTTTTCTGCGATCCATTGACAAAATTCTCTTTTTTCTGCGATCCTTTGACAAAATTTGCGTTGTTTTTTTTGTTTTTTTTCTCGCGGTTCTTTGACGAAATGGGCGTTTTTCGGCAATTTTTTGACAAAATGAGCGTTTTTTCCGCGATTCTTTGACTAAATTGGCGTTTTTTGCTCGATCCTTTGATGAAATTCGCGATTCTTTGACGAATTTGGCAATTTTTTCTGCGAATAATTGACGAAATTGAATTTTTTTCGGCGATCATTTGTTGGAATTCACGATAAGCGGTTGATTTATATGTATATATATATATTTTTTTTTTTTGGGGGGGGGGTTATCGCCCCGATCGCCCCCTGAGCGAAAATAATATTCACATTTTGGAAATAAGATATTTTAGGCTCAATTAGCTATTCTTTGCATCTATTGCTGTCTCTCATGAAAGAAAATTTGTAAATATTTTTTAAATGCATTAATTGTAATTTTGTTTATCGGAACTGGACAATTAATCTATGTTTTAACAGTCCAAACTTTCGAAGTACGTTTTAATATATTTTTAAAAACTTTCCAATATAGTTGAAAAGTATTTATGATTTCGGTTTGTCTGTCCGACTTCTAATTCGCGTAAATATACCCAGATTGCTATGTAATTGATATATATGTAAAGATTTTATTATGACATGTTCGGTATTGAAAATAAAGTGAGTTGCATTTAAAGTTCTTTTACAGGGACACTCAAAAGAATGTCGTTACATTATGGTTCGTGAGGAAACATCTTTTGCAGTGTATTTTAATGATGTGGCACTATTTCAAACAGATTGAAATTGATAAAATCACCGAGATGCACTATAAAATGCTTATTGTAGAATATGGTGTGTATATAGCATTTATCGTTTATTGACAGGGACATGCAAAATAATTCAATTACAGTATTGTATTGTCTAAGAGAAATAATTGCTAGAAGTGCGTTTTAAATTGTGGTCTGCGTTTTTGATTGTATCTTCTTTTTAACACTTTCCAACACAGTTGAAAAGTGTTTGATTTCGGTTTGTCTGTTCGCGCTCTAATTCTCGTAAATATACTCGGGTTGCCCTGAAGTTTTTGGATGTTGTTAAGGTTCACCATAGCACGATCCCTATTTCAAATTAAGTTTGTAGCATGTTTAGCTCATTTACAGGGACAGGCAAAAGTATTCCGTTACATTACGGCCAATGGGGAAAAATCGTTTCAAATGATTTTGAATTATGTTATACCCTTTCAAGCATAAAATAAATGATATGCACTTATGAAGTGCACTAAAATAAGCATTCCGAAGAATATGCGGTGCAAATAATACTTATTATCCCAACAAAAAGTTTTCGGTAAAAAAAAAAAAAAAAAAAAAAAAAAAAAGCGCCAAGTTCTCCTTAATGTTTCGGCCAGAAAAAGTAGTGATATCTGATGTTCGCACAAGTTAAAAGCCAAACATCCCAAATCTTTCATTGAAAAGGGCTTCCTGCGACTTGGCCGTTAATGCCTTCTACAGCATTTGAAAATTAACGATTGGAAATTACGCATTTATGAATTATTTAAATATTAAAAGTAATATTAGAATGCAAAGAGGCAAATTCACATAAAGACATTATAAGTAAAAGACTTCTGATAAATACCATTCAGTTACAACAAACATTATTTTTAATTACAGATCATTTAGTCCACTTGTGGTTTAATTGCCATTTTGTACGATCTAAAGTTAAACTCATTAACGTAAAACCCAAGAAATAAAAGAAAATTTACTTACTTCAAATCTTACAATATGTTACATTATATTTTATTGCATAATATTGAAATCTTGTGCATTGACGAAAGAGATTTTATTCGTTTGAACATTTATTATAGTTTGTTTGCAAACATTAAGAGGTATTCGATTTATAAACTGTTAAAAGTTGATATTAATTATGTTTTAGCAATTAGGGATATTATCTCCTGAATACAAGTATTTTGTTATTTTTAACTTCTAAGCATTTAAATAGACTGAAGTGGTATAAATGCATTTTTCAAATGTGTATTTTATTTCTGTACTTTGTGCCACAAAATGCCTAAAAAATTCAAAAAATGTTGTTGGCATGTAGCTCATTTGTACATAACTTTAAAATTTGAAAAACTCTCACGAAGGCATTAACGGCCAAGTCGCAGGAAGCCATTTTCAATGAAAGATTTGGGATGTTTGGCTTTTAACTTCTGTGAACTTCAGATATCACTACTTTTTCTGGCCGAAACATTAAGGAGAACTTGGCGCTTTTTTTTACCGAAAACTTTTTGATGGATATCACTACTTTTTGTATGTTTTTTCAAGTTTGTTTTTCTAAACTATATTAATATATAGAAAACACTTAAATTTCGGTACTTTTATATTAGCCGGGAGAAAATCTCCTCATTAGCATTTTGTTTTTTCGGCAATAGCAGTTTTCATTTTTCACATGTGAAAAATTAGAAATAATGCTTTGATTTTCCAATAAAATATTTTGGTTTATGTTATTATTTCTTATTTATTTATTTATTTATTTCTATGTTAAATATTCGATTAAATAAAATGAGGGAAATGCATCTATTTTAAATGAGATGACTGAAAAGTATATATCTTTAAATGAAATGAATGCAATATGAACAATGGAGTTGGGAACAGTAATTGGCGATTTGCCACTTGCGCCCGGCTAACATAAAAATACCTAAATTTATATTATTGAGGTTTACAAATTTATACTTTATTTCTTTTTATATTAAATTACTAGCCGCCTCTAGTAAGCAGTATTTACCGTATTAGTTCCATGTTAAACGTTCCATCATGTTACTGTGATTCATAATTTAATTTACTTGCCCATTCTTTCGCCAATTCGGAAGCTTTTGATAGAGAAATCAAGAACTTTTTACGATCATGGAAGCACATCATATATTTTGTGTTGTTATGTATTTCATCTTTCGTGACAAATATCTCTTAACTCACTTATGCATGCTTCCTTAGCAGTTACGATTCGTTCTCTAATGCGGAAATTTTTAATCCTATTAAGTAATCTTTTCTAATTGGGCTCACTGCCAATTGTTGTATTTTAACTGATACGATTGGATACAAGTGAAATGGTTCTTATGAACTCCTTTGACAATATCTACATTTGCATTAAACCATATCGATGCTAATATCTTTTTGTTTCGCGTTAACCTTTTCAATAGACTCGATTACGGAAGAATAGAAGGTCTATGGGCTCACTGCCATGATCCATTTGAAAATCTATCATTCTTCTCATCTGATCGTATTGAAGAATTAGCCAATAATGTGCCATGGTTTTAAGATTTTAGTTAATTTTATTCGAAACTTGAAAACTAAAATGCGAGGAACCGGATTATGGAAAATTCCTTCTAACGTACATATTGATTAACAGGTTACATATTATAGAATTATAATAATCATAAGGAGAACTGGCAATTTCAATGCTTTAATAGTTTCCGTAAATTCTCTTTATATAATACAGAAGTTTTAGCGGTGTAAAGGTTAACAACATAGTCACAGTAAGTATAATAACAGTACAATATAATAACAATAGCAGAGGTTTTGGGCAGTGACGAAATTATTAGCACTTTGGAAATATTAGTACGTTATATCATTTAACTATTCAGATGATATGCGGAAAAATAAAAATAGATGGCTCGTATTAATAATTAACTCATTGAAAAATAGCCACTAGCGTCAAATATTCGCCAAGCTTGGCGACATTTAGCAAAGTTTCGCCAAATTTGGTAATATATCATGTCAATTCTCAAATTTGGCGACAAAAAAAGTTTTGTTTATTCTGACGTCATAATGATGCATATGTATTATGTATTATACACATACCTATAATATGTATGATGCAAATGTACTACTTATTATATGCATATGTATAATATGTATGATGCTTATGCATAAGTTCATTAACATCACTAAAACGCACTTAACGGAATAGTGTTCCATAAATAGTACGGATATTTGCCAGATTGACCAGAGTGCTATTGAGATTAGAATACCGACATTTATAATAGACGTCTGTACACACCATCACCTCATCGAGTTTACAGCTGAAATTTTAGGATTAGTTAAAACTAGATTAGCATATTTAAATGCAACTGGTCTGTTAAGTCATATCTTGGTAGAAACCACCTGAAGACCTAATTTTAGTGGTTAACTGATAGGTTTACTATTGTATTTTCCTGCATCCAAAAGTTTGGAAACATGGAGGAATGGGTGCAGGAAAACACAATGGAAAATCCACCAATTAACCCGTAAAATCGGGTCTGTAGGTGGTTTCCACAAAGATATGACTTGGCAGACCAGTTACATTTCAATACGCTAATCGATATTTAACTAATCCTAAAATTTCATCCGTCAACTCGATGAGGTGATGATCTGTGCAGACGCCTCCCGGTCTTTAATAAAATTTGTTTTAAGGAAGTAAAAGATAGAAAGATGGACAACTGAAAGATTTGCCTTATTAAAATTTTTGTAAAAGCATATAAAAATTCATTCAGCTTGAAATCATGTAACACCTTTATAACTCAGGCTAATTTTCTGTAATCGGGTTTTGGCGACCAACATATCTTATCTATAACTATAAACTTTCTTTTACAGATTTAAAATTAACAATGAATTAACAGTAAGTAGGCTAATAATACAATATAATAACATTAGCAGCGGACTTCGGACGCCGCATCTGTCGCACATCGTTAAAGATAGTTTATTAGTTACACATTTTATTTAATTAAAAGGAGATTTTTAAACTTTCATATGGAATTAAGATATTTTTCCACTATAGGGACCTTGGCATTTTTTAAAATCTTGGCGCAATTCGGACTTCAGAAACTGAGATATGTTGCCAAATGATATAAACAACTACGAAAACAAACCTGATGAACTTTTATGTTATTTATATGTATTTATATACATATAAACATTTTATTTATACATGTATAAAATATTATTTTTTATATACAGATTATTTATGTTGGTATATAAAAATAAATAAACGGATTCCTTACATTAAATAAATTGTATACATATGGAAAAAATTGCTTGTGTATATTACACAGTAAATAGGTTGCCAGAAAATACGTTATTATCAAATTTCTTTTCTCGTCAAGGCAATTTTCTGTATTTCGCCAAGGCTACTATATCGGAAATGTACCGATTGCGTTTATATTTTGTTAAATGTTTTATTGTTTTAATATCGTAAATATATCATAACCTATACTGATTAAAATTTTTAGGTATATTCATTTTTTCTATTTAACAAACATCTTTGGAAAAGCATATATCCCAACAAAAAGTTTTCGGTAAAAAAAAAAAGCGCCAAGTTCTCCTTAATGTTTCGGCCAGAAAAAGTAGTGATATCCGCAGTTCGCACAAGGGCACAAGTTAAAAGCCAAACATCCCAAATCTTTCATTGAAAATGGCTTCCTGCGACTTGGCCGTTAATGCTTTCTACAGCATTTCAAAATTAATGATTGGAAATTTCGCATTTCTGAATTATTTAAATATTAAAATTAATATTAGTATGCAAAGAGGCAAATACACATAAAGACATTAAAAATAAAAGATTTCTGATAAATACCATTCAATTTCAACAAACAATAGTTTTGATTACAGATCATTAATCCACATGTGGTTTAATTGCCATTTCGTACGGTCTAATGCTAAAGTCATTAACGTAAAACCTAAGAAATAAAACAAAATTTACTTTCTTCAAATCTCACAATATGTTACATTACATTTTATTGTATAATATTGAATTCTTGTGCATTGACGAAAGAGATTTTTTTTCGTTTGAACATTTATTATAGTTTGTTTGCATACATTAAGAGGTATTCGATTTATAAACTGTTAAAAGCTGATACTAATTATGTTTTAGCAATTAGGGATATTACCTTCTGAATACAAGTATTTTGTTATATTTAACTTCTAAGCATTTAAATAGACTGAAGTGGTTTAAATGCTTTTTTTTAATGTGTATTTTATTTCTGTACTTTGTGCCACAAAATGCCTAAAATAATAAAAAAATGTAGTTGTCATGTAGCTCATTTGTACATACTTTAAAATTTGAAAAACCCTCTCGAAGGCATTAACGGCCAAGTCGCAGGAAGCCATTTTCAATGAAAGATTTGGGATGTTTGGCTTTTAACTTGTGCCCTTGTGCGAACTGCAGATATCACTACTTTTTCTGGCCGAAACATTAAGGAGAACTTGGCGCTTTTTTTTTTTACCGAAAACTTTTTGTTGGGATATCACTACTTTTTGTATGTTTTTTCTAGTTTTTTTTCTAAGCTATATTAATATAAAAAAAACTTAAATTTCAGTACTTTTATGTTAGCCGGGAGCAAATCTCCTAATTAGCTTTTTGTTTTTTCGCCAATAGCAGTTTTCATTTTTCACATGTGTAAATTAGAAACAATGCTTTGATTTTCAAATAAAATATTTTGGTTTATGTTATTATTTGTTATTTATTTATTTATTTATTTATTTCTATGTTAAATATTCTATTAAATAAAATGAGGGAAATGCATCTATTTTAAATGAGATGACTGAAAAGTTTATAATTTTAAATGGAATGAATGCAATATGAACAATAAAGTTGGGGACAGTATTTGGCGATTTGCCACCCGCGGCCGGCTAGCATAAAAATACCTAAATTTATTTTATTGAGCTTTACAAATTCATACTTTATTTCTTTTTATATTAAGGTACTAGCCGCCTCTAGCAAGCAGTATATACTCTATTAATTGCATGTTAAACGTTGCATCATGTTACTGTTATTTATAATTTAATTTACTTGCCCATTCCATCGCCAAGTCGGAAGCTTTTGATAGAGAAATGAAGAACTCTACGATCATGGAAGCACATCATATATTTTGTGTTGTTATGTATTTCATTCTTTCATGACAAATATCTCTTAACTCACTTATGCATGTTTCCTTATCAGTTAGGATTCGTTCTCTAATGCGGAATTTTTTAATCCTATTAACCCTCCGTCTACCAGACGGGTCCATTGGACCCGACAGGTACATACAAAATATTCATTCAAACCAGAAATTTCTTTAAAATAAACTAAGTATATAAACCAGACAAAAATAAGGTAAATAAATAAGTTAAATAGTTTTAAATAAAAATTCTGGTGTAGAACGTTTTATTAAAACTTGAATAAAATTCCCGGTAGATCTAGGGTTAAGTAATCTTTTCTAATTGTATTTTATTATTGTATTTTAACTGATATGATTGGGTACAAGTGAAATGATTGTTATTAAATCCTTTGATAATATCTGCATTTACATTAAACCATATTGATCCTAATATCTTTTTGTTTCACGCTAACCTTTTCAATAGACTCGATTACGGAAGAATAGAAGGTCTACGGGCTCACTGCTATGATCCATTTGAAAATCTATCATTCTTCTTATCTAATCGTGTTGAAGAACCAGCCAATTTGCCATGGTTTTAAGTTTTTAGCTAATTTTATTCGAAACCTGAAAACTAAAATGCGAGGAACCGGATTATAGAAGATTCATTCTAACGTACATATCGATTAACAGGTTACATATTATAGAATTATAATAATCATAAGGAGAATTGTCAGTTTCGGTGCTTTAATAGTTTCCGTAAATTCTATTTATATAATACAGAAGTTTCAGCAGAGTAAAGATTAACAACATAGTCACAGTAAGTATAATAACAGTACAATATATTAACAATAGCAGAGGTTTTGTGCAGTGACGAAACTACTGGCACTTTGGAAATATTCGTACGTTATATCATTTAACTATTCAGATGATATGTGGAAAAATATAAATAGATGGCTCGCATTAATAATTAACTCATTGAAAAATAGCCACAAACGTCAAATACTCGCCAAGTTTGGCGACACTTAGCGAAGTGTCACCTTATTTGGTAATATATCATGTCAATTCTCAAATTTGGCGACAAAAATTGTTTTGTTTGTTCTGACGTCATAATGATGCATATGTATTATTTATTATACACATACCTATAATATGTATGATGCAAATGTATTACGTATTATATGCATATGTATAATATGTATGATGCATGTGTATAAAGTTCTTTAATATCACTAAAACGCACTTAAAGGAATAGTGTTCCATAAATAGTAGGGATATTTGCCAGATTGACCAGAGTGCTATTGAGATTAGAATTCCGACATTTATAACAGACCGGGAGGCGTCTGCACACACCATCACCTCGTCGAGTTTACAGCTGAAATTTTAGGATTAGTTAAAACTAGATTATCATATTTAAATGCAACTAGTCTGTTAAGTCATATCTTGGTAGAAACCACCTGAAGACCTAATTTTAGTGGGTGACTGATAGGTTTACTATTGTATTTTCCTGCATCCAAAAGTATGGAAACATGGAGGAATGGATGCAGGAAAACACAATGCAAAATCCATCAATTAACCGGTAAAATCGGGTCTGTAGGTGGTTTCCACAAAGATATGACTTGGTAGACCAGTTACATTTTAATACGCTAATCGATTTTTAACTAGTCCTAAAATTTCAGCCGTCAACTCGATGAGGTGATGATCTGTGCAGACGCCTCCCGGTCTTTAATAAAATTTGTTTTAAGGAAGTAAAAGATTGAAATATGGACAGATAAACTGAAAGATTTGCCTTATTAAGATTTTTGTAAAAGCATATAAAATTTCATTCAGCTTGAAATCATGTAACACCTTTATAACTCAGGCTGATTTTCTGTAATCGAGTTTTGGCAACCAACATATCTGATCTATAACTATAATCTTTCTTTTACAGATTTAAAATTAACAATAAATTAACAGTAAGTAGGCTAATAATACAATATAATAACATTAGCAGCGGACTTCGGACACCGCATCTGTCGCACATCGTTAAAGACAGCTTTATTAGTTACACTTTTCATTTAATTAAAAACAGATTTTTAAACTTTCATATGAGAATTGGGATATTTTTCCACTATAGGGACCTTGGCGTTTTTTAAAAATCTTGGCGCAATTCGGACTTTAGAAACTGAGATATGTTGCCAAATGATATAAACAACTATGAAAACAAACCTGATAAACTTTTATGTTATTTATATACATATAAACATTTTATTTATACACGTATAAAATATAGTTTTTTATATACAAATTATTTATGTTGGTATATAAAGATAAATAAACGGGTTCCTTACATTAAATAAATTGTATACATATGGAAAAAATTGCTTGTGTATATGACACAGTAGATAGGTTGCCAAAAAATACGTTATTATCAAATTTCTTTTCTCGTCAAGGATATTTTCTCTATTTTGCCAAGGCTACTATATCGGAAACATACCGAATTGCGGTTAAAATTTGTTAAATGTTTTATTGTTTTAATATCGTGAATATATCATAACCTATACTGATTAAAATTTTTAGGTATATTCATTTTTTTCTATTTAACAAACATCTTTGGAAAAGCATATATATAAAGTTTTATTCTGCTTGAAGTTACGTGACCCTTTCAAAACTCTGTAATCGAGTATTGGCGACCAACATTGGCGCAATTGAATGTGAAGGAACTGTTTACGGCCAAATTAACACCCCCTGTTTGAAGGGTTTAGAGGCGGAAATTCTGTGTTTTCAGATTTTTCTGGTTAGTTGTGCTACAAACCAAACTTACTTGTGAAATTTCATGATTCTACGACTTTTAGAAGTACCTTAGTTATTTGATGATGCGAAGTGAGTCAGTGACAAAAAAGCGCTTTTTCGGAATTTAATATTTCGAAAACTACTAAATACAGGAACATGAAATCGTGGAACTTTAGTTCAGTTTGATCATACGTACATGTGTATAATAGAAAAAATTCTATATCTCTCGTTAAAACGACGTTATGAGGGGGTGAAAAGTATGCCGAAATGGTTCGGGAAAAGGTAGCTTACGGCTTGTGCGAACTTGGCGGACGCACTGCCGTGCTCCCAGATATAAAATGTTATTCTGCTTGAAATCACGTGAGCACCTTCAAAGCTCTGTAATCGAGTTTTGGCGACCAACATTGGCACAATTCAATGCGTAGGAACTGTTTACGGCCAAATGAACACCCTCTGTATGAAGGGTTTAGAGGCGGAAATTCTGTGTTTTCAGATTTTTCTGGTTAATTGTGCTACAAACCCGACTTACTTGTGAAATTTCCTGATTCTACGACTTTTAGAAGCACCTTAGTTATTTGATGATGCGAAGTGAGTCAGTGACAAAAAAGCGCTTTTTCGGAATTTAATATTTCGAAAACTACTAAATATAGAAACATGAAATCGTGGAACCTTAGTTCAGTTTGACCATACGAGCATGTATATAAAAGAAAAAATTCTATATCTCTCCCTAAAACGACGTTATGAGGGGGTGAAAAGTATGCCGAAATGGTTCAGGAAAAAGTAGCTTACGGCTTGTGCGAACTTGGCGGACGCACTGCCGTGCTCCCAGATTTATTAACAGGGTTAAACAAAAGAATCACATTATATAATGATATGGGGGTGGGGGTTGTTTGCGACGTATTTTATTTATGTTAAACTACTTCATATATAATGAAATTGATATACGTTGCTGAGGTTTACTATAAGATATTTCATGCATAATAAGAAGTGCCTAAAATTTACAGGGACACACAAAATATTTCAGATACTATATTGTGTCTGAAGTACTGTACATAAGCGATTATTGCTGGAAATGCGTTTATAATTATGATATGCACTTTCATGTTTCACTATATTTATGCATACTATACGGTGTGTGTATAAATGCAATAATTTATATACAGGGCTATACAAAAGAATTCGTAAGGGTAACTGGGTATGAGCGTAAATTGCTTAAAGGTGGTTTTTAAAGAAGTTATGCATTTTTATGCTGAACTGCATTTAGTTTACTAAGAAATGTTTGTAGAATATAGATAAAATGATATATGGGGTCACACAATGAATTGGATACATAACCATCTATGGGTGATAATATCTGGAAATGTGATTTCAGTAGTTTTAAGAGTGTATTAGTTTAAATTAAATTTGAGCTAAATAGTGACGCGTAATACAGGTACTATTGGCTATGGACAGTAACTGTTGAAATCAATTTTTTAAATGTTTTATGCGTTTTCTAAAATGTTTACTTATCTTATTTACTTTATTTCCCTAAATAACGATGTTTTGTTAAAGCATTCAGGAAGTGTTGGAAAGTGTTTCATATGATTCATTCATTTATGATTAACGCATGATTTTTCTGTCTTGTTTTAATATTACTTGGTGTGTAAATTCTATAAATCATACACACACACAAGGCTGGTAAAAAAAATCGAGTGCATTTTTGCTTATTGACGGAAATTGCTGACAGGTAATTTTCAACTGTGTTATGCGTTCCCATGACTGAACTCACATTTCTGCTTACTATGTAAATATACGCAAATCTATAGATAATATACAGAGTTACACAAAAGAAATTCGGATATTTTTCCACCTATAGATGGTAATTGCTGAAATTTGATTTTCAAATGTGTTATGCATTTTCCAAATTGTTTAGTTAGACTCAAAAGCTAAGTTTCCTGGGCGGCCATCCCTTGTCATCCCTTCTTTACTTAGCTACCATCTTTCACCTTATAAACTGCGAATTTTTTTTTAGTTTTCTTATTGTATTCGAAAGTGTTTCGCAATCTATCCTTCATACATGATTTTTCTTTTTTTTCTTTCATTGTAACGTAGGAGGGAAAACAAAAATTGCCAGAGACGAAGGCATAAGAGACAAATATAGATTTTAATGAAAAGACAAATAATCTAAAAATGAAAAAAAGTGTACTGCTAGTTGGCGCTTCTAAAACTTCACTTAATAATTTAGTAAACATTCAAATTAAACTCTAAATAATTATTTTTATATTTAAAGATAAGTAAAACTCGTTAACTTGTCTTTGACGCAAAAATATTTGACTGGCCCTATTTTATCTTGGTAACATAGCATATCAAAGATAACATAATTTCAACTAAATATTACCGGGAAATAAGTTGCACACATTTTTTTTTTCTGACGTATACATCTTAACATTGACAAACACTTACAACATTCCAAACCATTTTAGAGCTCCAAGGTAAGTAGTCCTTGCATAACAGTTCGTGTGGGAATATTAGTAAAATATTCTACTTGGAATTTTAGCCTTTATTTTAATCTTTATTTTAAAAAAAAAATACAAACCAGACTATTTATCGCTGTTTATCAAAAACAAATCGAGATGTTTGAAAAATTGTCATATAACAAAATATTTTTCAGTTAGAATTTTGTACTTTTGGTATCTACACCGGAGTGCAAAATGATAGGAACGATTATGTTATTGTCTAAATAAAAAATATAATTATATTAATCCACATATAAACCATACGAATTTATTTTATCAAACTAAATAGTCAGTATAAACTTAATGAAAACATTCTAAAACAATTATTATAAAGATAATACGCTGCATTTTTACTCGATATGCACTGGGAACAAAATGATAAGAGCGAAAGAGGTATTTCTAGGTTATAGAAATATTACAAGTCAATGTCAATTGCGCTTCTTTTTTGTTTACTAATTTCAATGCATCATTGTAGGGTAGTATTGTAGGGTAGCATTGTAGGGAGGTCACATGGTTTCGAATATGTCGAGGTGACAAAACACTTCGTACCTCAAAATGCCAGATTTTAATTCTGCTTTCAATTTATATTGAACGATTTAACCATTTTTCGTTATATATAACAGTGGAACCCGGTTAAGACGCCCACGGTTAATACGCGATCCCGCTTAATACGCGGATTTTTTCCGGTCCCTTGAATATCGCCCATAAGGCTAATGTAAAAATATCACGTTTAATACGCGAACGGTTAATATGCGATCCCGCTTAATACGCGAGAGATTGTCGGTCCTTTGAGGCAAAAATCACGCCTAAGACACGAATCCCTTGTCTCTTCTTCGATGTTGTCAATTTACCAGATATTTTTAATATAAAAAAAAAAACACTGCTTACGAATAGTAATATTTACTTTATTTAATAGCAGATTAATTAATGCGAACATTACTAATTGGAAATAGTGGCAGATATTTGAATTAAAAAAATTAGAACCACTACAATGCTTGTTTGATCCAGCGTCCTAAGATTCTTTGTCTTTCGCTTGGTGCATGTTTTTACTGTTGTAGAGAGAGATAGACGAATTCAGGATACTCAGATATGTCATGAAATTATTCTGATTAAAGATTAGTATACCTATTGTTGGTGAGGTTTTAAATGTACGGTATATCGCTACTATGTTTCATAATACATATTGCAGGCAAAAAAATGAAACTCGTAAAGATTAAATAAATACGACAGTGGTTGTTTAATTCTTTTATGTTTTCTTTACTCCTTGCTATGCCAACAATGTTTTTTACACAAAAACTATTAAAAAGGACAGTTTTTTTGTTATAATGAAAAGGACAGATTATAATTGTAATCATTATCGCAAGTGCTAAATATAATTTTAACAAGCGCTTCAAAGGTTTAATATATGTTAAAAAAATTAGTCTAACAGGAAATTATTATTCTTTTTTATTTTTGGTTGCAGCATATTAATCCATAATAAAGCCGTTCGAATTCACTTTTTATTTTCAGTTATTATTCTATTTGGTTCTATAAAAAGAAACAATGAGTTAAAGTTGAATTCAATTCAGTTTTAATCTAAATATACCTAAAAGATACAATTTTCAACTGTAAACATAGAAATGAAAGTTCTAAAGTTCATTTATACAATTAGATGTTCTAAATAAGCCTATTTCCTGCAACATTATACAAATCACGTTTAATAAGCGATCCCGCTTAATACGCGACTTTTGTGCACTCCCTTGAAACGCGTCTTAACCGGGTTCGACTGTATATTGCTCACTATAATACTCCAACCGTTCTTCGTGGTATTTAAGTTTGGACCATTGGCTAGCCAATCAAGTATGATAACCTTTTTTAAATTTAAACCACTTCTTTGTCTCTTTTTCAGAGTGAATTTAGGCATATTCTTTTTGAAAAATTAGTTGAATCCGGTAATGTTTTCATTTAGGTTCAACAAATTGCATTCTAACTTGTGATAATAGGTATGCCTATTTTTTTTATCCCTCTAGAAAAGCATTTTTAAGCTTACCTTCCGTAAAAAAAAAAAGCAGCTTAAACCATTAGGGAGCCTCCACCTAATTGACGTGTGGACAATTTTGGTGTTTTTTTCCTTTTGAGGGCCATTCCAGTAGGAAAGAATACTATCCGGAATATCGAAATTAAACTTCTTTTCAGCACAGAAGATCCTTTTAGATCAATTCGTTTGCTGCTTCAGATGTTTCTCTGTTAGCTGAATGCGGGTTTTTTTATTGCCAGATGTTAAACGCGGACACCGGCGTGGTTTTACATTTTTAAGAACTCCCGACGTTTTTGTTTTTTTTTTCTTCTTACAGTCGATACCGATGCTGGCGTCTTTATCTGGCTTATAATTTCCATTGCTGTCATTCTTTTATTTGAAATCCTCGGAACAATTAAACTTTCGGATCCTTCCGAAAGAATTTTCAGCCTCCTGTAGATTTTGTAGTAACATAACTAGTTGGATTTTGTAACAAATTAAAAATGACAGTCTTTGAATATTTCATTTCATCAGCAATTCTTTGAAGCGACTTCCGATGTTGTTATAAGCAAGAATTTGCCCTCTTTCAAAATCAGAAAGCATTTTGAATCACCCTGTAATTCAAATCTTTTGCGAATTAAATGAATGTGCTCAGAATCTATTTTAAACGGAGTTTTAAATGATGTACGAAAACATTCGCCAATCAAGTTCCGCAGGTTACGAGATATTAACTGCGTTCTTATCATTTTGCTCCTGCGTAAATTTAGCAAAATGCATATTTTAAAATAGACTAAAATATATATATTTGATCTTTGTAAACGATTACTTTAACATTAATTAGGATACCATGTATTTAATTTTAACACAAATATTTGCGCATTTGCATCGTAAGCGCGAACTGATTTCTTTGTTTTTGTAGCGTTTCTATCATATATGAACCCCGCTGTATAGCAATTTCAAATTGAATTAATGCAGTGTGATCTCAAAAATCCGGCATTCAGAAATCCATCAATTTCAAAAAATACGGCATCAAAGTCATGTTTTCCTACCCGTTTTTTTTACACTTTCAACACACGGGAGCAAGAAAAATAACAACTGTTTACGAATTGAAAACTTTGAGGTCGAAAGCGATGCATTAGCGGACAGGAAGACCACTGACTCTGTGCTAAATATGACCGCCGATAAAAGGTGGTCAGAGGAATGAAGACCAGAAGCCGGCAGCAGAAAAGGTGTTATAGGAAAAATACTTAAATTTGACTGTAAAATTAATAACTGCTTTAGAGAAACTAGACTGTATTTCCGAAATCGATATTCTTCACCAGTATAAAATCAAAGAAAAGCTATGGTAAAAAGGAAAAAAAAATGAGACAAATTAAAATAACATGTTTCGGAAGTTACATGAAAAGAAATGATTCAACTGTTTATTCGACTTTTTGTAACATAGAAAATATCAATTAAAGTAATATTTTTTTATATTAAAATTTCCCACATAAATATCACTTCGCTATAAATTAAATTAAGAATACAGCCACCCTTAAGAATATAAAATTCTTATATTCTTTCACAAATCCAGAATTTTAAAAAATCCGGCTTAGTCTGCATCCCGATGATGCCGTATTTTCGAGGTTATACTGTATTTCCTTTTTAACATGAGAAATAACGATTCAAGAAATATCATAGAATTATTTAAACTAAAATAGAAAAAATAAATAAATGCTTTCTTTTAAATTACTGTGTCTTTAGAATTCTGTCTATGCCATTCTGAACTTTCTTCTTACCCCCTCCCCCAATGAAATCCCTCTTACTCCTTGACTTCTCCGATTACTGCCCCTTTACCATCTGAGTTCGCATTCGAACCACGTGTAGCTTTGCATAGCATAAGTTATACCAGAATATTTTCCGTTATTGAAAGATATGTGCGCAACTGCCGTTTAAAAAAGGTGAGAGAGATTAATTAAAAATATTGTGGTAAAAAATATTGTTTTTTGGTTACAAATTTATTTTTGAAATAAAAAGTAATTATTTTACGATCCCTTTAAAATTTTTATACACATTTTCTGAAAAAGATTTTTCTAAAAACGTTCGCGATTTGATTTTTTCCCCTTAATAAATGCAACTTTGCTTTTTACCGAAAAACTTAAATGCTAAAATTTTAATTTCTAGATACTTTAAAGATTTTCTTTTGTCAATTTAGTCTGTCTAGCATCTGAAACTTTTAAACATTTCTTTGTTACTTTGGAGATATGGACATTTTTATTTTATTCAAATAAGCAATACTGTCTGTACAAATAACTCTTTTTATAACGTTCGTCTCTTAGTCAAAAGAAAAAATCCTGAAGTATCCTTTTCTCACTGTCACAGTATCAAGAACTTTTCCATTGGATGAGATATCTAACAAAAAATTCGAAATTCAGAGAAAAAGAAGAAAAAATCTGGCAATGAAAAATTTAAAGATTTTCATTTTGTTTATTCAAGCTCTGCGAAATAAATTCTGCGTTAGAATTTCAAACCGAACTTCTCGGAAAGTTAGAGTAACGCTAACGAAATTCATATTTGCGATAACATGCTTTATTACTGATTTCGTAAGACTGTGATAAAATATGTTAGCGTATTTTGTAAAAGAGTATTGCATTAAAAGTTATGAATTTATTTTTCTGGTTACAGCAGCGAATATATTTACGAATTTATTGATGAAAATTCATTTGAAAGCATGCAATATTTTAAAGCTACTTTGAAATTTAAAGAAAATTAATATTATCAGACTGTTAATTTGAATATTTTGAAATAAACTAATTTATTTTTTAAATGTTATAAGCATCATAAAAAATAATAAAAGTAATTATGTAAAATAAACAGAATATTGAAACATTCATTAAGACTATAAGGTGAAAATAAATTACAGATGATGTCTAAAAATTAGATTGCTGACAATAAAATACAACTTGAAATATAATAACTTTCGACAATCATATTTATAATAGGATTATTTTTATTTTCAGTATTTTTGTTTATTTAGAGTCTCTTTGTAATTTCTGAATATACTATAATGTTCACCTACTGTTTTACAAAATTAATTATTTTATACCAGTTGCGCAAATGCTATTAACATTGTAAAATATATCCGCTATTTTTCTAAATTTAAGTAACTATATACAGATTTTAAGATTTCTAAAACATATAACGTAATTTATGCAAAAGAATTTACTTAAAATGTTCACTGTTTAACATTTTCTAACTAAATACACCTTTGCATTTTATTAAAATATTCGATAACTAGAATTTTAATTTCTAACAAGGGAACCACTTTTGGTGTTGCTCGCACCTAGTATTGAGACCTGGTTCATTTTAAAGCCCTATATTATGAAATTTGAGAATCGATAAAGTTTTTCTGTTAAAATAATATTTCTTGATTTTACAGCAGCATAACTTTCTGAAAATGTAATTTTCGAGACCACTTATCGGACTATTAACATTGAAGTTTTTTAAAGAAAAGAATTTAAGAATAAAAATTAGTTAATAATAAGTATAAAATATTTAAAAAAGCATAAAAATTCCTTCAAGAACCCACGAATTTGATTTTGAAAAATTGCAACATTATATTCACATTTTTGGCGGGGAAACAGTTGGCGCTTTTTTTCAAAAGTAGAGCTAAACGGCAACCCTAGCCAAATGTCATAACTGTTTTTCTTGTGTGAGGAGTGGTTTGGACTTCAGTAGAAATTGTATTGTCCTATGTTACCTAATTAGCCACAATAATTTTTCTAAATTGTGTAAAAATATTAATTTACTTTATAATGACTTTTACCAAAGGACCATTTAATAAACCAACATTTCATTTTAAACATTCGAAACTTTTTTATTCCATTCGATTTCAAAAGAAAATAGTTTGCTTATTCTGTATTTCACAAAAAAATAGTTTTCAATGGTTTTGGAAGGTTTTATAGAATTATATTTACTATTTAGTATTTATCGTCTGCATAGAAAAAAAAAAGAAAACCTAATATTTGCTTCTTATGATACTATTTAAAAAAAACGCAATCTGATATAATTCTACAAATATGTACTGTACATTTACTCATCGGATAAAGCGGGCTGGAAAACTGTACCGTCATATTTGGCGACTTAACTCACTTTTGGCGTGAAATAAACAAATAAAAATGTAATAATAAAAAATTAAAAGTATATAAAATATTATTTTAACAGAGAAATTTTATCGATTCTCTAACTTTTATGTATAGGACTACAAAATGCACCAGGTCTCGTTGCTCGGTGCGAGCAACACCAAAAGTGGTTCCCTTGTAAGTACTTGTAAGATTTCTTTTATGTATTTAGCCAGTCTAGTATCTGAATATTTTAAAAGAATGTTTGGAAAGGCGATCAATTTTTTTCCCTTTTTAATAAGCAATTGTATGCTTCTTCGTCTTTTAACAGAAAGAAATAAACCCTTTTCAGACTGTTGCGATATCAAGAACTTTTTTTTCAGCGGATGAGAGATCTGGAGAAAAATTCACAGTTCAGAAAAAAAAACAAAAATATTCCGACGCTCAAAAATATCCAGATTTTCATTCTATTTATTCAGGATTTGAGGAAAAATTCCCAGTTTGAATTTCAAGCTAAAATTTTCGAAAAGTCGGAGTAAGGCTATTGGCATATGCCAAGATAAGGTGTTTTATTGGTGTTTTGGGGAAAGGGTTGGGTGTGATATTGTCGCCTGAGAGCAACAGTAAGACATCCAGTAATAATAAAAAATGAGACGTCCGACTTACTGCTATGAGAAACTGTGTTTGCATCTAGTGGAACAACTTCTGAAACACAAAGTTATGTTTAATACTATATCTCGGATGTGTTTTACAAAAATTCCCCACTGTTCCACTAGTTGCAGATACAGTTTTTCATAGCAGGGCGATTCCGTGCAGAGTGTCACACACGTAACGCAGGCTTTAATTTTCATTTATTCAATTATTTATTAAATTTTAATTGTGATTTTAGGTGGTATGAGGTATGGTAAATAAGTTATTACCATATTTTTTAGTTTAAATGTGTGAAATAAAACTCACAGAAGTATATCATTTAATTTCATACTCAAAATGTGTTTTTTTCTGAAGTAGAAAAAAAGCACATTTTGAGTAATGAAATTAAATGATATACTTCTGTGAGTTTTATTGTCACACATTTAAACTAAAAAATATGCTAATAACTTATTTACCATACCACTTAAATTCAGATTAACATTAAAATTTAATAAATAATTGAATAAATGCAAATTAAAGCCTGCGTTACGTGTGTGACACTCTCCACGAAATCGCCGAGCAGTAAGTCAGACGTCTCATTTTCGATTATTACTAGATGTCTTACTGTTGCTCTAAGGCGACGATATATAAACGCGAAATATTCATTTTGAATACTGTATTTCTAGCGTACTTATGATTATTTCTGGTAAAAGAAAAAAAAAAAAAAACATTAGAAAGTGTTAAAGACAGACAGTTTGTTTTTCAGAACTAGTTCATACCATATATTTCATGCTTTATACCAGTTTACTGAACGAGTTCAAATGAACTAAATACTTCATTATTTTGATAATTACGATACATATACATTGGTTAAACAGGTGTTTTAAATTACAATTGCTTTTAAAACATGCAAAAGCCTTGAAGTGAGTCGCAGAAGAAAAAGAAAGGGCTTGAAGGATTATGAGATATGGTTTTGCTCTCCTGACTGAATCAGGGGCAGTTTTTCAAAAAAATCTTATATTACCTATATCCTGAAATTTAACAAAGAAAAAAAAATTATCTGTAAAGTCCAGATAGATCACCAGATATATATTTGTCTGCGAGAGAATAAAATATTAAATTGTAAAATTTCCGTACCCAACACCTATAATTTGAATCCCACCCTGCTGTAAACTTTCATATGTTTTCCTCCGCTCCTTTGAGAGATGAAGGACAGATTTTAAAAATATTTTCTGTATTCCACCCCTATATATTGAAATCCACCATCCAGCAAAAATTCATGTGTAACGCACTCATAGATCACCACAGAACAATCTTTTGTGGCGAGTCCCTGAAAATCAGATTAAATTAAAAATTTGACACCATTATCAGAAAGATTCGATGCTTTTATACAAAAAGGAGAAAGACTGCTCGATTGCTTTCTATCAAAATAACAATACATGGTAATTACATCTACTTACAAACGAAAGTGACTTCGTCAATGTGCTGAGCAGAGCCTTAGCATGGGCAACATTCATGATACAAAATAAATAGAAAATCACTAACGCGATTTTTATACTCGTACACAATGGAAGACAAAAAAAAACTCAAACAAACAAAACCTCAAGCTGATGCTCGTTGGCTAAAAACAGAAAATATTCGTTTCAGGTTAGATATCTAAATAATAATAATAATAAAATAAAAATTATACTGCTGTCACAAAAAAAAAATCGAACTGAAATCAAATTCATTGTTCAGTCTTTTGAGCGGCGCCGACATAAATTTGCAAATATCACTAGAATATAAACACACGATTTCTGTTTTTTCTTCCTTCTGATCAAAATAGCATTAAAATGATTTAAATTTGTATATAATTCGTAATTTTGAAGGATGATTTTTTTTTCTATGAATAAATAAAATGTTGAATGTCACACAGATTGAGCTTGAGTCGGTCCAGACCCTAAAACTCAGATAAAAATTGAGGCCGTTTTATCTCCATCTCCTATGTGTGCGACACATTACCTCGCACATAAGTGTTTTGATAAAAAAGAATGCAAAAACTTGGAGATGCGAAGGAATGGAAAGGAAAGGATAGTTTAGGCATCGGTTTTTCGGAAGCGCTATTGCACTGGGCTCCGGAGAACTGTATTTATGAACTCCGGTTAATTCTGACCAATATTTAAATATCTACTGAAAACAGAGAAGTGCCGGAGCTGGGCTCCGGCACAAATTAAGCCCTGCTTCCTCCCCTTCTTGCTGAGGGATTACTGGGCATATTTTCCAAAATTCTTCTACGCCTATGTTGTGAAATTTACCCTCCAGCAAAATTTCATCTCTTGGCTGTGATACATCGTGATTAGGGGTTACCCCGCTCCCCACCAGTTGGAGGAGGAGAAGAGAAGGGAGTAAATTAAAAATTTTCCGTAAACTGCAC